>ML685830.1:1273737-1307161 GCA_007922175.1 Pelusios castaneus
CTCTGTCGTCTTTCTACAATAGACTAACACGGCTACCCCTTTGGAATGTGGTATAAAGGTTAGAGTAAAAACCATCAGTCAGTGGTTTGAATCCTCCCCGCCCCCTCCCACCCCCCCACCCCCAGGGCTGGATAAAGTACTGTTCAAAGGTTTTGATTTAATCTATTCTTAGTCTTGATTAAAAAATAATATATATATATCAAAAAGCTTTTAAAAACAGATGACCTTAAAACCAGCACACTAAAAGGAACAAAACAAATACAGAAATAATTCAGATTGGTCCAACTTCTTGTATGAGGCATTTTAAGCACCGTTAATGCATTTATCTGCAAAAGCTCAGCTCGCCATACAGTGATCACCCAATCTTTTGCAAACAAATATATTCACGTGCTTAAAATGCCTCATACAAGAAGTCTAACCAATCTGAATGACTTCTGTACTTGTTTTGTCCCTTTTAGTGTGCTGGTTTTAAGGGCATCTGTTTAAAAAACTTGTTTTTTATATTTTATTTTCAAATAAGAAGCATTCATTCCTGAGAATCATGAAAATATGGGCAACTGTGGGAGAACTTTTCTGTGTATTCCATCCTTTTGAGGTCATTGTTTGATGGAATTAAGCGATCCCGAATAAAAAGTAAACCAGGAGAAAGTATTTGCCAGCTAGTAACACAAGGGGATTATTTTTTCATGGTCTTCTACTAGTTGGTAGAGAATACTCTACTATGGTAGTCTAGTTCTTATACCACATCCATCATAGTATTTATCTGCATAGCATGGTATCTAAGGCTATGTCTACACAAGAAATTTAAGTTGACTTTATTAAGTCGACTTAACAAAAGACAACAACTTTTCTAGTGTAAACATAGCCCCTTTTCGACCTTATTAAGTCGACTTAACACTTTAAGTCAACCTAATAAGGTCAATTTAAGCATTAAGTCGACCTAAAATGAGGTGTTAAGTCGACTTAACTTTTCCTTAAGACGACTTAAGGAAATGCTTAAGTCAACTTAAGGAAAGCCCAGTGTGGACGCAGAGTAGTTTAGATCAACTGAAGCCTCCTTAAGTTGACCTAACTTGTAAGTGTAGATGCACCCTATGTGACTTCATTTAGATACTAGGGATACTTCTAAATACTAGGGCTATTGGATGGCATTCTCTTTAAGTAGTTGTAGGTTCTCTCGTTTCATTGCATAGCAGTATTTGGTGGAGGCTTTTTACAAAGGGATGCAGGTAGGAATTTAAAATTTGGATCCATATGGTTTATTCAGTGCCCTATGCCCCATAGTATACAAGTCATAAGTGTCTTAAGGATAGATATGTGCTCACATGGTATGAAAACTAACATAGGTGGCACAGGTGATGGAGTGATGCAGTACATTGTTTATAAAAGATCTTCTGAGGAAGCCAGAAATTCTGCCAGTCACCCAAGAAATGCTCCCCTTCATTCCTACACTACCTAAGTTGTACGCTAAAGAATACCTGGCCTGTACCTACTTATATTCACACCTATAGCCCCCTCTCATTGGCCTAGCATTTCTCTACAAAGAGCCCACTTTCATATGAAGAGAAGCGGAAATGAAAATATGAGGGATGACTTTGTGTCTAGTAAAACAAACAAGGAGTCCTGTGGCACTTGGCTTTGCATCTACTGTACACATTGAAAATCTTGTCTTGGGTGAATCAAAAGTTCCTCAGCTGACAGCTTAAGCACGTGCCTCTGTACAGGTCACTTCCGCATACAACCAGGGTGCAGGGGTCGGCCCCTCCCCCAACCGCTCCAGCACCACCTTCGGCCCTGCTGGAACCACGTGAGGGATAGGGGGGGGGGAGAAACAGGGTGACCACGTGACATAAAGCCGTGGGGCCGGGAAGCAGCCCGGGAGCCCCCAGTCGGGGAAAACATGGCGGCTGCTGGAGTGGGGAGCCTGGGGCCGAGGAAAACTGGGTGAGCGCTTAGCGGTAGCTGGAGGCGGGTGTAACAGCTCGGGCAGTCCGCCCCTGATAGGTTACAGTCCTCGCGCGCGAGTCGCTCACGTCATCACAGCTCCGCTTCCGCTGGTGACAGCAGGAGGAAGTGCAGGGGCGCCGCGCGGCGTTGTTGGTACCGTTTCCGGGGCAGTCTCTCCCTGCCCGCCTGTGGGTCTCTACTGCTCGGGAGGCTCCGCGCTTGGCCGGTAGTGAGTGGCTCTAGGGGTCCCCCGGACCCTCCCCACGTTCTGCGCGGTCGCGGAGTCACGTGAGGCCGCCCGCTGGGGCAGCGGCGCTGAGGCCGGGTTTGGGGGCGGGGTGCTGGGCTTGTGGCCGCAGTGGGTCGCGTTTGGGGCCTGAAACCGGGGCCGAGACGCAGGGTGTCGCGGCTACCGCGGGCCTGCGTGGGGGGCTGGGCGCTGCTAAGTGCGGGGCTGCTTGGCTGCCCGCGCAACTCCCGCGGCTGGAGCCCTGCCTGGCCTCGGGTTTGGAAGGGGCGGCGTGGCTGGAGCCTGGGAAGGGCCTGCCGGGGCCCCAGTTATCCCGTAGGCCCGGTCACAGGCATCCCTCACTGTAGCGGACATCTCCTGTGCCAAGGGGAAGGGTCTGTTGTGGCCAATCCACCCCCCTGCAGGCAGGACCTAGGTCTAGGGAAGAATCAGCTGTTGCCCTTTTTACACAGCCTTAGGCCGACCTAACTGTGCTGCTCAGAGTCCCTCGACACTGGCAAATCCGTTGCTGTCAGATCGAGGCTTTCGGGTGGATTGAGCAGTAGTGGGAGCAATTGATCTGGAAAGGACCTTAGTAAATCCCCCTTGGAGAAAGAGTAATGCTGCCTCCATGCCACCACTGCATTTATTGGAATTTAGGCTACTTTGTGTCGCTTGTGTCCTGTCGACTGCTGCTGAATTTCGTTGTACGTGTAGACAGGAAGTAATAACTAGGTTGGGAGGTGCTGGAACAACTTTTATAGTGGGGGTGGGGGCTGAGAGCCCTTGGACCAAAGTGTAATTCTGTGTATAATGGAAACCAGTTCAAGCCAGGGGCAGCACCCATAGTTCCACCACCTCTATAGGTCGAGCCAAGTTTGAAGCGTAGGTTTGCCCCAAAGTTGGCTGATACAAAATTATAGAGTTTACAAAACATAATGAGTTAGCTCCACCCAGACACATCCCTGCAGGTCAGAACCCTAGTGGGTAGTGATGCTTGAGCAAAGAGACTTCACAAGCTGTGGTACTAATGTAGACTTTTTGGGGGAGGGGGGGTTGGTTGGTGCCTTATGAGGTTATTTCACACCATTTAATTATTATTAATGTTTTGCATAGCAGCAGTTCAGAGGCCCCTATACTGAATTTTAATTTAACTGAGTTGTGCTCAATTTTGTGCAAAAAAGTAATTTACCCTGCCCAAATGAACATGTGTGATCTACAATATTTGTTTTAAAGCCCTCTGATATATTCCAGAAGAAATCATGACCAGGTGGGCCCGCACAAATACCACACATAGCAAAAAGCCTTTGGATGCTACACCATGGGAAGATATGAAAAATGGATCCACCAGTGGAACAGTGAGGAATAAACAGCAAAATTATTCAAATACGCTTTCTTTAAAGCGTGATCAAGTGAAGAAGAAGAAGAATAAAAAGAAAAAGGACTATTTGAATGAAGATGTTAATGGATTCATGGAATACTTAAAACAGAGCTCGCATCATGGAAATGTGAGAGTAGCAGACAGCCGTGAGGTGCGGGAAGAAGTAGCAACAGCCTTGAAGAAAGACAAGCGTCGCGAGGGAAGAAGATTGAAGAGACAGGAGATGAAAAAAACCAGCATGGTGAGATCTCAGTCCTGTTCTGCCCTTTTTCTTGGTTCTGTTACCAGTTACCTACCTATAGCCATGTAGCAGTCACCTGTATGAACAAGTTTGAATTTGACCTGGGGACATGGAAAAAAGGCTTTTTTTTATTCTGTGGCACCTTATAGACTAACAACTTTTCTTCGGCATAAGCTTTTGTGGGCGATAACCCATGATGCATCTGATGAAGTGGGTTATAGCCCCCGAAAGCTTATGCCAAAGAAAATCTGTTAGTCTGTAAGGTGCCACAGGACTCTCGTTGTTTTTGCTGTACACAGACCAACACTGCTACCCCTCTGGAAATTTTTTTTATTTTGTTACCAATCTTTATGAACAGCCCAAGTTTTTGTTCATAATTGTATTCTAGGATTAAAGTAAAAGTAATATAGGTAATATAGCCCTGCTTTTTATGCAACTTGCAAATATTTTGTAGAAAATTCTTACAACTTGCAGAGGTTCAGTGTAATGGAATCCACAAAATGTACCAAACTTACAGAAGTAGTGCATCCTTCTTCAAAATGTAATCAACTTGATCAGTAGATGTCTAGTATGAAATTCCTACATACACTCTTTGTACAATCTTATAGGTGGATAAACAATGCCTATAATATTGGAGCTTGATCATCTCACCAGTTGTGGATGCAGGCTTATGAAGAGCATTGTGTGGTTTACTAGGCAAACTGGATTTATGCCCATTCTGTTCCAGGAATTTTCCCCTTAAAACCTACCATCTAAGATTCATGAAATGCCTATTAGCCTGGGATAGTGTGGGCTCGCTCTCAGTGCCAGTTACTGAATTTTAAGCCTTGAGATCATTCTGTGTCTCCTTGGGCACTGGTGTGACCTTATGTTCAAGAGGTAAGGGTCATCTTGATTTCAAACTCTAAAATTAAATCTTACTGGTGTTCTCTTAGCCTTAATATGTGTCTATGACATAGAGATTTCAGGTAACTTTTATTATGAAAAGGAGTTTAAAGAAATAAAACTCTGTTGGATGTAAATGCTAATTGTAGTGTTAGCAGTAAATGTATCTTTCTTACATTTTGCTTGCTATAAAAATATACATCAAAATCTATAGTGAATTTCCATGTTCAGTTTAGTAATTCACATTTTATTTTCAAAGGTATGTTTCCACTGTAGAAAGCCTGGTCATGGGGTTGCTGACTGCCCAGCTGTACTTGAAAGTCAGGATATGGGTACTGGAATCTGTTACCGATGTGGATCTACAGAGCATGAAATCACCAAATGTAGAGCAAAAGTAGATCCAGCTCTTGGTATGTTTAAATATCTACTTTTATAGGATGTGCTTTGTAATGCTTTTCGGATCTTTGAAAAGGTTTTATTTTTAATCAGAAAGTTTAATAGCTTTGCAGACATACATTACATGTTAAATTGGTTCTACAATACTGCAGTATTGATTTCTGTAAAAACAATATGAAATTATCTGACTTTGGTGTTAAGGTTTAGCATGTTCTTCTGTTAAGATGTGCAATTGGAATATTACAGGGGAATTTCCATATGCAAAATGTTTTATTTGTGGTGAGATGGGACATCTATCAAGATCATGTCCAGATAACCCTAAAGGACTATATGCTGAAGGTGAGTATAATTATTGTTGTTAACCACCATTATAAAAGAAAATGTTTGGTTAAATGTAACAACTGTCAGGTACTTGACAGCCTGCTGAATAGAGCTCCTTGTAAGAGATGGACTAGCTACTTTTTGTAAATAAAGTATGTGGCAACTCTAATATCTGGCGCTTATTTATCTTCATTAGCTGGAGGTTGCCCCAAGTAGCTGAGCATCAGCTGGATGAGTGGAAGAAGAGCTAAATTTAATTTGAAATTCAAAAAAGGAGTGTTCTTAGTTTTTTCTTCATACAACCACTATGTAACCAGTGTGTGCATGCACACAGGGAAAGGTAGACGTTCTAAATGTGTGGGGAGGAAGTGTATAGGCTCCTTTTTCCTAAGAAAAATATTTTAAAAGCTAATTAAGCTGTTTGGTTTTCCCATTACTTGTTGGAAACATGGATCACTTTAGTTATTCCACGGGGGTGTTAGCCAAACCAAAATTATTACAGCACTAAAATTCTATGTTTATATATGTGATGGCACTGCAAAAGAACAATGAAATCAAAGTAAAGGCAGACACTCTGCCTTTAACTTGTGCTTATGGATTGTAATTCATACAGCCTCTGATATCACATGTAGATCTAAAATGTGCGGTGCCTAGGCACCTTGGTGATTGCAATGTTCTTAGTGAAACCTTTATTCTAGAAAAGAGACAACCTCCGCTTAAACTACACTTCGGTCTGAAATTATTTAACATAAGAGAGGATTAAAGTAAAGTCTTTCTTTTTTTAATTTGATAGTGCTCTTTGTATAACTTTCATTTCCCAGTATAATCAACTAGTATGTAGATTTTTCGCGCAGCAAGTTGGCAAAAATAGAGTGATTGTAAAATCTCAGATTAGTAGGCGGACTCAGATGTATTTAAGATTACTTTTAACTGTTTTTTAATTGGCTAGATCTCAGGTGGTTGTTGCCTCTTTAAAGGCTGGATTTTTGTCTTTGGATATCCACATGCAGCTCCCATTTACTTCAGTAGTCGGTGCATGCTGGCATCTTGAAAAAGAATTTGATACTACAAAAACATGTCAGACTTCCAAATTACTCCTCAATGTTTCTAGGAGAGTATAATTCAAATGACTCTTTATAGTAATATTAATACTGGATTTGTAAATATAATTTATCATTCATAGATATGAGTGCTTTACAAAGGAGGTTAAGTATAATTGTTTATATATAAGAAAATTGAGGCACAGAAGTCAAATTACCAGGTTTTGTATACACTGAACTGTGTTGCCTCAGGTTAACTGGAACTTTAACCCATGAAAGGCCTCTGAGCTAATCTCTAGTGGGAATTTCTATCTTAATTTGTGCTATATCTTTAGAAAGGAATACGTTGTGTTTGTTTTTTAACATCTGAATTTTCTTGTTTCAAGTCAACATCAGTCTTTATAACATGTTTACAAGTGATCAAAATATGCCACAACATTAAAGCAAATATTACTTCGTCTTATTAAGAAATAACTTTGGATGTTGCTCTCTTAATAGGAGGCTGCTGCAGGCTTTGTGGATCTGTGGAACACTTTAAAAAAGATTGTCCAGAAAACCAGAACTCAGGTGAGAGTCATGGGAATGTAGTTTACATGTTAAAGTTTTAAAATATGAAAAGCAATTATTCTGTTGTAGCAAGACAGATCTACAAAGACGACTTGAAAAATGCACTCACCCAGTAGCAAATATTAAACTGTTTGTGACTAATGGGGAGTGAGCATGGACAAAGTAAACTGCAGAAATTGACAACTTTCATTACAAACTATTCTAGCACTTATCCCTCCAGAAAACAATGTTTCAAATATAAAGTGAATGGGAACCAACAGAATGCTATCTTCCTGTGACAGACTGCACCAGTGCCTGTGATGCGCACATGTGGGCAGCAGTAAACTGAAGAAGTCAGTTTGAGTGGGAAAGCTTTGAATGGCAGTTGGGTACTGGAGCTATTTGAGGAAGAAGAGAAACCCAGAAATGGAGACTTAGGATCCTCCCTGCCCTACAGCAGAAAGGAAAGAAAGGGACAGATGAAGGGAGACTAGTGGATCCTACGGTGTTCTCAGTAGGAGGAAAAGGAGATCCCTTTGGCCACTCTAAGGAAGGTTCAAACACCTTACTGCTAGTCGAGGCTAATATGAAAGATGGGAGGGGCCCTGGGCAGGATCTAGGGACTACTGAGTAAGAATCCAACAGCTGAGGTTGGAAGAAGAGGCAGCTTGCTGTGGTGGTCCTCATTTGTGCAGGTCATTGGATCGGGATTGGGGAGAGTGGGCACTTTATCAGCCTCTGGCTAACTGTTTTGCTTCTGTGCCAAAGGTTATTGGTTAGCTCTTCTAAGCCCTGGCTACAAATTCTGCCAAAGGTAGTGTTTGTTCAAATATCTGGAAAATTCGTTTACTGACCACCATAAAAATCCATCATTAGGTTTTATTTTCATTTACTTTTGTTTCTCCTCTTAATGCGGACACTACCTACCGGTGTTTCTTTATTATAAAATTGACTGCATCTGGGAGATGTGTTTAATGATCATGCAGAAAATGGAGTCCAGGTATTCCGAATGCCTAAGCTGTGTAACATAACAGACTCTCTTGTACTGGAATTCATTTTCAGGGATCTAATTCCAATTGATGGAAAACCAAAACAATGAAACTGTCCAGTTCTAAATTAGGGAGTGGCCCATCAGGGCATGGCTTGAAGCAGTCCTTAGCTCTCTCAAGAAATGATTACACAGAATTTAACAGGATATGGAGGCACAAATAAGTGTGAGGCTTTATCGGCGAACACAATCTAGTGAGTGCTACTGAAAGCTTGCCTGCCTGTATCCACACTGTAGATGAAGCTTATGGCTTGGGAGTGCAGCTCAGAGCTTCTGGATAGGTGTGTAAATTAGGGCTGTGTATATACTATGCCTGTGTCCTTCTTTCCCCACCTCAGTGTCTATTAGATTGCTAAAAGAGTCTTGTGGCACTTTTAAAGACTAACAGATTTATTAATCGCATGAGCTTTCGTGGGAGAAAATCCCACTTCGTCAGACGCTTTGAAGATAGGAAAGTTACAGAGTGGGAGGAAATTTGGTGTCATGATTGCTACACTGTTCCTTTTGATCATCATAAGTGGTCAATAGAGGACTTCCTTGGTATATTTCAGTTCATTTTTCTTTGGTTATTTTCTTTGATTTGTTTGTGGCATAGTCAGGTAGTGTTAGGATTTTTAGTCCCTCTGGGTGTTTAGTTTCAATTCTCCTGCTCTTGTGGCCTCTATAGTGGCCAGAGCCAAGTCTACCCCCTTCAAGTAATGTACTTCTTGTAGTGGTGTTGGGTCAGGTGTCAACAGGCCTACTCAGTGATGGCACGGGAGGATGATTTCTTAGTAATCGTTCCAGCCCAGACCATCTTAGAGGGGACGGTGGGTGTATCCTATGGACCAGCGAAAACTAGGACCTATTGTGGTGTCACGTCATTGGTGTGTGGACACCTGTTGACAGCACATCTATGTTGCCCATGCTGCTATCAGATGCTTGTGAGTTGAGGGCCTCTGGCTCTGAAGTCCTGGTGTTAGACTCCTATGTCTACTGCCTCAGCAGTAAGTTTTTATGCAATTGTTCTGCATTAGGGCTCTTCAGGAGGGAGTCCTGAGGATGAGGCAGGGTACGTGTGCAGCCCTAGTGACTACGTACTGGTCAGACATTCTGATCAAAGTGCTCTGATCCCCTGCAGTGTCAATTCATGCAGACAGTAGTCTTGAGTTTCTGTATTTAAGGAACCATTTTATATCCCATGAGAGGGAACAAACACTGTGTCTGGGCTGGTCTTCACCGATGGTGGCAAATTCACGCCATCAGTTCAAACTTCCTGATCAACTGCTTGGGTCTGTGAAGACCCACTCAGCTGACCAGGAAGTTTGATCCCTGAACATCACCCTGGCAACTGGGGTACCACTGAGTCGAGGGAGGCCTCTCCCTTTGACTCAGCACAGTGGACATACCAGGAGTAGAGTGGTCAGAACACGGATAGGCAAGTTATTTAAGTAACTTGTGTATCCTTGTTCAATTGCTGCCTAAAAGGCCAGGGAGTGTAGACCTGCTCTAGAGTGGCACATGGGGGAGATTAGAGCTGTGTTGGTAGATGAGGAGGAATTTTGTAGTGAATAGACAGTGTTCTTTTAAGAAGTGAATGACATTGCCATTCAAAGGTTTAGTGATCAGATGCCTGTTCCTTGAAATATCTAGCTTCTGTGTGATGGATAGTGATAACTGACAAATGCCATTATGTTTGCAGAAGGACACTCTATATCCCAATCTAGAAAAAGAGAGATGTCTCTCAGGGTGGTACTGAGAGTAAATTACATATATGAAGCTGAACTGGAGTTCATCATTTGAAAAACTCCTAAATCCGCAATGAAGACTGCTGGGTCTTCGAATGACACTTTAAAAACAAGGATTGCTGCTTACGAAACTGTTAATCTATAATGATACGCTGTGGAAACAGAAAAGGAAAAATGTGTAATCAGTCTGCATCATGCAAAGTACTCTTGGTTAGTGGAATAAACCAAAATAATTGATAGTCCAAGAAACAGGATTTCTGTTAGTTACTATAAAACAAACCATTTCATTGGTGAGTCTCTTACTCAGATGCAGTTATGTATGCCAGAGTTATTTGCTTTAAATTGTGTAGCTACCACATATGTACTGAAATTAGTATAGGTTATTGATAACTAACTGGTCCATGTAATATTTTTAGCACATTCTGATTAGCTGGCCTCAAAAAATTAAATTGCTGTAGTGCTGTGTGTGCTGAGTTTTTAGGATGAGTTTAACTGGTAGTGAATTGAGTAAAGCGTGGACAGATGTCTTCCTCCTGAGCTTTAATCATGAGGAGTCAGGAAGTAAGCTGTACCACAAACTTCTTGCATGACCATCAGCCAATCACTTCAGCCTTACTATCCCAATCTGTAAAATGGGGATGATATTTACCTACCGTTTAGAGTACTAAGGCTTAATTAATGTTGGTTAGTTACAGTGAGGCCCTTGTAGAAGGTGTTGGAGGAGAAATAAAGTATTATAGTTAACCCATTCTGGTGGTAATGGGAGAGAATCTTGGTGGGCCCCCGACTGAGGAAAAATACATTGGCTTATATAGAGTGTTCCATGGGGTTTGGTTCTTTAACATTACAGTCATTACTGGCCACTCATGATACTTTGGGAGATGTCTGAACTTGCAGAGCAGCAGTTAAATGACATGCCAAGGTTATGGAGAGCATTTCAGAGCTAGAATTAAAATTCAAGACACCACTTCCAGTCTTGTGTCTAAAGCATTGAGCTGCATCCCTCTCAAAGTGAGAATCTGAGATAAGAAATAGTTTTACATAATCTTTTTTGCCTCTTTTGCTCCACAGATCAAGCAGTAACAGTTGGTCGATGGTCCAGTGGAATGAGTGCAGATTATGAAGACATTTTAGAGAGCCCTAAACAACAAAAATTAAAAGTAAAAGTACCAAAAGTTGTTAACTTTTGACTTAAGACTACATTAAACATCATTTGTCTTCTCATGGTGACTGGCTTGTCCAACTGAGAGGAAAAGCTGGGTTCCCTAGGCCAAATACAACCCTAGCATAACTCTGACATCTCTGCAATTGCATCCACTTAAATCTACCTGTCACTGGCTCCAGCAAACTAGCTGGATTGCATTTGCCAAATGACTTCCTGTGTATTGACAATTTCCTACATGTGTCTCCCCAGAGTAGGTGGTGGTCACTTAAAACGTAAACAGAGCTTGAATGAAGGTGAAGGCAATACAGCAAACATGGTATGGGGTGGGTTTTGTTGTTTTTTAAATGCTGGTATGTAGCTGTCAAGGTTCAGGGCTAAATGCATCTCTGCCTCCTCTCCCCCCAGTCACTCTAATTGCACTCCTTAAGTCTCAGATCTCATGCTGTCATATGTCTTGGGGTGGAATCACACAATTCTCCCACTCCTGCTTGTGCTCAGGTACCCGTGGTTATTGTTCTCTCAAATCAGTATGGCCTTAAACAAAGCATTCTTTACGAACACATCCACTTGAATGAAAAAATTAAACAAAAGGCTAACACATACATGAAACCTCAATTTCGCATCTTCACTTAGTCCCCACTGACACATGGATAGTCACTTATACTCCACTGCAAGACTTCTAGAAGCCATTGCATATTTATTAATCCTTTACACCAGCATTTCTCAACCTTTCCAGACTATTGTATCCCTTTCTGGAGTCTGATTTGTCCTGCTTAGCCCAAATGTCACTTCACTTTAAAACTACTGGCTTAAAAAATCAGACATAAAAATAGAAAAGTGTCACAGTACACTATTAGTGAGAAATTGCTTACTTTTTTCTTTTACCATATCATTAAATACATGATTGAAATATAAATATTATACTTCCATTTCAGTATGATACTTGAGTCTCTTTTTCCACTTATGCCTTATCTGAAGCTGGAGCCCCAGGTGGTGGGGCTGAGGCCTGTGGGCTGAGGCCTGTAACTTAGCTTTGCAGGGCCCCTAGAGGCCTCAGGGAATTGCCCTTCTTGCCACCCCTGAATGCCAGTCCTGCGCTTGTGATCCCCCTAAACCCATCCAACAACTCCTGTGGGGGTTGCAGCCCCTGGCTGAGAAACACTGATCTAGATGAGTACCCCCTGGAAGACCTCTGCATATCCCCAGGGATATGCGTACCCCTGGTTGGGAACCACTTGAGCCACAGAATGTATCTGAGTGGGATATTTGGCGTTTTGGTGGTGTACTATGGATGCCAGGACAGTTTTCATGTGTTCATGATCTAAATCGGAATTGCTAACGCATTACGGAGCGAGTGTTGCTGTGCACCTTAGCAAGTGCAGAAGGGTCCTTGTGCCATTTGATTCAAGCTCTAATTATGAGACACCACTAAACTTTTAAAGTACCTTTGTCTGCAGTTTAATCTTTGAAGGAAAATTATGTAGTGATCAAGGTGTCCATTTACGTTTCTATTTTAACTTGTCCTTCTCTGGGTGTGTCCTGACCCTTCTGAAGGTGATCTTCATGCACTTTGGAAGGTGGCATGGTTTAGCAGGTTAGGTATAGCACTGTCTTTTGGACTAAGCCATGGCTTGCTGCTGCCTTGGAATGTATAGTTTATTGTGGTAAGCCAGAATACAAGAATTTACTGTTTAAATGCATTTTTTATTTATAAATTGTCTTCAGCTATATTTCTGTAAAATTATATTAAAAGTTTGGATTTTCTATCATAGTAGTTGCACTTTTTTAATGATTAGTTTCCCTTTTAATGTCTCTGCCTCTGTGGGCTTGTTTTCAGAAAGTAGAAGGCTTATTCATGTGGTTCATCAATAGCTCATCAGTTACCATAAAGTACGTAAGTACAGTTTACAAAAGCCAAAGAAAACAAGCCAATCCCAAATGGAAGTAAATAGCGGTAGCCACCTGACAGCCTGCTGCATTATCAGAAGCAGTTAGCTATAGAAATGTAGCAGGGAGGGGAAGCACAGAGTAAATCCTGAATTGAATCTTTTAAAGGTGGAAATGGCTTTGATTGAGATTTCAGCAGGTATATTTGTATTTGGTTCACAAGACTGAAGAGCAAGTGCTGATTGTGATCCTCTCTCACAGAAGAGTTAGATGGTGTATAGCAGAATTTTACATGCCATTATATATCCCTATACCAGGAACGTATAAAGCAAGGATTGCCCAGGTTTGCCGTAGGCCCCATGGGTGTTTCAGTAGGCAACTGTCAGGGCACAGCACTGCTCTGGCTGTGCCTACTCACGCCCCCAACACGTCCCCTTGGGCCTGTTCCTCACCCTGTGGTATTTAAATGGGGATGGGCATCACAGAGCTGACTTTGCAGTAGCATCCCTGGGGCCTCCTTTTCTCTCCACTCAGCATTGAGCACTTACCGACCCAGATAACAGTATTTGGTAGTGGCGGGGTTGACACGTGTTATCCTGCCAGCAAGAAGTTAATGCTGTCTTACGTTTATTAAATTTAACTGTCTTGTTCTTTAAAAGTAAAGACCAACTTCTTACAACCAGCTACTGAGCCATATTGGCAGATAATAATAGAAAGCCCATCGCTGCTTTAGAGTTTATGTTGCAGGGCTGCTTTTGACTGAAGTCTTCAGTTAGGACCAACACATAACTTTGTAAGACACTGGCATATACTTGAAGTTATATAAAATCCCTCATTTTCCCATATTCTGCATTTAAGTCTAGAGGTTGGGAGTGATTTAGTACTCAGAATTTCTGCCAATATATTTTTGTAAAGTGTTTTAGAAGAACTAGATACAACATAAAAGAAATGACATATTTAATAATCTTCCAGCAATTTATTCAGAACAGTTATAAAATGTACAGTGCTACAAACATCCTCCAAAGGATTCCACAAATGAACCAGCAAAGTATAGCTAAGAAGCAGCAATTGAAAATCCACTGTAGCATGTGTTGCAAGTTATAGGGCAAATGCAAAATTAGAATAAGTAAACTGTTACTTTTCAGTCCAGTGCTTCAACTGGCCAGGAACTCTTCTGTGTGGCTAGTGTAATCCTTAATCTACAGGAAGCACTAATGGATGCTTAATAATTCTTCCGCCCTGATTAGGCCTCAACTGCAGTATTGTGTCCCATTCGGGGCAGCTCATTTCAGGAAAGATGTGGACAATTGGAGAAAGTTCAGCGAAGAGTAACATGAATGATTAATGGTCTGGAACACTTGACTTATGAGGGAAGAGTGAAAGATCTGGATTTATTTAGTCTGGAAAAGTACCCAAAGGTTTTCAAGTACCTAAAAGATTGTCATGAGGGGGAGGGAGAAGAATTGTTCTCCTTAACCGCCAATGATAGGACAAGAAGCAATGGGCTTAAATTACGGCAAGGGAGATTTACATTGGACATTAAGAAAAAATGCCTAATTGTCAAGGTGATTAACCACTGGAATAAGTTGTCTAGGCAGGTTGTGGAATCTCCATCATTGGAGGTTTTTAAGAGCAGGTTGGACAAGCACCTGTCAGGGATGGTTTGAGGATACTTGGTTCTGCCATGAGTGCAGGGGACTGGACTCGATGACCTCTCATGGGCCCTTCCAGATTCTGTGATTGAATTCACCACTGATGTAAGTAGGCACAGTTCCTCCAAGGTCTGTACAGTTACACCTCCTTAAGGCAGTAGTGAATGGGCTGTGAAGTCACCAAATGCTTAGACGGTTGTGGAGCAGCCAGGCAGTCTAGCAATGAGAAAAGTCTTTGCAAGAGCCAAAAAACACCTAGGAACACTGGGTTTTGCGGGCTCTCTGCCTGAGATTCAGGAGTTGTACTAGACAAGGAGCCTCGCAATACAAATTGCTGGGGCCTTTTTGGCTGTTGTATGGCCAGTACAAAGGGGTCCTAGGACCCTGCTTAGACTCAAAACTTGGGGCCAAATTTTGGCATTAAAGAAGCCTGCTGTTGTGGTTCACCTGGGATTTTGGAGGGCTTTTTGGTCCCGTTCTCTTCCTCGCAACTTCCCCCCATACTGTGTGATTTCCCAACTATGTTTTTTTTGCCTGCATGTCATTTATAGACAGTCGCCCACAGCTAGCTACTACAGTAGTGCCTTTGGTGTCTTGCACTCAGGTAGACTCTTACATCCTCTTATCCTGTGCAAGGGAGTCTTAAGTTAGTGGAATGAGGAGGAAGGAAGGGGGATAGCCCTTTCAAAACCGCCCAAATGACTGATGGTGAGTTTCTGGGTAATATTTTCACGAACATGTCAGTCCATTTGCAAAAGTCACTAGGCCCCATGTTCTCAAGGGTAGTAAGTTAGGTGCTTGAATGCTTTTGAGGACCTGGGCAATATTGGAAGTGTGCCTCTCATACGCTAGTGGAATGGATATAAAAAGGTGTAAAGTAGTCCACTTGGGTGTAAAGCAGTCTCTATTAGGGTTAGGGCCTAGTGCCTGTTCCATAATGCAAAAGAGGAAGAAAACTGGTTGCATCTCCCAAGATGGGGAGTTTCCCAGCAGGGGAAAGGTACAGATCTGATGGAGCTGGCTCCTATACAACATGCTCCTACAACTGTCGGCACTGGGGCCAGAGAGAGGATGCAGCTCAAGCTCTGTGTCTGCCAGTGTGGGATAGCCAGCTCTTAGAGACTTTTCCCAGCTGTCCCAAAATAAGCTAGCTGCATGGCTGTTCTGAATGGCTCTGGTGTAAAACTGGGATGAAGCTCAGGGAGTGGTAATCAGCTCCCTCCTAATCCCCCTGTCTCTGCCTTCAACAGAGGAGCCGGGGCTCGGTACCAGTAATACTCCCTAGTATGTCCCCAAGATTTGATCTAGCTTGAGTTGAACTCAAGGGGAGTCTTTCCATTAACTTCAGTGGGAATTAACTACATAGGTCTGAATGCACCAAACAATGTGCCTCCAAAGGTACACTAACATGATTCGAATCTTTCATTCTTTAAATCCACCCAAAGGTATTAATTCAAGCTACGGTCTAAGTGCCGGTAGGATATCATTCTTTTTATGAAAGCAGAAAAAAAGCCTCTGAAACCATCATTCCTTTAAGGCTATAATTTAACAGGGTCAAAATAGTTTTTGTCATTATTATTCATTGTTCTATATTTCTTCACAGCTATCCTTATATTAATAATATTAATGCCCAGCTCTTCAATTGCACTTTTCATCGGTAGATCTCCATGCACTTTAGAAAAGATTATTGCTATAGACTGGAGTAGATTTTTAGAACTGAAGTCTGAGGCCCTTCCAAAATGGTATTTGTAATAGAAATTCTGCCCTCATTTATGCCTGGGCAAGGCCATCAATTTCAAATGAGAGGTATAAAATAAGGGCAGAACTTGCCCTCCTTTCTATTTACAATTAAAATATGGATCAACAGGGTAAGGCCTAGTCCTAAATCAGTAGGAGTTGAAAGTGTTCATATACTCTGAAGATCTGAGTTAAATAAGCTGTGTGGCTCAAAGTAAATATTTGTCTGGTAGCTGTAGTTGTTAAGAGTCCTTGTGTTTGTATGCATTACTTAAAACTTGTTCTAAGATAATCTTTAGCACTTCCCTGATATTTTATTTAAAAGTACTGTTAATTTTGCTACTTTCCATCTCCAAGAACCTGATGCATGCAGAAGCGGTGTCCCCAATGGATTTTGATGAGCCAGTGAGATTTGCCGCAAGGTAAGGCAGAACACCAGAAGTAACTTGGTTAAAGTAAGACACCTGGTTAACAAAATAAAAATGAAAACCTCAAAGCTTGCAAAATGTGATGATCATTTTCTCAGAACCCATATCAGCCTCAGTATCTGAGTATTTTAATATTAAAAATAAAAAAGTGTAAAGTCAATATTAACTGGAAAATACTCTCCTTTTCAGAAGTTTGTTAGTGATCTTCATGTCCCCTCTTCAGCTAACTACTCAAGCACATGCCTAAATGTATACACCAGTGCATTCAGAGACCAAAATTTGGTCCATCATCTCTAACTCATTAAGTACATTTGTTTAGTAACACAAATGCTGGCAGAGCAAAGAACCCTTCGGAAGGTTCCTGAACATATTCTTAAATAGTACCCTTCCCTTTCAAGTGAACACATGTCAAATTATAAGCATGAC
The DNA here is from genome assembly GCA_007922175.1 of Pelusios castaneus. Classification (NCBI taxonomy): domain Eukaryota; kingdom Metazoa; phylum Chordata; order Testudines; family Pelomedusidae; genus Pelusios; species Pelusios castaneus. The sequence goes on from ML685830.1 coordinate 1,290,794, forward strand.
ACTGACTTTGAGACTAAGGAGCATCTTAATAACCACAGGAATTCAGTGTCTAAGCAAATTTGTAAATCAAGTCATTCCTTCCATTTCTGGCGTGTTTCAGACAGTGAACTTCAGTGAACTTAAGCATACCCAATATTGGGACAGCAGATACCATCGTGAAATGTAAAGCTGCTTACCGTACAGAAGGTGTTGCCATCATTATGGATCAGAAATCCTGCACATAAGATTTCATTTCTGCAGTAGTGTGGAAAAGGTGGCACAGATGTCAGGGTAACTGACTTCACAGCGATTATGTAAGGGTCACTGTAGGGAAAAAAGAACAAGAGATCCTGAGTCTCTTCAACAAGCTGTACAAAATATGTATGAGTAACTTGAACTATATTAAATAGAGTTTAGTCTTTTAAACCATATAAACAAATTTTCTATGACAAAAACAAACAAATTGAAGTTTCAACAACAGTTAGGCCATGTAAGAAATCAGGGACATCAAGTGGGGTTTGGAGTGGCAGGTTTAGAAGAGGTTTCTGTAAGTTCCCCATCATCAAGTGTCTGCCAAAGTGGCAATCAAGACTCACAAGAATAAAATATTGTCATGGTTATTTTTAGTAAAAGCCAGGGACAGGGTGCAAGCAATAAACAAAAATGTACAGGAACTGTGACCTTTCCATGACTTTTACTAAAAGTAACAGGGTCAGTGAGGGCTGGTGGGGGGGAAGGAATGACACCTGGAGCCCCAAGGGAAAGACTTAACAGCCCCCCCCTCCCCCCCGCAACAGGGTAGCACAGAACCCTGGCTTCAACCAAGGGGTGAGAGCATACAGCTGCTCTGTCCCCACTGAAGCTGCAGAGATGGGGGGGGGGGCACAGCCCTGGTTCCAGCTACAGTGCAGGTGCACAAAGCCCTGAGAGAGGGTGGAGTGTGGATGGGGCCTTTGGGGGAGGAGGCAGAGCAGGGGTGGAGCCCCAGTCTGAGCTCCATATTTATACAGGGCTTCCTGCATTTCTCTGCATATCCTTCCCAAACAAGAGTCCTGTTCCCTTGGGTGCACCACTCCAGCTGAAGGCACAGATCCAGGGTGTGCCACTTGGGGGGTACACAGCCTTGGCTTCAGCTGAAGCTGAGGATCCGGGGCATCCAGCCCAGGCCAGAGCCAAGAGGCAGGGGTGCACAGCCCCAACTCTGGCTTGGGCTGTAGTTACTGGGGGGGAGTGATGAGTGCATAACTTTCACGTTTGTCTCAGCGGTGGGGGGCAGGGGAGGCTCATTCGCACAGCTCCCACTCTGGACACAATTATGGGTTGGGGGACCTCAGCCCTGCTGCTGAAGCCGAGTCATGGAGGACAGGTAGTCATGGAATCTGTGATGCCCCTGACCTCCGTGACTAAATCAAGACTAAACCCTTAATCAAGAGTTATGAAGTTTAGCAACATTTAGGCTTGAAATGTGCACACTTACCTAGACTTACAGGGCTGTCGCCGAGACACCAGCACTACAAAATCTTTAGGTTTATTGCTATTCACTGATGGAGATGTAATGTGATATATTTTCTCATCTTCATTCACAAGCTCTACAACCTCACAAGTTCTGCAAGTACATTTAACATGCCCTCGTCAGCCTCTGCCACAAATAATGTTACTTTTCTGCTTAAAAGGAGGTTAACAAAGAATGAACCCAAGTGAAAGCACCGTCTTCATTGCAGCCCTTCACTTGAAACTATCTTCCTATGTCTCTGTCCCCAGCTCTAAGGAAAAAAAAAACCCAGTAAAGCGCCAGGACCAGCCCGTGTTGGAACAAAGGAGTGCAACGTCCTTACACATTGTCAGAGCCTCGAACTAAAATTCAGTACTATTGCCTCGGTACCTAACTGTTGCCCCAAATCACTGGATTTATGGCTGATTGCAACAATCTATAACCCACTAACCAATACAAACACACAGGCACCTGCCTTCCCCTCTACCCCCGCGCCCCTATGACTGGAGGAGAGTTAACAGGCCACTTCACCGTGAATGGTCCCTTGATGTATGTGTCAACTACTGATGGTAAACAATCAATTCCAACTTGGATTTAGCTGTGAGACTTCCCAGACCTGAAGAAGAGTGCTGGATAAGCTTGAAAGCCTCTCTCTCTCTCTCTCTCTCTCGGTAACAGAAGCTGGTCCAATAAAAAAAATTATATCACCCACTTTGTTCCCCTCTAAGCCACCCCCCTGCCATATCGTAACATATATAGGAAAGACTGGGGGAGTGCGCCTCTTATAGATCTATTTTCCTGCTCATGCAGATCTTAAAACACCAGCTAAAAGACTGCAAGACTAGAAAATTTTCTCCTGAAACTTGTGTGCCAAACTCAAATTGGCTTTCTACAGAACAGCTCCTCTGCCTGCAATGTCCCTGGAGCTCTGTGGGCCTCCAGACACACAAAACTTTGAATCTATTTCAGTCTTTTTAGATGTAGAAAAAACATGTGACAGAGCAGCTTGGAACATTCTCTTTGATGTTTTGCATAAATTGGGATTAAATTATGTATTCCTCCAGTGGATCAAAATGTTGTACTCTTATCCTACAGTGTCTGTACCAGGGGCATAGTTACGGGTGGGCCGACCCACTTTGGCAGCAGGCCCACCCCAGCACCTGCAGTGGTATGAACTGCCCCGCCTAGCGCCGTAGGGCCTGGCCAGCAGCGGGCAGATGCAGCCAGGTGAGTGGAGTGGAGGCATCAGTCCTGCGGCTGCAGGCAGATAGGCAGGGGGTCTTGGGCTGCTCTCACTGTACTGCCTCCCTGCGCTGGCTTGGGGGTAGCCACTGTGGCCACGGCACAGTCAAGAGCTGGGTTCTTGCTGCCTCCTTGCAGGATGTACCGCAGCAGAGGCTGGCGTGGCAGGAGGGGCAAGAGCCCTGCAAATGCTGCTACTTCTCAGGTGGTGATGACGCTCCAAGTGCTAGGTAGCAAGTGGGGCCAGAACACTGGCAATGGCCACGGTTTGCTTTCCCTTGTTTTTTGGCCAGGAACTTCCCCTAGTCAAAAAACACCCAAACGCTCCTCGAAGCCTCAGCTCTCGCTTGCTTTTTGGACTGGAAGCAGTAAGTGGCTGGGCCCACAGGCCTGGCCGGAAAACCAGGTCTGGCGATGGCCCCCTGGGCTGTACTAGTTGTCAGTCAAAGCTGCCCAGTAGTGTTTAGGAACAGCCACCTGGCAAGGTGTCCTTACTTCCTGTCTTGTTTGAGCCACCAGCACCTGACCTTAGTGAGTTTCCTTTATTTCAACATATGCAATAAGCAAAATATACCTTCCAACTACTCTTTGCACAGACACTATGGTTTGCTTTATTGCTAGGCCTAATGTTTCAGCATTGAGCATTGTGAAGCCACTAGCTCATTCCGGCCAGTCCTTGAGGCTATAGACGCATTATACAAAAACGAAAGTCCTGGATGTAGTGCCACATATGCCTTTCATTTTTCTTCAGACTTTCCTCTTTGTTGGGCCCAAAATTCAGCCAGGTAGGCTTGCAAGAGCCCTCAAAGCACCACTCGGGGCATAATCAGAACATTTCTCCTCTGATTAAAAAAAACCTTTAAAGATACAATGAAAAACTGGAAAAGCCTCTCTTTTTTCCTTAGGTAGGTGTGTACACCTAATTAAAATGGGCTCACATTCATCTGTTTTATGTTATCTCCCACTATTTTCTATTCTACTCTGTGTGATAGCTATTAAGAAAATAAACAGCTCATAGAGTTTATTTGGATTAGAAATGACTTCAGAATTGCTCTAAAAACATAAAATTTCTTTGGCATTTAGAAGACTATGAGTTGCCTGATCTCTGACTTTACAATGGTGACATTCAGCTGTGTCACACTGTGAACTGGTCACACAGCATAACCATATTTAATTACTGCAGGCCATGACTGAGTAAACTGCTTTGCACCGCTTCTTGCACTGTGAATATGCACTATTAGCTGTATGATTAAATTTGAAATAACCCTTTAATATACATCATGTTTGGAGCATTGAAGGTTGCTCATTCTCATATAGGATAATCTATGGCCCAGCCCCTTCTATTGTCAATCCACGGCAATCCTCATTTTAATCCAGAAGAAAGGTTAGGTATCAGCAGAATCAAATAGTGCCAGAAAAAAATAAACACCACCAAGTTGCTCTTACAAGTAATGTCTGTCCCATTGCCTGCGAAGTCTGAAATCAGATAAAAGGAAGAACGCTAGATTTGATGATATCCTCACTTGCATTTCTACTTTGACAGACAAGATATCACTCTCCTCATGCGTGAATATTTTTATCTGAAATAAATGAACAGCATTTTAAAAATATAGAATGATGAACATAAATGGACAACGTCGGCAGCTTTCACTTGGCAAGAGAACATACAACATACGTCTGACAGGCAGAAAGCTGCAGATGAGCATACATTGTTACATTTAAAAAATTATACATTTATGAGAACCGAGATACTAAATGATGGTGTGATATGGTACTAAGGGATTTTTTTAAATTGCATAAATGCGGAAATCTTTTCTAGCTGGTTGAATTTTTTAAAATTGGAAGCTTAACAAAAGTCGACAACTTTTCTAGTGTAGACATAGCCCCTTTTCAACCTTATTACTTACTTATTACAATACTTTAAGTCGACTTAATAAGGTCGATTTAGGTGCTAATCCCTGTCCACACTGGCTTAAGTCAACCTAAAAATGAGGTGTTATCAAGTCGACTTAACTTTTCCTTAAGTCGACTTAAGGAAATGCTTAAGTTGACTTAAGGAAAGCCCAGTGTGGACACGGAATAGTTTAGGTCAACTTAAGCCTCCTTAAGTTGATCTGACTTGTAAGTGTAGATGCACCCCTAGTGTATGTCATAAAGGTTGCGGTATAGTACAGACAAGAATTAATGCCATTACTCCTAAACACTCTCTCCTACCTAAATTTTAATCTGATGAAGAGATTTAACAAATTTTCATTTCCAGCGATGCAATACTTATGAACTTTCCAGTAGGTGTTGCTCATGTATATGTCAGTAGTTAGTTATTTGTTGACTTATTGAACATTTACCAAAAAGCAGCGGTCTTCTATATATTCAGTTTTGTGAACAGAACACAATTACAACAAGCCTCAATATAGGTTTTAGCACGACAACCTTGATACCTGGGACCTGGAATGCTTATAAACCAGTAGTCTAACTGATAAATCACAAGATGAGTCTATAATAAAACACCAAATCAGCCTGGTAGGAATATGTACTGTAAGGGCAGAACACGTTACAGAGAAATGATGGTTTCGGGGTAGTAAGAACAGGTTTAACTTGGAGGGAGGAGTCTATTGCAGCTTTACCACACACAGAGCTAAGATTCATGGCTAATCCTGGCTAATTCTAGATTCAGTTCTAATTCTTTAATTCTTAGACTCAGAATTTCTCCTTATGAATTCACAAGATAACATATGGCCAAAGAGAGGACAGAGAAAAGAGGGCTGTGGTAAAGGAATAAAGGAGACATATGGAGAGGCAACAACAAAAAGTCTCAACAGTTTGAAACTCTTAGGTAATTCAACAGAATCCTAGAAGGGATTCAAATGAAGTTTTGATATATAATTGCAAGCAGTTGGCTCTGCTGAGGAGCCTAGCAGAAAACAGCAATCTCCTTAAATATTTCAGGAATTGAGGCTGAGGATGTCTTAAATAGCATGCAGCTAAATCAGGTACACAGCAAGTTATGACACAATTTTTCAGAAATTTTCAAGACTATTGTAAACCTTAAAAGACTGAAACATTTGAAAGGTGTAAGTTTCACCTTAGATGACAAACAGAAAGGAATGAGTGCCCTTTGAACTGAAGAATTCCTAACAGAGCTGATGCTAATGAGCTAAACCTGCAACAATGTGGACAATCACCAGATTCAGTCAAGAGACCAACCTGGAATTGAAATCAAAGATCCAAAGCTGAAAAAAGAGTGTTGGATGATATAGTACTCACTTTGGGTAAAGCACTAAGACTGTCAGGCTGCAAAAATCACTCCAAACAGAATAATAACAATGGAAGGAAAACAGGCACTATACGTGCCTATAAGTCAGTATAGAACAGTAGTTTTCAAAATATGGGTCAGGACGGAGTACTGGGTCGGAGACCTGCAGGTACTGGGTTGCGGCACACCCTGCTGCCATCACCGAAAGACTGGAATGTATTGCTGGAAGATGTTATTTTTGGATCATGGGCATAAATGATTTTTTTCAACAGTGTCCTGAGAAAAAAAGTTTGAAAAGCACTGGTATAGAACAAAAAACACAGAGGCCTGAAAAAAAGCAAAGTAAGAGCGTTTGCAAGGAAATCTTCAAAGACTGCACAAGATGTGGGCAAAAATACAGACTTCAGTGATGCTCAGCTTTTGGGAAACACTGCAATATTTGTAAGAAATGGATTCCTTTTGCCAGAGGCTGTAATCCAGAAGAGAGCCAGGACCAACAACACAAAAGACTTCTGTCTAGAACCGTGGTTTTCAACCTGTGGTCCGTGAACCTCCAGAGGGTCCAAAGGGGTTTGCATCTCCATTTGAAACTTTTCAGAGGTCTGCAAAGGAAAAAAGGTTGAAAACCACTGATGTAGGAGCTGTATCTTAAGAGGAAGGAAGAGGTGAATGGGCAGTTTTCTTGTAGACCAAGGGGACTCTTACAATCTACAAATTGGACACCAGTGCTCAGAGAAATGTTTCAGATATTAGTTTTAAAAGGTTAAAGAAAAAATAGGGAACATGGTGAGCAAACAGTTTAAACTGAAAGTTTATAATGGGGAACTCATTCCTACTAAAGCTACATGTATACTAGAAGTGAAGATAAAAGATGGTTGGTGCAAAGTATTTTACTACTTTAGATGCATTGCCTGGATTTTGGAAGATTTCTTTAGATGACAGGAGCTCCAAATTCCGTGCTTTTATTGCACTGTATGGAAGATACTGCTTTCTCAGATTGCTCTGTGGTCAAATAGCCACTCCAGAAGTCTTTCTTAGAACTGTGCAGCAAATATTTGAGGGAACTGAAGGTACAGAAGTGTATATAGATGATATTTTCATCTGGGGCAACAGAACAGAGGAACACAATTATAGGTTAAAGAGAGCATTGGGCAGAGCTAACACAGAAAGCCTGAAGCTAGATAAAAAAAATGTAAATTCAGATTCAGAGAAATTATCCATTCAGGAGGTTAACAATGATGAGATGTAGTGAACCTACCGAAACATATATGCCACATCCAGAAAATAAAAAGTCAGTACAGAGGTTCGTGGGACTGGTTCATTTTTAGGTTAATTTAAATCTAATTTGTCTGCACAAACCAGCAACCTCTAGCACTCATGGAAAAGAATAACCAGTGGACTTGGGATGCTAATTTGGACAACGAGTTTGGTAATTTAAAATAACTGATTCAGAGAGCCTCTGTTCTAAGGTATTTTTATGGCAGGCAGCAAATCAAATTATCCACTGAGCCTTCAAAGAAGGCACAGGGGCTGTATTGATACAAATATATGATGATCCTGGAAACTGATGGCATATGCATCCACTGGTCTTAAAAAACAGAATGCCATTATGTCCAATTGAAAAGAAAACGTTACCTCTAGTGTAAAAAAATTCTATGTGTTTATTTGTAGAAAATGAATTTTTGCAGAAACAACATGGTTCATGGCCCTAAGACAGCCTGCCACACAGAGTAGGATTTGGGGATCCCAGGACTTTCAAGGTCCAGGGCTCTGGAGCAGCCTGCCACTTGGACTGCCTCAGATTTGGGGAGCCCACAGCTTCCAGGGTTCATGCTTTCAGGGCAGCCTGCCAATTGAGGGGTCATTAATGAAGCTAGGCTTCATTCTCTTTTCTTGGAGAATGTGATGGGATGTATACACTCCTCACTGACGGGGGGGGGGGGCTAAGGAGTAACTTTGAGCTCAGGAGGCCATACCTCTCTCCCATGCTGAGCATGCTCAGGTTGAAGGAGGGAGAATGTAGGCAGGCACAATGGCTATGTCTACACTGGCAAGTTAGTTCGAATTAAGGAGGCTTAATTCGAACTAACTAAAGCTATGGCTACACTAGGCTTTAGTTAGTTCGACTTAAGGGCTTCCTTAATTCGAACTAATAAGTTTGAATAGGGTATTTGAACTAAGGGGTTAATTCGAACTAACTAGTTCGAATTAACCAATGTGGCCATGTTAATTCAAACTAATTTCTTAGTTCGAATTAACCGGCCATTGAACTGAATGGTGATCGCTAATTTGAACTAAAGCAAGTGCTTGCTTAGTTCGAACTAACGTTCCACTGTGGCCATGCTAGTTCGAATTAAGCTAATTCAAACTAACTAAAATTAGTTCGAATTAGTTAGTTCGAACTAACTAATTCGAACTAATTTTAGCAAGTGTAGACATAGCCTAAAAGACTGCCACTCTGCCACACTGCTGGGAGGCCAGGGAGGGGGACATGATGTAGGAGCTCCCTCCAGAGCAGGATGTGACCAGATTCCTTCACCAAGCCAAGGAACAGGGAAGTCACAGCTCTCGGAGGCTGGGACCAAGCCCAAAGGCCAGAAGGCAGCTCTCCCCCTGGATGGATGGCAGCTTGCTGGGATGTGAAATGAGGTAGGAAGTAACCCAATGCTGACTTGAGGCTGTTGCAAGGCAACATCAGGTGAGCAAATCTGAAACAGCCTCCAAAGCCTCTGGGTGAGAACCAGAGGTGGAATGGGGTGGAAGCTGGGTTTCCCACCCCACCCAGGAGGTGGAACTGCTATACATGAGCTGTTCCCACCCAGTAGGTGAGTTGCTGCTAGAGATGAACCACTGTGTGTAACTGTCACCCTGTGCTCTAACTACTAAGCAGGAAACATTACCTGCTGCCCACAAAGAACTTCAACATTTTTGTTTTCCGTTCCTAATCTGAACTAAACCAAATTTTAAAAATAAAAATCGCCTGTGAAATGGAATACCCTTTGTCTGCCCAGTTCTAATGGTGAGCATGATCTGGCCCTCCAAATGTTACTGAAGCTGGCATGCAACTATTCCACAATTCAGTACTTACATTATCCAGAGTGCTGGTTATTTCCCATCCACATTTTGCTGCCAAGACTGTCAGAGTGGCTACATTGCTGTAACTAAAGTATGCCTGAAATGTAAGATATATTATTAAAAATGAAGGGCTGATATAAAAGAGAATCTCATTTCTGGCATGTGTAATATGTTCCATAGTTACTCCAGAATCACAAACCAGGCAAATGTGTTTGCCCCCGTAAGTGATCTTCCAGCAAATACAGTCCACTAGTTTCTGAATTAAATACTTTCAGTAGCTGGATTATGTTCTCAAATGGCTGATGGCAAAAGAACCCTAATTAAAAAAAGCTAATTCGGGCTTCTTTGATGGATAAAATAGAGCGAAACAAACAAAGAAACAAAAAAATCCCCACCCTCTACTGTCAGAGAGACAATACGGCTCATTTCTGAGGCTACAAAATTAATGATTTATTTCATTTTCCATATAAGTAGTTAAAATCTAGCAAATTAACCTCTTCACTGCTGTCAGACTCTGCACATATTTTGGCAGTAAAAAGAGATCATATATTTAAAGCATCTTTAAAGACATGTTTTGATTTAATATGAAATAAATCTTAAACATTCATTTTGTTAAGATCAAGTGTCTGTATACATTAATTCTCCTACAGAAAAAAGTTTACGTCCACAGAATTCGCTCTGATGGTGATACATTGTAGTGCTGGAACAGTTAACAGCAAATCATTTCACACATTATACATCTCCACTTATTATTTATTTACTCTTAGATTCAATTAAAAGGATCTAACCAAACATCAAGTAGCCATGGGGTTTTAGAAAAACAACAAAAATGTAAGTACAGAACATTCTGCAATAAAATAACACTAAGAATTTTTATGAATAACAAAAAACCATGGGAAATTATTTATATAAATTAGTATAATTTATTTGTATAAATAACAAAAAATAAACAATATCATGGAATTTCAGGGTCGGTAGTGTTAATCCATCCTTAATTCACCCCACTGTGTATAGGTATTAATGTAAATACACTTCAGATATTTACCCACTCTTCTGATTTTACTGTAATACCTAGGTAAAGTAGGCCAAGGGAAGAACAATTTGGGCCAGAACTTTAGCGTTGTTTTAAACAAGTCCAAATGCACCCCTAAGATTATGTATGTGAATTACTTCCGATGATGTAAATATTACCTGGTTGCTTCTATCCCAGAGATCAGAGGAAGGAGTGTCTTCCTTACTGGAGAGAATGTATTTTCTGAAATGTATATAAAGTGTACAAGGAGGTCAAAACAGAACTAATCGCATGTACTCCCTCTTTGCCTTTCCTTCAGTGTACAAACATAACAACCCCTTATATAGTACTAAGCATTTTCAGAATGTTTTACAAATATTAACTAATTAATCCTCATAACAGGCTGAGTTAAGTAAGCAATCTTTTTTTCCCTCAAAAAGGTGGGTGAGCACACAAAAAGGCCCAAATATTTCTTGCCTTAAGTGAATAGTTGCCATTGATTTCAACATGACTTAGACGAACAGGATCAGGTTCAGAAATGCTAAGTAACAATAGTTATTGCATCTGTGAAGACTTAAATAATGAGCAAATAGTTCTGTTTTCACAGTGTATGTCAAGAACAAAAAGTTCACTTCTGCATTATTATGAAAGATAGTTCTCAGTACCACATTATCTTTGAAATGTATTTATACCTGGCTAGTCTAATCCGCCTGCGTGCAATTGCTCCATGATATCTTCTCAAACCATCCTTCATGAGAAACAAAACAGAAATAATCTGATTGAATTATGATAATTCTACTTTGATAATGATGTGCAAAATAAAAGACAATTAAATATTCTTTATTAAAAAGGACAATGTCATACATCATATATAGAGTATGATATTTAAACCCCTCTCCCAAAAAAGAACTGCACTTATTACAGTGGAATTGGTCACTGTTTTTTTAAAATGGCAGTATTCTTTTAAATTAGTGAAAAATAAAACTTAAGTACCAATCTGTAGTATTTTAGAAGCATACTGCTAGTACATGGACTTTTGCCCAAGAATAACAGAGAAATACAATGATAGACATTCTGTACTTGCCAAAAATGCCACCTTTCAGATAAAATATTAATCCAAGGAACCTTTTACATAGTGCTCAAAATGGGAAGAAATAGCTGATGGATCTCTATACCGTTTTAGTACATCTGAGGCGAAGAGTAGTGGGAAATACAGTATGCAAAATTAAGAGTGAGTACAACCCAATTGGCTTCATCACCTCAAACTAACTATTCATTCACTACTTTCTTCCATTACTATTCCATTTAGAACAGACATTTCAAAAGCAACTCTCACGTGATGCACGCTGGACTATGATCTGTGTGACTTTTCTGTTCACTCCTGCCATGTAATTGTCTGGTTTGACGCAAAGTATGCCATGCAGGGTTCCTTTATGAAAGCTCATAACAGGGTCTATTATCATGTCCCTTGATGCATCATGTATGTATACAAATGTGAAGCATTTTCCCAGGTATTTCACATAGTTCAGGTGGAAGGTAGACAATCAGGGCTGCCTCTCAGCATGGAGACTGAAGAGATGTATGACAAAGACAATGCAATCTGAGCTCCCGGGCTCAGGTGGGACAAAGAGAATCACACAGCAGCAGGGGAGAGGAGGAGGTCTCCTGCCTTTTCTGAACAAAGATCCCCTAGCTGCAAGGAGGAGCAAGGGGGACTGAAAACAAGTACAGACACATGGAACTGAGAGAGGCTTTGCCAGCGAAACTCCATCCAAGTAAAATGGTCCCAGGGAGTATCCTGATGAGCCATTGAGGACATAAAGAATACAACCATTGTATCCTTAATGGCTCATCAGTTTTCTCCTTGGGATCATATCACCTGGCAAATTCCTAAACATTAAGGAGACAATGGTTGTTCACACCCTCCCCTCTAAGACATTTGTCCAGATTAACACAAGTTAAAGTATGGATATAACCTCAAATTCTTAACTTCTAATCAAAATAGAATTCCTAGACATAAACTATATAATCATTCCCAGCAAATTACTACCTTTCTATTGATACCAAACATGACATAGTTCCTATGGATTATAGCATTTATGAGATATCCATAGAAAATAATATCATAAATGCTTCCCTAAATCCAGACAGTGTCACATTGTGCCCACATGCCCTGCCCTTTGGGGGGCATGCCAGGCTCCCCCTGTGCCCCCCCCCCCGGCAGGGAGGGCATTGGTGTAGTCCTGGGGTAGCTTAGGGCTTAAGTCGACTTAGGGCTACCCCAGGGCTACACTGGCTTAATTTGACTTTAAAAAGTCGAATTAAGCCTTAGGTCGAGTAGAAAGGTGGTTTAATAAAGTCGACTTAATTTTCATTAAGTCGACTTTATTTTCCTTAAGTCGACTTAAGCAAGCTGCTTAAGTCGACTTAAGGAAACTGTAGTGTAGACGCAGGGCACATTAAGTCGACTTAAGCCAAGCTTAAGTCAACTTAATTTACCAGTGTAGACGCAACCCAGGCTAGTTAGGAGGTGTTCAATTATCCTACAAGCTTCTCAAGTTCAGAATATCCCCTTCAGAAGGAGGAGGAGGAAGAGAAAGCAGTTCACTGTATAACCTTGTTTAGCCCTTCACTTCTCTGGAATAGCTGCTAGTGGTTGGCTGAGTGCTATGCATTATTTTGGATTTGACTATATAATACAGTTATATATTCATTCAATGTCTCATGTAAAGGGCTGACCTTTGTAGTAGGTTTGACCCTGGGGACGGTGAGGAGCTCTCCTTTGTCATTTACAGCATTAAAAATGAGAAAAGCGCTGTTAATGTGCCGTACTTGGCCCTTGGTCCACTCCTCACAGTTGTAGGCCTCAACACGAACACCAACCTCAACACTGAAAGAAGAGTTTACATTAATTACGTAACCACCATAGAATGACACAGAAGAGCAATGAGACAAACATAATAACCAGAGCTGTTACACACTTCTTGAGTACCGGGAACAACAGTGGGGGACATTTGAATATGTCAAATACATGAACAATAAATAATTAGTTTTCTAGCTGGACAAAGAGGTATATTTCAGCAGTGATGTAAAAGATGGTGTAAGACAAATATCAGGACTAAAATGGTCAGAAAATTAATTGAAGTAGTGAAATAGTGTAGATGTTTAGATACACAGTGATGAGCAGAGTGTGGAAACTGGGGGATGGGGAAAAGACTTGAGGAAAAGAGCAAGCTTGCATTGATCTGCATTCACATGTGCAAAAGGAGGGGAATTTACAGCAAGCTGGTGTTGTGTGGGGACCAAATTCAGCCCTTCAGCCCTTGATAGAAGAGAGTTGCAACATCTATTGCCAACAGGCCCCTCTTTGCTACATGGCATGGCACAGTGTAAGCCATAGTTCTCAACCTATCTACCATTGGGGACTGCATATGTAGCTCTCTGTGTTGTGTGTGCCACATCCACACAATATATATCCTATCTGTATGGCCCCGAGGATGTCATATGAATGGCAGCTATGTGCTGACTGGGCGATGGATTGAAAATAAAGTAGGGGGAGGACTCTGTAACTTATACCCTCCTGTGGTACTTCCTCCTGCCTTCTTAGGGCCACATCCTCTGGTCTGGTTGAGCAATACTTGTCACAGAACATGGGGTAAAATTGGAGCAAAGGTGGGTTTAAGCCACTTTGCTATTCCTTCTCCCAGGCTTGCTAGGGACTGCCAGTTCCCAGGAGTAATTTAATTATGCCTGTCCCTAATGAATCATTCCAGTAACTGAGGATCCGCCTGGCAAAGGAGTATTCCAACCACACATACCGTTTGCTAAAGTTCAGAAAGGGGGTCATGATGTAGGAGCCTCTATAGTGGCCTTAAGTCACTGGAGGATTCCTCCACCATGGGGCAGCATCCTCCACTCAGGAGGCAGGATTCTCTGTGATTAAGTCTGCCTCATTCCACAGGAATTGGTACAATACATACTTACTGAACTCAAGCATCAGGCTCTTTCATTGTGCTAAATAACACTATTTTGTCATCTACACTCAGATTCTGCTCATCTCACAACCAGTAACAATTGGTATAAGGAAACAAGGAGTCCTGTAGCACTTTTAAAAACTAACCAATTTATTTATCACATGAGCTTTCGCGGGAGAAAATCCCACTTTGTAAGATGCTGACAAAGTGGAATTTCTCCCACGAAAGCTCATGTGATAAATAAATTGGTTAGTCTTTAAAAGTGCCACAGGACTCCTTGTTTGTTTGGCTGACCTAGACTAACATGGCTAGCCCTCTGGAAATTGGTATAAAGGTTTCCGTGTAAGTGGCCCCCATTTATTCCAGACTGTGGTTGGCTGAGTTTAACACTAGAGGTATTTACTCTCCTCCTCTTCCAAAACAAGAATTTTGCAACCAGGAAGCAGCTACTAGGGCCTGGACTCCGCACTAAACTCCATAGATAGGCTATGTCTACACTAGAAAAGTTAAGTCGACTTTATTAAGTTGACTTAAAGTTGACTTTATTAAGTCGACTTAACAAAAGTCGATTTAACTTTTCTAGTGTAGACATAGCCCCTTTTCAACCTTATTAAGTCAACTAACACTTTAAGTTGACTTAATAAGGTGGATTTAGGGGCTAATCCCCGTCCACACTGATTTAAGTCGACGTAATAAGGTCGACTTAAGCATTAAGTCGACCTAAATCAAGGTGTTATTAAGCTGACTTAACTTTTCCTTAAGTCGATTTAAGGAAATGCTTAAATTGTCTTAAGGAAAGCCCAGTGCGGATGCAGAGTAGATTAAGTCAATTTAAGCCTCCTTAAATCGACTTAATTTGTAAGTGTAGATGCACCCATAGAGCCCTGTACCCACCTGGAGTACACTGCAGGCTCAGGGTCCAAATGACTACAATGTCCCATTGGAGCTGTGGAGTTCTTCTGGGTTGCTAGCATTACAATTGTAATTAAGGGTTTGCAGAACTGGGATGTCAATCCCTAGAGGGTTCGGATGATCTTTTAGATTTGAATAGAGATTTCAACCATACAACAAGCTTCAAATTATTTTTCTATTCAGTGAGAAAAGCAGAGCAATTTCTTCATTAAAAACCTGATAAGGAAAACCCCATTAACAATAGAATCTGAAATATTGAGGAGACCTTGTGTTGTAGAAGGCAGTAAACCAAGCACAGGTTGTAGACAGTTTTACCTTTTCTGAAATGTGTTGTTCACCATTGCTTTGAAGACAAGGCGATCACCAACAGTGGAGGGTCCCCGGAATTTAAACATATCCACTGATTTCAATGTGGGATATGAATGACAGAGACGGCTGAATGAGAAAGTAGGAGAGACACAAAACAGAATATATGGTCTTGTAATTCTTTTTTCTGTATTGGTACAGCAGAGGATTATTTGGCATATGTACAGTAATGTGGTCTGTGCAAGTTAGGAGTTTACAATGCCAACGTAATTTAATCCATCAATTTCCCATAAATGAAAGCATGATCAACTATATCAGCAAAGAATTTGGATCTCAAAAAATAATGACACTTATACTCTGCTGCTTCATTTACTATGCACTTCACAAACATTTAAGTAATGAACTCCTTGTTATAAACCTCATTTTGGGCCAAAACTATTAGGAACTCCTTAGTCCAGGGGTCCTCAAACTTTTTAAATAGGGGGCCAGTTCACGGTCCCTCAGACTGTTGGGGGGCCGTATTATAATTAGAAAAAAACGTGAATGCGTAGCTATCACGTCTGCTGCTGGCCTGTGTTTCTGGGTACTGGGTGGCAGGCAGTAATGCATCCACACACTTTTTGTTGGTGCTGTGGGCTCCAGCCAGGCCCAGAGTGTGGGACTGACCGATGTTAGCCTGCTGGCCTGCTGTTGTGTACGCAACTAGTAGCCAATGTTCCCTCTAGGTTTGGTGGCTTGTGTGCAAAATTTTCAAGCCGTGTGAAAAACTTTTTCAGAATAAATTTTTGGGGAAAACTCACAAGACAGAAATTATAGGCATTAATTGAAGATAAAGTGATTGTAAATAGAATTAATTAATTGTGTTTAATTAATTTAATTGGAATGAATTTGGAATTGAAATCTAATTTTAAGAAAGGTTTTTATTTAAAATTAATTTTTAAAAAGTTTTAAAAAAGAAGGGAGAGAAAGAAAAAAGAGAAGGAAGGAGGAGAAAAAGAAAAAAGAAAGAAAGGAAGGAAGCAAAGACAGAAAGAGCAGGAAGGAAGGAAGACAAAGAAGAGAAAAAGAAAAAAGGAAAGGAAGGAAAGGAAGAAAGAAGAGAAAGGAAGGCAGGGAAGAGAAA
>ML685830.1:1316598-1333426 GCA_007922175.1 Pelusios castaneus
TTCTTTCTTTCTTTCTTTCTTTCTTTCTTTCTTTCTTTCTTTCTTTCCCTTTCTCTTCCTTCCTTCTCTTTTTTCTTTCTCCCTTCCTTTTTCTTTCCTTCTTTCTCTTCTTTCCCTGCCTTTTTTCTTTCTTCCTCTCTTTCTCTTCCTTCTTTCTCTTTTTTCCTTATTTGTCTTCCTTTTTCTTTCCTTTTTTTCTTTCTCTTCCTTCTTTTTTCTTTCTTTCTTTCCTCTTCCTTCCTTCCTCTTCCTGTTTCCTCTTCTTTCCTTCTTTCTCTTTCTTTGCTTCCTTCCTTTCTCTTCCTTCTCTTTTTTCTTTCTCTCTTTCCTTCTTTCTCTCTTTCTTTGCTTCCTTCCTTTCTCTTCCTTCTCTTCTTTCCTTCCTCTTTCTTCTTTTTCTTCCTTCTTTTTTCTTTCTTTCTCTTCCTTCCTTCTTTCTCTCCCTTTCTCTTCCTTCCTTCTTTCTCTCCCTCTCTCCCTTCTTTTTTCTTTCCTTCTTTCTCTCCTTTGCTTTCCTTTTCTTTCCTTCTTTCTCTTCTTTGCCTTCCTTCTTTTTTCTTCCTCTCTTTCTCTTCCTTTCTCTTTTTTCCTTCTTTGTCTTCCTTTTTCTTTCCTTCTTTTTTCTTCTTTCTCTTCTTTCCTTCCTCTTTCTTCTTTCCCTTCCTTCCTTCTTTCCTTCTCTCTTTCTTTTTTCTTCCTTCCTTTTTCTCTCTCTCTCTTCCTTCCTTCTCTCTTTTTCTCTCTTCCTTTCTTCCTTCTTTTTTCCTTCCTTTTTAAAAAAAAACTTTTAAAAAATTAATTTTAAATAAAAACCTTTCTAAAAATTAAATTTCAATTCAAAATTCATTCAAATTCAATTAAACACAATTAATTAATTCTGTTTACAATTACTTTAACTTCAATTAATGCCTATAATTTCTGTCGTGTGAGTTTACACAAAAATTTTATTCAGAAAAAGTTTTGCACACGGCTTGAAAATTTTGCACACAAGCCGCCAAACCTTAGAGGGAACATTGCCTACGGTTTGCATTTTGTGTCAGAGGCCTGCACGTAATGGGACAGGGTGGGTTGGGATGCAGCCACACTTTCCCTGGCCACTGCAACACTGTCCTTGGCTGATCTTCTGGGAAAAGTGCATTTCTTTGTCCTTCTGGGTATTCATTTACAGCCTCCATCTCTTAGCTAGCCCGGTTCTCCCCTGTGATTCTGCCATGATTTCTGCAAATATCTTGTCCCAAGTCATCTTCTTTTCTCTCCTTCAGGTTGGCAAGCCTGTCAGCAGTACACAGAGGCCCTGTCCTTGATGGTCTGGCAGTTGCTGGTGCTGTGACTGTGGAAATGGGAGAGGAAAGGGGGGCAGAAAGAGTTGGTTAATGTTCATGTCACAGACAAGTCACACTAGCTTTTTTAGTATGCATATGTGACTTTACTTCCCTGAGACTCTTCTCATTCTGGGGGGAACCTCAGGGTGCATCTACACTAGTAAATTAAGTCAACTTAAGTATGCTTAAGTCGACTTAATTTACTCTGTGCCCACACTGGCATTTCCTTAAGTCAACTTAAGCTGCTGCTTAAGTCGACTTAAGGAAATTCAAAGTCAAGTTTATAACACCTCGTATAAAGTCGACTTTGAAGCTTTTTAACTTTTTAAGTCGACTTAAGCAGTGTGGGCGCCCTAAGTCGACTTAGTCGACTTAGGACACGGGGGAAGGGAGCTTCCTTCTCGCTGGGACCACTCAGGTCCCGGCAAGAAGGAAGCCCCGTGGTACCAGCAAGAAGGAGCGGTCCTGGCTAGGAGGGAGCGCGGGGCTCCCTTCGGCCAAGACCGCTCAGGTCCCGGCTAGAAAGAAGCCCCACGCTCCCTTCTAGCCAGGACCGCGCTCCAGCTGCCGGGAAGCCTCCGGAGGCTTCCTGGTAGCTGGAGCGCGCTATGCCAGCAATTGCCTGCTCTCCAGCTGTTTGGGGAGGCTTAAGTTGACTTAAATTAAGCCACATCCACACTAGGCTTTCATTAAGTCAACTTAAGAAATTCCTTAAGTCGATTTAATGAAAGCTGAAGTCGACTTTGTTACTACCACTCATTAAGTTGACTTAACCCTTAAGTTGACTCAAGGACAGTGTGGACTTAGTCCACTTTGTTGAGTCGACTTTTATAAGGTTGACTTTAAGTCGACTTAAAGTCGACCTTATTACAGTCGACTTAGCAAAGTCAACTTAACCTTTCTAGTGTAGACATAGCCTTGGTGTTTGAGAGAGGGACAATATACAGACTGTGATTGCACCATTCTGGTGGGTGCTATTTTGAAACATAACAGAGACGATGCAGGAAACGTGGGGGCTCTTAGCTCACATCAGCCAACAAGATTAATAAATAATAGTTTGTAAAGATGGCTACTTACGTGCCATAGTTCCTCCAAGGAATCTGACTCTTCAGCCCCAGCCTGGGTTCAGTCAATGCAGGGCAGGAAATGGAGTCCGCTGGAACAGGGCAGGACTGGGGCTGGCTTTTTAGCTGGTCATCATAAGGCTCCTGAGGCACTAAAAGATCCTGGATCCTGTTCATCCTTCTGTGGGTTGAGCCCGTCATCCTTGGTGGGGGGGAAGAGTGTGGGCTGCAGACTGCAAATAGCATCTTGGACAGGTTGTATTATAGATGTGTAGAATCTTGTCCAGTTCACCAAAAAATGGTCAGGCCACATGTCTCCTACCAAACTGTCTTCTTTTATCCCTTATTCCAGTGTACTTTTTCTGAACTGCTTATTCTATATCTGCCACCGCTTGGTGTCCCAGTTGTAATCCTACTAGGACACCTGCTTGGCAATGTCCACACAAAGCTGGCCACAAGAGCTTCCTGCTTTGAGATCCAGGTTCTTAGCACAGCTCTAAGCAGCTGAGTGATGCACGTTGCGGGGTTTCTGCAGCGCTAGAGTGGTTGTACTGCCAGAATAATAATATACTGGCATCCATGGGGCAAAGTTGGCTCTGTGCCAGCTTTCAAAGGTGGGAAGGGTCATCCTGGAAACTAATGGACAACAGGGCAGGCAGGTCACACAAATAAAAGGAAAGGTCAGTAGCAGTTGACCTGCAAGGCTATGTCTACACTGGCAAGTTAGTTCGAATTAAGGAGGCTTAATTCGAACTAACTAAAGCCCTGGCCACACTAGGCTTTAGTTAGTTCAAATTAAGAGCTTCATTAACTCGAACTAAGAAGTTCGAATAGGGTATTTCAACTAAGGGGTTAATTTGAACTAACTAGTTCGGATTAACCAATGTGGCCATGTTAATTCGAACTAATTTCTTAGTTCGAATTAACTGGCCATTGAAATGAATGGAGATCGCTAATTCGAACTAAGCAAGTGCTTGCTTAGTTCAAACTAACGTTCCAGTGTGGCCATGCTAGTTCAAATTAAGCTAATTCTAGCTAACACTAATTCTAAGCTAACCAATTCGAACTAATTTTAGCAAGTGTAGACATAGCCCAAAGAACTGGAGGAGACCACTGAAAGCACGCAAAAAGTTGTGCACAGTGATTGTGTGCACATGAACAAAGGACCGAACTAATTCTATTTGAAGTAAACCTAGTCCACTTTGCAAGGGGACGTCACAGTTCTCAATAAATGTGGAGTTAGTTCACTGTGATGTGTGTATACAAGGTTTTAATTCAAAACAGATTAACTCAATTTGATCCAGTTTAAATCCCCCCCAGGTAGACAAACCCTAAGTAAAAAGTAAATGTGAAACAATGATCAAGTCACACTGCGGCCCTGATCCTGCAACTTCACACCTTGAATCACTGCAGGACAGAAGGACAGCGCAAACCATCAGGGAAAATTGTTGTCCTCCACACTCTCACAAACCTGGCATGCCCATTTCTAAATCACTGGAGCTTTATCCCAAGGGCTTTGGTATGGTTTTCCCCTTGTCTGAAGAGGCTGCTTTCTGCTCCCCTCCACTTGCCCATAGTTACTGGTTGTATCTGCTTTACTGACCACAGTGATCCTCTTCCACATTACTCTCTTGCATTAGCGTTTTAAAGACATGCTCGTGATCCAGTCGTATTCTTCTTCTTTCAGAAGCCAGACTATGCTCCAGATGATCTTGTGCAGACTCAAGCTTTACTGGTCTTAAGTTAAGCTATGAAAAGAAAAGAAGCTCTGATTTGACTGTATAATCGTACCTAAGTGTGCTCTGAACTGCACTTTGAACCAATGCCATTGAAAAAGTACACTGGCATCAGCATTCTCTAGAATTCTTTACTGGAATTTCTGCAATACAGGCAGCCATATTAATACAGATAATGAAAGAGTTAAAGTTCAAGGGATTATGCAATTTCTTGGTTTTCACTTTTAGTCCAGAGCTAGTTGCCAAAACTCAGTGATAAGGTGTTTTTGTTTTCAAAAACAAAAAATACAAGAATGACACTAAATCCCATTTTATTTAAAATGCTTCACAGAAAAGAACACCGGAAATGCATTTTCAAATTACTTTAAGGCTTTAAAATATAGTGCTTTGTGTACTGAGAGGCCAGCTCCTCCTTCTGCTGCTGACCAAGGCAGATGCAGCTTTTGGGGTAGGCGAAGCAGGCAACGGGGCCCCTTACAACTCAGGGCCCTAGGGCTATGTCTACACTTGCAAGTTAGGTCGACTTAAGGAGGCTTAAGTCAACCTAACTTAGTCCCTGTTCACACCAGGCTTTCATTAAGTCAACTTAAGAAATTCCTTACATCAATTTAATGAAAGGTTAGGTCGACTCAATAAGAACCACCGGTTAGGTCAACCTAACCCTTAAGTCGACTCCTTAGGTCAACCTAAGCACAGTGTGGACGCTTAAGTCCAGTTTATTACGTCGACCTAAGGGCAGTTAGGTTGACTTACTAAGTCACCCTTCAGGGGAAGCACTTTGTTAAGTCAACCTAATAAGGTTGACTTTCGGTCGACTTATCTTTTTGTAGTATAGACATAGCCTAGGCGTATGCCCGCTTCGTCTACCGCAAAAGCCGCCTCTGCTTCTGTCCCCATGTGTATTTCCTTTTCAAACAGGTGAAAATTCCATTTATACCTGCTATGAAGGGTAGAATTGGCCATTTTAGTGGCACAAACTGTTTGAAAGTTTAACATATTGGCTTTTGAATAATGTTATCTGAATAGAAACAGCTGAATTTCAAGAAACAGCTGCTATCTCTATCCACACCTATTTTCTAGTTCCCGTCCACCTAGGCCCAGCAACTTCAAGAAGAACATAGCCAACAAACTGATGCTTCATGTGACTGACAGTGGTTCCCCTGCACCTCCACTTCAAATCCTCTTGCAGACTTAGACTCTTAGAGTTAGAGCCTTTGTTAAGGAACCTGTTGCGGCTCTAGCCAACAGCCATTGCAATACGGCCAAAACTACCTCTCCCCCAAACCTACTTTCAGCAGAACATGGGGCTACATCAATTTCTACCATGTCATGTTCTTCTTTTCAGCTCTACCCTCTCCCTTCCTAAACAACTCTGTCCCCTCCTCCTGCAAGGATGTTTGTTTCACCAAACCCTGCCAAGACTTCTCTGCCTTTGATTCTTTTCTCAAACCCTCATCCCTGTCCAGAATCTTGCCATTGTTTTCTTAAAACAAATTGCCCTCTCCCCCAGCAGAGTTAGGTAGTCATTCTTCCCTCTTCCCAGACTTGTTTACAAAGCAACAACAATGAAAGTCTAATAAATAAGTGAGCTTTTAAAAAGGTATAAAATCTTATAGCTGATTCCTCCAAAATCTGAAATTCTGGTGGATTTTGAACTGAGGTCTCAAATTTTTCTGCTTGAATAGCTGCTCACTGAAGCTGACCATAGTTAATCATCACCCGTTTCATCCTGAAATGACCCGTTTGGAATATTGGGCTAAAGGTGCATGACTTAGGGGGTTGGATACAGGATCAAGCCAATAAATAACAATAAAGATTTTAATACATAGTATTTATATATCATTTTAATAAGTAAATATTAGACAATAAATTTAGCCTCTAATCTTTCATAGGCTGGTTTCATTTTATGTTCAGAAATGTCTATTTTACCACCTCAGTAAAGTTGATTATTACAAAGATGCCAATTATACTAAGGGAAAACTTGCAAAAATGATAAAGTAGGACCTATAAAGTGGCAGAAAAATAGCCCGTCAGGAGGTCAATGAGAAGATTTAAAAAATCTTCTCACAGACTGGACTTCAAGTTATCTTTCTGCCATCAATTGAAATGAGTAGATTGTCTTTTTTGTCAGTTTCACAATAAACAAAGTCTTTTCACAAAAAATCTCTCTCCATGCCAGGATTTTTCTGAATTAAATGAGATAGATACCTTTTCAGCACCGACTGGTCTTGCTACATATGTAGAGAAAGCCACACTAATAAGTTTCTGAACACTAGTCAACGTATCTTGTACTGTAACCTTGACACCAACCTAAAAATAAACAAAAAAAACCCCACCACTTAATTTCCAGATAAGATGTTAAGTTACAACACTTATAGAATTAACTATGGTCTTGAATTTACATCTTACAGAGTAGAATGCACAGATTTTTCACTATTGCCCTAGTATTACCAATACACTTCATGAATATTTAAAACTCCTGCATAGAGCTCTGCGCAGATACAAATTTGTGGATCCGCATCGGATCTGCATCTACAAGAAATGGTTCACAGATATCCGTGTGGTATCTGCGGATGCGGATATACACAGATGCAGGGCTCTAGCCCTGTACAAATGCAAATATATGGATCTGTATCCAATCTGCATCTGCAAGAAACTGTCTGCAGATATCCGCATTGTATCTGCGGATGCAAATATTCGCGGATATAATGCGGATATCCACGGATTTGAAGGATTCTACTCCTGCAACATGTCTGTAAATGGGGTTTAGCATTACCTTTAAAAATAGTACAGACATTTACATTTGGCTTTATGAATTATTACTTATGTATCATTTTGGTTCCCTGTATGAATATTTAGAAGCAGTAGGACTTGCATCAGAAAAATCTATTCAAGTCTATAAAACACAATATTAAGTGAATGACTAGTGAACTAAATACTGTTCTAACATAAGCAGTAGTGGCCTGACACCTCCGAGATAAGGATCTTTTGTGTCATGTATTTCAAACACATTAAGAAATCCATCGATTTTGTGAGTCTTTCTGGCTATGGGCCCTGATCCAAAGCCTACTGAGGTCAACAGGCTTTGGAATGGACCAATACTGATTATCTATTCCACTCTATTTGATTTTGTATTATACTTCCTACTGTCTTTAGACACTAGCTTCTTAAGGGAACTTTATATTAGTTGGGCATAGCTCACCCATTAGACAAGAATGTGCATATTAGTATAACTATTTAGGTGAAGTTGTTTCATATAGGATAATGTACACTATTTATGAGTCTGCATTAAAACCCATCTGAAATTAACACAGAGGTATGATGCTGTCTCTTTCTCCTGTCCTGTTTCTCCTCCTGTCTCTCTGTGCAACAATTTGTTAAAGGAATAATTGTAAAAATAAGAAATGAATATCACTTACTTCCATGCTAGTACTGAATGCTCGGTTTACCTTTGCTTTGATGCTGATAATTTGTCCAATTCTGTTAAGACAAATGTCATCTCTTTAAGTTGCACAGTTATTACATGAAGTGCACTGTGATCCAAAGCTCGCTGAAGTCAATAGGGGTCTTTCCATTGACTCTAATGGGTTTTGGATCAGGCTGTATAAACACTGTTATGTCAGTGATCTGTCTCTGTAACATAAGGGAATACCACGAATGGAAAGCAATATTATGTGCCAATGCCCATTTTACAGATAAATGCACAGGGTCAGTAAATTACGTGCAGCAACAAGTAGCTCAGTGTAGAAATTCTTTTCAAATCAGACTTATCTGGGAATTTCAATAAAGTGTTTGCTGAACACAAACTGGAGTTATTCAGAAAACTGTACAGACTTAATAAGAGAGTACCTTTATAGTAGAGGTATACATATGTGCACCATCATGCCATTATTCATGGATAAGGGCAAATCTTCTCATGATTAAAGGAAGAAATAGAATTAACAATACTGTTGAATAATTTGGTCTGCTATTAATAACACAGGTAATAGAGATTTTTTTAAAAATATTATTTTTACCTTGACAGTGTGCTTTTCAAGTCTGAAAAGCTTTTAATTAAGCAATGATAAAAGTTTGTTTCTTTCAGGTAACTGACCACAAATGCTATTTCTAAATAACTCTATTTCTCTCCGGCAGCGAAACTTCTATTATAAAAGTAATTTCAGATTATTTTGCTGATCTTGTAATGTTCTAATTCGAGGATCTTTTGGCACATCAGGAAGGGACAAATTCTTCGCCGGCAAAAAAAAAAAAAGAGGAAATTGTGTGTGTGTGGAAGGCAAATATAGGCATTTCGGTAGGCAGTGGTCTTGCTTTCCATGATGCTTCTCAGTAGCTGGCTGAAATATGGCTCTACAATCACTCCGACTCCTGCAAAGAAGCAGTACTAATTTATGTATACTGTATACTAGAATTTGGGAACTAGGATGGGCATAAAGTGGCTTTCTCAGAGCCACCACTAATCTCATTCATGTCACACATTCCTGTCTACTTCTGAGTCCAGGCACAACCCTGGAGAAAGTAAAAGACTGGGCAGGCCTGTATGTCCCTGGCAGAAATGTGCACAAAACTCCTCCTACTACACTGCGCAGGCCAGTGCAGGCTTGCTTCCTAATTGCTTCTGATTTTGTGGTTCTTTTTCATTCAGCTAAATGAAGAGGTTCAGGTTGATTGCTCTCCCCTTTTCCAATATCATGGAGAGACCAGACTGTAGTCATTTTAAAGATTAACTTCTGAAATAATAGCACAGGCTAATTCCATGACATTTTTAGAAGCAGGGAACTCATTCTAATGATTTTTTTTTTTTTTTAAATAGGCTGTGCTGGTAGATTCCTTCAATTTCCTGTTTGGACCCCTGAGTTTGCAGCATTTCTAGTGATCTGATTTTGTGGGGTGTCTATAAGGTAGACTTTGCAATACGAAAGATTGTTGGAGAAGTGCGGAAAGAAGAAATTAATTGTTTTATCTTTTGACCAGAATGGGATATATGAGTTACAAAATTTGCCTGAGACAGAAGGTCTCTGAAACAATGGGACTCCAAGAAGCTGCCTCTCCTTAGGCTGGTCCAGGGTGTTTGAATTGATATTTAAGACTATTGGTCATAGAATATTGCAGATTCATTGAGGAGAACTTTTTGAAATGTACAAGGTGGAGAGGTTTGCTGGGGATACATGATAAATAAAAGCAATAAATGAATTTAAATCAGATTATTGTAAACCAGACAGCGTTCATGCTATTACTCTGAACACACACAATGTAAAAAGACAAGGAGCAGGAATTCATTGTTTATCTTGGCATAAAACTAACTTTTCTAGTATGCAGTTTCAGTTGTGGAAATTTCAGTTTTGAAGTCAACTGAAACAAAGCAGTCAAAGGTTTAGTAACCTAATGTAAGTGAATGAAACATTAAAGCAGGAAACTCACAAAATGTCCTTTTTTATATACATTATAATCAAGGTTAAAGGAGCTAGTTATTTATATGAGCAGCTTAATTCAATCTTCTGAATTATACATGTTTAGCCTATCACATGGTAAGAACTAGCTACTTCAGTCAGGATGTTAAAGCTGATCTATGGTTGAAACATGTTTAAAATATTTAAGGCCTACTTCTGGTCTCAGTTACAAAAGTGAAAATTCCATTGAAGTCCAAGGGAGTAGCATCTTTATACTTGAGAGAAAAATGTGACCCTTATTTCAATAGTAGGACCTTTGGATCACAGCTTTCCCAACAAGTGTTTTTCATGAGAAAGCAAAATGGAAAAGATTGTACTTAGAAAAAGGACTCTTGAGACTGGCTTTATGCGGGAAGTTAACTTCTTAAGTCTCTTCCACGTGGTCATGTTCATGTACTTCTCTTATCAATCTTAGTCCTGTCCTTAGGTGAACTTGGGTTTAAAGGGCCAGATTTTCAGCACTCAATGCACAAATGCGCACTTATTCGGAATGCCCAATTGCCAGTAGTCACCGCTATTATACCATTTCTGCCATCTTGCAGATAATTACCCAGCTGTATATGCAACTGAAATAATTGCATATGCACATGCTTTGGTGTGTATGTACAGTTCTGAAAATTGGCCCCATTCCAAATAGTCTGCCTCCTAAGCATTTAGTATCTTATGTTAGCCCTTGAAAAATGTCAGCATTCCAAGGGTTAATCTTTCTTTTAAAACAAAACAAAAAAAAATCCTTAGCTACATCCTAAAGTACATTCCTGTACTGTTGTCCAGGCTCAGTGCACAAGTGGTACAGTGGATGAAGCTCTTATAATGCAGTAACAAATTTGCTATCTATATTTGCTAATAATGGGAGTGAATCTGACAAAGGTAATGCCTTTAAAAAAATAAATAAATAAACAGTTAACTGGAGAGTTAATTCTATAATGCTAGAATCAGGATGTTACCCAATGTTAATATTAATGGCAAAGACTTGGCACTTACAGTGCAAGGTTACAGCGTCAAGAAATCTTTAATTCCCTGGCTGTGGAACAGTTAAAGTGAAAGTGTAAGATTTTTTACTTCTTGCACTATTCTGTGGATTCACTAAACATACAGCATTTGCAAACATAAAATTCTTCTTTTATGCCTTTCTGCTACATGGATAATTTTTGTAACCAGCTGAAGAGCAAATGAAAAAGAAAGAAATTGAAAAAGAGCTTACAACTATCAAAAATTCACACAGCAAATACAATTGAAAATATTCCTCAATCAAAAAGCAATAAACCATGGCTCATAATGTTCACTTTAACCAGGTACAAAGGGCATTGCGCCTTAAGTTTCTGACCTGTTTTCTATTTTATAGGGTCAAAAGTAACTACAGTTTATTTTAGACTTTGTGAAATTGATCTTTGCCTTCCAACACATGGGTGGCTTAAGCCCAAGCACCATAGAAAAAATTCTAGAATGAACGAACCCTGTGCCTATAGGTAAGTGACTGAAGTACTATCTCTGATTTTATGCACCTTGGTTAATCTCTGTTAAATAGAAAAGAAAAAGAGGACTCTAAACTGATAAGGTTTGATAATTATTATACAAGGTTTTACCTGGCAGTCTCTTCAAATTGTATGTCATCCACTGAGGCTGTCACACACGACATACCAGCATGTTTCTCAGCTTCAATAAAAGAGATATAAGGTGCAGAGTTACTACTTCAGATATATTGTTGCAAACATCTCACATATATATGTGTGTGTGTGATCAAGCACAGTGGTCCTAATTCTCCTCTTAGTCACATCAGTGTAAACCCAGAGTAACACTGAAGTTATGCTATGCTAAAAACTGATGTATAGAGATCAGAATTAGTATTTACCAGGAAACATCAGGTCTGCATTATGTAGGAGATGAGAACAGATGAATATAATGATCCCTTCTGGCCTTAAGAACTATAAATGTATTTAAAATGTGCGATCTTTCTCTGAGAGAGAAGTACTTTGCAGAAGAAAAACATCATAAAGGCCTGATAGAAAGGTATTGTTGGCATGTAAATTACTGTAATTGTCAAAAAGTATCACTGGGGTTGTAATTGTCATAAAAGAAACCATATTTGTGTCAACATCAGACAAAGGGTTGCAGCCAAACAACGGAACAGAATGCTGATGAGCATTAAAACATCATTTCAATACACATGGACTGATAAAGTGAGTGATTTAGCTGGGCCTAGATACCTTCTGGGATGGCACAAGACTTGGGAAAAGGAAAGTTGGCTTTAGGCTCTTCTGATCCTGGGTCTGGCTGAGGTTCACAGTGAAAATTAGAGTAGTCACATGGTTGCTTTATTTTTGCCTGGCTTCTCACATTTTGGCAGCAGGATTTTACCAAGGCATAGCAGAACTGAAGCCACGCTCCCTATGCCAAGGAACTGTGGGAGGGCAGTTGTATAGCAGTTACTACAGAAGCTCTATATACTCAAGGATTGCCCTATAAAGAGG
The DNA here is from genome assembly GCA_007922175.1 of Pelusios castaneus. Classification (NCBI taxonomy): domain Eukaryota; kingdom Metazoa; phylum Chordata; order Testudines; family Pelomedusidae; genus Pelusios; species Pelusios castaneus. The sequence continues at coordinate 1,328,642 of ML685830.1, forward strand.
GAATTTTCAGGTGGTAGGACCTACCAGCTTTATAGCTACTTCATGCTGCCAGAAGAGCACAAAACACTGAAGGAAAGAGGCCCTGGATATTGTAAAAAAGGAAAACCTGAGGAATTATATCACATTTTTATTTACCTTAAGTTTCTTTTCTTTCTTGTTTGGCTTAACATTCTGGTGTCCCTGAGGCACTTTCTCATCTTTAAAGCAATTCTTCAAGTGACAATCAATTAAAATAAACCACACTTGCTTTTCTCCCCAAGAAAAAGAAAGCTCTGCCCATACACTAGCTATTATGGCCATTCAGGTGCAGACATGTCACACTCTTGCATTTTCTCTTGTTGATTTTTAAAGAAATATCAAATCTGCTGTCCTTTCTCAGTGCCAAAATTTCCATTTAAATTCACCGCCACTCACAGTGCCTGCACACAGCTTAATTCACTACTTAAAACCAGGGTTATTGGCTCAGGTGAGGTGTAAGAAGTGAGTCCTCTGTGCAGGGAGGAACTTAATCCAAAGAGATGGTGATTTTTGTCCGAGTCAGGATTCAAGGACTAGGTTCATAGTATATGTCACTTGAAGGATTTCCTTGTGCATGTCACCTGTTTCAAGCTACCCATTCCCTCCCTGTTAAAATAAGCAGTACTTGATACTCCAGGTTTAAGGATAGAATACGTGGCCCTGAAATGACTGGGTTTTTTAGAAGAAATAAAAGCCATGTTTAGGGATAGCAAACAGCTTTATATCTAGAGGGGCATACCTACAGGTTACTATGAAGTACAAATTCTTCAGCACCCTCACATCTTTCTATATATGAATAGTAGATTAAATACTGTTGTAAATCACTAAATGTTGCAAATGCCTACACAATAGTACAAGTGTACAAAGATGCCATTTTCAGACACAAGATATCTGCTAATCTCATCAAGTCTTATTATGGATTAGCTGCAAATATATGCAGTAGCACTTGTAAAAGAAGTTCATTAGCAGCAGAGATGGCAAAGAGTTGAATGATTATAAGATTATTTAATTATTATAAGATTTTAAATGTGGTATTGCCATTTGAGAACTTAGCTACACTGGTAAACATATGCGGTTATATTGTGCATATATATATATATACACTGTATACTTCGCTATGGATAACTCCATGCCAAATGGAAATCAATGCATTTAAAATTGTAAAGAAAGAAACAGAACCTTCTTATCTCATTTTTCATTTTGTCTCAGAAGTTTCCACTTGTTCTCCCCCTTTTTCTACTTAAATTAGATGATTTGTTTTTAATTTAATACGCTTGGCAAACCTGTCTTCAGCACTTACAAAGGCAGTATTTACATGTAAGCAGGGTTCCTGGCAAATGGGTTTTCTCTGTCGTTCAGTTTTGACTGTACTCCACTAGTGCTCTTGCCTCCTTTCTTCCCATTTTCTCTTGTCTATTTCCTCCATCCTTTTCTCTCCACTGTTGCTCTCTTCTCTTCACCTTTTCCAGAATCCTCTACATACTCATCACATTGTAATCCTCCTCTCCTTCTCCTTTTCTCTCTCATCTATCTGTCCTTCCTCCAAGTTGTTATTTTCCTTTCCTTTGATCCCAGGATTTTCCCTCTTTTGTGACTGACACCAAACACAGTTTCAGCTTCAAGGGAAATGAAATCCATAGGGATTATTTGAGTTGAGTAATCCATTCCTAACAGCTACCCCTTTGGAACTTGCTGACATGAATAAGTCTTCCTTCGGGAGCTCTTTTAGTAGTCTGCAGTGGCTTGACATTTCTTATAAGCTTTGCTGAAACTACAGTGTCACAAGGTACACAAGATTGACTACTAAAGAAGTAGGGTGAGAAACTGGTCTTCGGACACCTCCCTCAAAAGAGAGATTTGACAGATCTGCAAAATATGCAACAAGATTTGGCAAATTATGTATAAGAGCAATAATTTCATATCATGCAATTAAAAGAAAACAAGAATATCATATCTATAGTGAGCTGTTTACTGTGTGGAATAGAGTTCCAAGGGAAGCCTACTGTTTGAGGACTTGTAAATGTGAAATGGATAGAACACTACAAAATGTGCTGAAGGGAAAGCCTTACATGATCTAAATCTCTATTCCACCTCTCACTTATAAGGCTTAATTCAGCTGTTTTCATTCTGCTCTTTTTGCATAATACAGGAACAATGCAACACTGTGAAATTAAGAGGCTACAGTTTTTAAAATGGTGAGAAGAAATACTTTTTCCCACACAAGCTACAAATAACCTGTGGAATTTAGGACTCCGGGGAATTTCTGAGATGAAAAGATCAGTAAGAACTAGAATAAAGAAATAGATATTTATATGAACAACAAGAACTTTTGCAGCTGTGATAGCCAGTACGTGTAGCTGCCATGCCTCTCAATTCTCATGCACCAGGTCACTTGATGGGATCAATTTAGGAATTGATTCTGTCTCTTTATAGCCATGTGTAATCAGCCTAACGCAATATATACACACTGCATTTCCCCCTCCCCCATCTTCTGAACCACCAAATACAGGTGACAACATCCCGAGCAGGATGAACTAGTTTCCACTGTAGTAACTCCTAGGATAGGGCATGGCAACCCGAAAGGTAAGAAGAGCCATTTAAAAAAATTCTTTCAATAACCAAGTGTTTTGAGAGCTGCAATGAATGTAGCCTCCTGGTGAGGGGAGCTGGGGCAGGGTGCCCGCCACAGGGTCCTCTGGTGCGGGGGGAGCCTGGAGCTAGGACTGGGCCCCCCGCAGGGTCCAGCAGCCGGGCAGCTGAAGAGCCACATGTGGCTTGGGAGCTGCAAGTTGCAGACCCCTGGGGACCTGGGATAAATGGCTCTGACTCGCGGGGATGGGCTCCTTCACAACAACAAAAGCACTCACCAACCATAGGTGGGTGCTCCAGCCTGAGCCATTACTTCTGGGATGAGGCCCAAGGATGCCACACTGGCTCCTCGTGCGACAACAGCCCCTCGTATGGCGAGCAGATGTCCGGATTTTATAGGGACAATCTGGATATTCCCGGCTTTGTCTTATATGGCTCTCCCCTCTGCTTGCTATCTGGCCATCCTCCCCATGTAGGACACCCTGAGTGGGGGCCCCCAGCTCCCAGGCAGGGCCAGTCCCCATCTCTTTTGTGGCTGGTGCTGGGCTGGAGGAACCCCGCGGCAGCAGTGAGAAGCGGGAGCTAGACGTCCGAACTTCTGGGTCCCTTGCCCCTCCGTGCCTCAGTTTCCCCCTGCAGCCAACTGTCAGTCTTGGTGTCCGACTGCGGGATGCTCCGGGGCGCTGCCGCGCCCGGCCGGCCCTTACCTGCCAGGCAGGCGGTGGTGTCGATCCACTTGAGGAGCTGGCCGGCGCTGAGCTCCCCGCGGTGCGTGGCGTGCGCGGGGAAGATGGGTTGGCACATGTGCACCTCGGCGCGCTCCATGGCGGAGCTGCTCTGCGCCCACAGCGACCGTCCGGCCTCCGCGCGGAGGAGAGGCAAAGCGGCAGCGGGTGCCCGGCGCTTTGCCCTGCGGCGCTCAGCCGCCTCCTCCCTGCCCCGATCACTGCACGCAGCGCCCCCTCACAGCCCGGCACGGGCCCGCAGGCTCTCCAGTGCTCTGTGCTGCCACCGAGCCGCGGCAGGGAGGGGGCGGGGTGCACCTTAGCGGCTGCTGCAAGGCTGGTGACTGGGGCATGGCTTGAAAAGGCTGGTCTTCGAGCAGGGCCCCAGATCCTGTCATCAGGGCCACTGGGGAGGCAGCCTGGATAGTTCTCCGTAAAGATTACCCTCAGAAAGGAAGATTTCCTCCCACTCTGTAACTTTCCTATCTTCAAAGCATCTGACGAAGTGGGATTTTCTCCCACGAAAGCTCATGCGATTAATAAATCTGTTAGTCTTTAAAAGTGCCACAAGACTCTGTTGTCTCATTACCCTCAGAAAGGCAGAAAATGCCATTCTGCCACTGCATAAGCCCATGGTACGCCCACACTAATTCTAGCTGCCCCCTCCATCTCAGAAAGGTGCAATAGAAAAAGTGAGGAGGAAGGCAACAAAGAGGATTAGGGAGCTGGAACAGCTTCCAGAGGAGGCAAGAATAAAAAGACTGGGGCTGTTCAATTTAGAAAAGAAACAACCCAAGGGAACCTGAGAGTAAACGCATGGGCGGACTGCGGAGCTAGCATGAATAAGGAAGCGTGCCTCATGCCCTCACATAACTCCAGAACCTGGGCTTAACCAATGGAAGGACTAGGCAGCGGGTTTAAAACAAACAAAAGGAAGCACGTCATGCAAGCATAGTCAAGTTGTGGAGCTCAGTGCCAGGGGATGTTGTGAAGGCCAAAAGCATAACTGGGAAGTCTGGGATGAAAAGAAATAGATATATTCATGGAGGCTAGGTCCATCAATGACTATTACCCAAGATAGTCAGTGACACAGCTGCATGCTGTGACTGTCCCCCACCTTAAACTGCCAGAAGCATCTGGTGTGGAGGGACCACTGACAGAAATAGGACACAGGGCTGGATGGACCATGGTCTGACCCAGTGTGACTTTTCTTATTCAATATGCAGTGGCTGCCATTGAAAACTCAACATCTGCTGACCCACTGCAACCTAGTTTAAGTACAGAGGAAAATGTTGGCCTTTTGGAGTATGTCTGCGTGAGATCCCTGAGCACAGCTACAGCTGGCCAGGTTAACTGACTCCACCCTTGCATGATCTCAGAACTCAGGCCCCAGCCTCAACGTGAATATCTACACAAGGGCTATGTCTACACTGGCAAGTTAGTTCGAATTAAG
>ML685830.1:1338426-1399107 GCA_007922175.1 Pelusios castaneus
GCCATGTTAATTCAAACAAATTGCTTAGTTCAAATTAACCGGCCATTGAAATGAATGGGGATCGCTAATTCCAACTAAAGCAAGTGCTTGCTTAGTTCGAATTAACGTTCCAGTGTGGCCATGCTAGTTCAAATTAAGCTAATTCAAATTAACTAAAATTAGTTCAAATTAGTTAGTTCGAACTAACTAATTCAAACTAATTTTAGCAAGTGTAGACATAGCCCAGGGTTTTCAGCTGCAGACCCAAACCTTGTGAACCTGAGTCAGCTGACTCAGACCAGCCAGCCATGGGATCTTTAGTCCTGTATAGCCATATCCATTGATATCAAGCTATGGCCATGGAGTCTTACTAAAAACCAGTTAAGACATTCTCTGTCTAAGTTTAAACTAAATAACAATGGATCAAAGTTTTGATAGAGAGAAATGTAAATCATTAGATCAATGCAGACCAGAGAGCCTTTATTCACTTGGATGGGGTTTGGGATCATTCTGAGATTAGAGTGATAGCACCTGGTACTTTTCATCTGGGGGGTGCTTACAAAGGAGGACAAGTGTCGTTATCCTCATTGGCAGGGCCGTCCCTGGGGGGGGGGTCGAATGGAGCGATAGCCCCGGGCCCTGCGGTTACGTGGGCCCTGCGCTGTCCCGCTCCCAGTGGGGCAGTGCAGGGCCTGCGCACGCCGCAGCCCCTCCTCCCACGGCCACCCAGCTGCCTTCAGCAGTGAACCGAAGGCAGTGGGGCGGAGCGGGGCGGGAGGGCTATGCCTGGCCCCTGGGCCGGCTCTCCCTGGCCCCAGAGCGGAGCAGGCAGGCCCAGGGGCGGAGCATGTGGGGCCCGGCCGGCTCCCCTGGGGCTGAGGCTAGAGCCTGCTCCCCTCTCCCCCCCCCCTCCAACAGGCGGTCGGCCTCCTGGCCCAGGGCCGGCTCCCTGGGGGGGTGGAGCGGGCCAGTCGGCCCACCACACTCCCCTCCAGCATGGGGGGCAGGGGCCCCACTTTGGCCAATTGGCCCTGGGCCCCGCTCCCCCCACGGGATGGCCCTGCTCATTGGCCATCAGAGGAAAGTGAGGCACTGAGGTTGAAGCTTGCCCAGGCGCACAGCAAGTCAATAGTAAATCTCAACACGGATTCCAGCCATCATGACTCCCAGACCAGTTTCCTATCCACTGAACTTCACTGTCACTCAGACCATTTATACTTAGAGCATTTACTGGTGCTGCAAATAAATTTTAGCAGGTATGTTATCACTGAAATATTTATAATCTGACATAACTTTTTGAACACCTGCTCATTCAAATTGTCACAGCCTGACAGCACCACCAATGGGTGTTGTAAATGTAAGTGCAGCTTATCACTGTGACTGTTGATGTTTTTCCTTTTGACCTCTGCTTCAGCAGTAATGACCTGGCAGTTAATAACTGGATGGTCAAGCATGTCCTGGCAGTTAATAACTGGATGGAGTTTTTGCAGAGGACCCATCCCAGTAACTGTCAGGAAATGCCCACCTCAGATGTCATTACACCTAGTCTAAACCATTTTTTACATAAACACTGTAAAGAAACAGTAAATTAATTGCCTTTGCATGGGTCAAAGAGTCCAAAGTTCAACTGCATGTTGTCATGGATACCGTGTGTAGGCTGCAGATATTATTTACTATGTATTACAATATTGCCTACAGCCTTAAACATATGAGAAGGCAAGCGTGGAAGCATGGAGGTGCTTGTTGAAGAGGCAGACTAATTGGTGGAGAAAATTGGCGTTGCTGGCAGAGTGAGGCAGCAGTCTATGAAATCCTGAGAAAAAAGAGTGGGCAAGCAGGGAAGGGCTAAATGGTGGTGGGCCTGAAAGAGTGCATGTGTCTGATGCAATGTTAATTTTTTTCTCAACAGTTAAAGATCAGCATAGGCATCAATAAAAAGATTTTATTCTCAATGTTCCATGTGATTTAAGAATTGTTATAGTTTTTAATTATTAGAACCTAGATATATCCCTTTCTTCATTATTCCTTACCTTACCACAACTGTTGCATGTTTTATTAAAAACATACATTAATTAATTTACACACAAAAATGCATTTAAATGAAGTTGAGGATCCAACTTTAATCCACAAAACAGGGAAATTCTGAGCTGTAGCCTTATAAACCATCTTTAAACAAGCCTCACAAGTCAAAGTTTTGCATTGCTATAGAGATTTTCTTTCCTCATATTTTTTATTATCACTGCCTTATGGCATAGTTCTTGCTTCATTGTCAAACTACTCTTATAGCAAGTTATGGACAGTTATAGCACCATGCTGTACACACCTCAGTGGAAACTGATTCTCCCAATCAATATGTTAACTGCCATCTGTTCTCTGTTGCTTCAGAATGAAGTTTTTTCTGAATGCTCATACCCTCTTGGGTTTTTTATTAGGATTCTGTGAAGCAAATAAAAGTCCAGAATGGGATGGCATAACTTTAGCCTTTCCTACCTGCAAAACTATGTATATACGCTGTGTAGATGGTATTTCTTTTCTTTCCTTGTCTGCTCTGTCTCAGTCCAGATGATACAGAGTCAAGCATTTAACCTTTTAGGCCATGGATATGAGCTCAAAATGGAGTTTCATCAGAATGAATAGAACATTTGGATTTTTAAAATCCTTTTTATTAAGGCAAAATTACAAAAAAAGTTAACATGATGTATCATACACTACTTATTACTTATTCAGGATCAGGAGAATAGTCAAAGAACCTGGCTAAACATTCTGTCTTGCTGGTTGCTGAGCCTTCCTCCTTTAGCCAAACAAGCAAGGAGTCCTGTGGCACTTTTAAAGACTAACACATTTATTTATCACGTGAGCTTTCGTGGAAGAAAGTCTTCAAAGTGTCTGACAAAGTGGGATTTTCTCTCACGAAAGCTCATGCGATAAATAAATTTGTTTAAAAGTGCCACAGGATTCCTTGTTTGTTTGGCTGACCTAGACTAACACGGCTCCCCCTTTGGAATTCCTCCTTTAGGTACACTAAAAGGGATCAAACTTCTAACCTCTTTTTGGCACTTCTCTTCCGTATGTATTTGGTGTGAAAGTCTTTCCATTACAAGGGCAGTCCATATTTTACTATACTACAGTGCCATAGAAGGAAGAGTCACATTTTTCCAATAATGTGCATTACAAAGTCCAGATGCTAACGGTAAAAATGAAATTAATTTGTCATTCTATTTAAAATGTAGGTCCTTTCCTGGAGCATTAAGTAAGCAGGTCAGGGGATGTCTAGGAAGCTGGCATTTTGTCAGAAGATTAATCTCTTTAATAGTTTCCTCCTCAAACCATCTAATTCCTGGATAAACCACCACTTGTACAAGTATATTCCGCTTTCCCAGCAACCTCTCTTACAGAGTGCCTACCTAGTAGCAAAAATATGATAGCTCTTAACTGTACTCTAATGCCATCTATTACAGTAATTTATTTTAAAAAAATCTGTACAGGTACACATTGAAGATGTATGTCCCCTTTTCCATATAGGGACCTACTCATTCAGATCAATTTCTTTGTCTACATCCCTCACCCACATGGGTTGTTTTCTTATCAATGTATTTTTAAATCAAATTGTATAAATCTTATAAATTATACCTTTTGTTCCAGCTTTCTAGGTGTAGATCAAAACTGGTCAAAAGCTAGGTAGAGCTGCCTTGTCTCCAGATTTCACAAGAAAATGATTGACTTGTAAATATTGAAACTACAAGATCTTTATATTACTTATATTACAACATATCTCTTGGTTTGATTTCCAGTCAGGATGTAGAAACAGCTGTCCAAATTAACATTTCTTGGCTAGGTAGAATAGCATTGGTAAAGATGAATGTCCTCCCATAGTTATTATTTGAGGTAATTTCTAATGGTATCTCTGTATTTTAAGGGATAATTGGTCTTTTGCCTGACTCTGCCTATAGTCTGTAAAATAGTTTCCAAATTTATTGAGTCATCCTTATTATCCAAGCTTTCACCAAGATTATTGTTTGTCATCTCACTGGGATTATTCACCAAAATTTAATTTGGCCCTGTAGATTAAAGATTTGGTTCATAACAGTGGTTGTCAACCTGTGGCCTGCACACCCTAATTGGCACCCTAACTGCAGCCTGTGTAACATCCTCAGGGCCATACAGATAGTATTGGATGCAGCCCACATAACATATTGTGGCCTGGATATGCATGGGGGACCCATGATGAAAAATAGCTTGAGAATGACTGGTCCGTAAAATGTCTATTGTCTAGTATGAGATTAGAAGCTGCAAAGCTGTTGGAATCACAGAGCAATGTAAAGTCTAAATCTGCTCACATGTAACCCTTCCCGAATTCCCTGGAATTGTACGTGTTCTGGGAGAGCGATGAGAAGAGCTCTTTTATTCTGTGTAGATAGGAACTGAAAAAAAACCAGAACAGATAACTTCTCTAGTAAATGCTGAGGTGAGGGAAGGTTTTTAGTTTAAGAATATGTCTCAGAGATCAATGCATCTTCATTTTTAGGAAGGGGACTCATTGCAAAGAAAAGAAGTCAAGATTTGTAAGAAGTATGGGTTGCACCTCAAAAGGGACATAGCACCACATGATCCTTATCAACAGTGCAGAAAGCTGTCACCCCTTTGAGTGTAGTAGTGAAATATGGTAAACATTTGACTACAGAACTACTGTGAGGCCTTATCTACACAGGGGAGTAAATTCACATTAACTCAAGTTAGTGCAGTGCAAAAATGCCTTTCATATAGCACAGTTAATTACAGCACCTTAACATCAGATTTACACTGAAACACAGGAACAGTCAGCATGGATTCACCAAGGGAAAATCATGTCTGACCAACCTGATTGCCTTCTATGATGAGATGACTGACTCTGTGGATGTGGGGAAAGTGGTGGACATGCTATGCCTTGACTTTAGCAAGGCTTTTGATACAGTCTCCCACAGTATTCTTATCAGTAAGTTAAAGATGTATGGGTTGGATGCATGAACTATAAAATGGATAGAAAACTGGCTATAGCATTGGACTCAGCAGGTAGTGATCAATGCGTCAAAGTCTAGTTGGCAGCCAGTAACAAGCAGAGTGCCCCAGGGGTTGGTGCTGGACCTGATTTTGTTCAGTATCTTCCTTAATGATCTGGAGGATGGGATGGACTGCACCTTCAGCAAGTTTGCAGATGACACTAAGTTGAGAGAGTGGTAGATATGCTGGAGGGCAGGGATAGGATACAGAGTGATTTAGACAAATTAGAGAATTGGGCCAAAAGAAATCTGTTGAGATTCACCAAGGACAAGTGCAGAGTCCTGCACTAAGGACAGAAGAATCCCATGCACTTACTACAGACTGGGGACTGACTGGCTAGGCAGCAGTTTGATTCAGCAGAAAAGGACCTGGCCATTACAGTGGACAAGAGACTGGATGTGAGTGAACAATATGCCTTATTGCCAAGAAGGCTAACAGCATAGTGGGCTACATTAGAAGAAGGATTGCTAGCCAACTGAAGGAAGTGATTATTCTGTGTCCAGTCTGGTCCCCTACAGAAAGGATGTGGACAAACTGGAAAGAGCTCAGTAGAAGGCAACAAAAATTATTAGGGGGCTGGAGCACATGACCTACGAGGAGAGGCTGAGAGAACAAGGCTTGCTTAGTCTGCAAAAGAGAAGAGTGAGGGGGGATTTGATAGCAACCTTCATCTACCTGAAAAGGGGTTCCAGGGAGGATGGAGCTAGTATGTTCTCAGTGGGAGTAGATGACAGAAGTAGGAACAATGGTCTCAAGTTGCAGTCAGGGAAGTCTAGGTTGGATATTAGCAAAAAGTTTTTTTTACTAGGAGAGTACTGAAGCACTGGAATGGGTTACCTAGGAAGGTGGTTGAATCTTCATCCTTGAGAAGTTTTTAAGGTGCAGTTTGACAAAGCCCTGGCTACGATGGTTTATTTAGGTTGGGCCTGTTTTGAGCAGGGTTTGGGAGTAGATGACCTCCAGAGGCCTCTTTCAATCTTCTGGGATTCTGTGTGACATTGGCCACTGCTGGAAGACAGGATATTGGGTTAGATAGACCATTGGCCTGATGCAGCATGGACATTCTTATGTTCTTAAGTCTGAGCCTATGAGTCAGAGCTGATAAGGAAGCTCTGACTAACGTACAGCAGGAGTTAGTCACGGATTCTCATGTTTATTTCAGTAGGGACAACTTCTAAAGAATGAGATAGTCCAGTAGACCATCTTCCCTTCCAGCTTCTCTATCACAGTTCCATTTGTCTTACCATGCCTTCCCCATGACTATAATAATATTAGGCTAATATATACATGCACAATAACCTTAAAACCAAATTAGTTTCCTCCATTCCCATAGATTTCTTTTCCCTTGCATTTCCACTTTGCCACTGTCGACTGTGGTAATTTACTGGGGTCGCTTTCTTCCTGCTGGTTGTTCCTCTCCCTGTATCCTGTTAACTCATGGCAGCCCCTAATGGAAGCTCCCTTCTAGGCTCGTTTCTCTGTCTTAGTGGCTACAAAAAGAATGAAGTACAATATAAGAACCTGGACACCTCTCTGTCTGTTAGGTACTGTACTTACATGGCTCTCATCATAGTAGTATATTAGCAACATGGGGAACTGAGGCACAGCAACACTGTGTGACTTGATGAAGGTCTCAGAGGATATTTGTAGCAGAGTAGGAATTGAATCCAAGTCTCCCATAGCATAGGCTAGGACCACTGTACCATCCTTTCTTTCAGCTGTGAAGAAGGAGATGGAGCCAGCAGCATGTGACTAAGCTCCATGACCAACCGAGTGAGAGGGATGTTTCTATTTACTGACCTCAAATATTTGAATCATTAAAAAAAAAAGCCTTAAACATGGCAAAGTCAAGAGTGCTGCAAGAGGGTTGCAAGGTTATTATGGGGGGTTGCAAGCTGTCAGCCCCCCATGCGTATTGGTAAAAGTGACGTGGCATAGGGAGGTCATCACTTTTGGGGGTTGGTCATCACAGCCTGAAATATTTACAAGGAGGATCCCAGCAAAGATTTTGGAAATCATTACCATTCAAAAGCAGTTTTATATGTTTATATATGTCAAAGCTTGCAGCTTTCTGTGCTAGACTGAAAAAAACAAAATAAAAAATGGTGTAATTTTACATATAGCTGGAAAGAAAGAGTTACCTAAATAAATAAGAATTTAGGTAAGAAAATAATAATAATAATAATAATAATAATAATAAATAAGAAAGACTTACCTAAAGAGTTACCTGGGGAGGGACAAGAAGGGAGCTGGGGCTCCCACCAAGAAGGGAGCCGCACGCAGGTCCCCGGGGACAAGGGAGTCGCGGCTCCCTTCTGCCAGGGAGCTGCAGCTGTGGTTCCCTGCTTCCCAGGGAGCCATGGCTCCCCGCCCTCGACCTAGCCAGTCGACTTAAAGAGTCTACACTAGACTCTGAAGTCGACTTAACAAGGTCGGCTCTAAGTTGACTTAAGAGTCTGGTATAGACTCTCTAACTCTACTTAACAAGGTCGACTTAAATCAACTTTAAATCGACCTTGTTAAGTCGACTTCACAAAGTCGACTTAGCTTTTGTAGTGTAGACATACCCTTGAAGAAGTTATTTCAAGGGATGTGCAAGAGGTGGGGTTAGCTCTTCAGAGAACTAGAACTAAGGGCTAGATGTGAAGCTCTGGTTTGGGCCTAAATGTCCTCAAAATTCAGGGATGTTCTAATCCGGAGTTTCTGGTTCAGACTCACCTACACAAACTCTTTCAAAACATGCCATACCTGAGGAGGTTGTGAAGGCTGGGACTATAACAATATTTAAAAGGGAACTGGATAAGTTCATGGGGGTAAAGTCCATAAATGGCTATTAGCCAGAAAGGGGTTAAGAATAGTGTCCCTAGCCTCTGCTTATCAGAGGATGAGACGGATGGCAGGAGAGTGATCACTTGATCATTGCCTGTTGGGTTCACTCCCTCGGGCACCTGGCACTGGCCGCTGTCGGTAGACAGATACTGGGCTAGATGGACCTCTGGTCTGACCCAGTACGGCCTTTCTTATGTTCTTATGTTCTTATGTTTATATCTAAACAAATAAAAGTCAGATCAGAGTTCTTCCTAAGCCTTGTAAAATTACACCCAAAAAGCAACGATAGTTATGATGTAATACATATAAAAGGCTCTTAAAAATCCTTTGTTACAGATGGCTTCAGCAACTGCAGGATGCATTTTGGCAGTGACCCTTTTAACTACTGGAATATTAATTATTGAAATAACTCAATGCAGACACAACATACAGTAATGCCACTTTAGTAGTAAATTCTCATATATTATTGTTTGACTGCCTGAAATTAAAAACAATGTAGATGTTCATATTTTACAACTATACACCTAGTTTTTCTTGAAAAAATATTGTTTTGACACAGCTTTTTGAAAATACAACTTATTCTTGTAAAATGAAACTTTATTCTAAAATGTATCCAAAATTGCAAGACACAACCACCATTAAACAGATAAATAGACATATATTTATGTACAAAGAGCATCAAAACACAAAACAATTTTAATATAATTCTTATACAATTTTTAATGAGTTTCCATCAATAAATCTTTAAAATTTAAAGAGGATTTTCGGTTGCAAAACAGTTGTAAAATCATATGTATAAATTATATCTATTACAATTCCAATAACAGAAGCAAAGTAAAATACAAAAATAATCAATACTGCAAATTCAAATACAAAACCCAAAATAATGCAGCACAGGTACATATGTACACTTGATGAATTCATGCAGCTATGCAGTGCAACAAATTAACTGCTTAATTTAACTCATCACAAAATGGAACAACCATGTCTGGGAGCAGAAGAAAATTTATTTTGTAATAAATCATACTGCATTTAGAAATTAAATATATAAAATGATTGCTGAGCGGTATACTTCTAAAATTCCCTATGTGGCCAGACAGTCCCCAAACTCCTCTTCTGCAAAGTAACATATAAAGGACTAACGTGTTTTTTTAAAAATAATATCCATAATAAAATAATAAATATAATAGTGTCCAACCACTCTAGGACAGATTTTGATGCCAAATTTTTACATTTTTACTTGTACCATCTTGTTGTTTGCCAATTTGGAAGTGGCCACATCCCTTATGACGAACGTTACATCTAATTACCAAAGTGAATCTTTCACATTCAAAGCTATACTCCATAAACTGAATCTAATACAGTGCTCAGATTATGCTGGTAAAAGAGATACCTCTGAGGCTTCAAAAAGGCAGCTATGAACCCCCAAGAATCAGAGCGAATGAGAGCAAAATGGTGGATAGAATCCTTTATGCCTAATTTCTTTGACTACACAAACACAAATAAAATAATAGGCTTTATGGCTTGGATGAAAATTCCAATAATTCACTAGCAAGTGCAGAGGATATTTCTGAAGTTCTGGTGCCTTTCATAATGTACAAGGCTGCAGACCATTCTGGTTGGTGAAGAGAGACAACCCTCAGATAACCATGTAGAATAATACTTTACTGTTGAAAATGTTCTCGAAATCATGATACACAATCAAAACAAGGAAACATTTTTATTAAAAAAATGTGATTTCTTGTGTGAACCCGGATGCTTGCTGTTCAGTTTTGCTGTTGGTTGGTATCATAATCAAAACATGCAGATACTATTGAGATTCATACTTCAAAAATTTTAGTGGTTAAGTGCCAAAATTAGATGAGATGCAATTATACAGTCTGACACATATCTCTGAAACTTGTTAAGTGCTAAGCACGCTTAGTTGTTTTCACTAGAAAGAAGTTGGCAAAAAGCTAAGTTTCTCTGATTACTGAAAAGACATTGGTTTACAGCAGTGCACACCTCCGCTAAGGTCCTGGATGTGCATTCTTTGTGCTCCCTAAACTCTTTCACAAATAGCTGACAAGTGAATGGGAGTTGTGAATGAACCAGGGATGCAGGATGGAGTCTGTTTTGGGTATATAAAATATATCACATTTATGTAACAGCATTTCTTTCTAACGGGTAGCTGTGTTAGTCTAGTTCAGCAAAACAAACAAGGCGTCTAGTGGACTTTTAAAAATGAACACATTTATTTATCACCTGACCTTTTGTGGGAGAAAAATCTCACTTTGTTAGGTGCTTGAAGATGGAGACGTACAGATGAATGGGACATGGGATTTATTTTCCTCCCATTCATCTGTACTTTTCCATCTTCAAGCATCTGATGAACTGGGATTTTCTCCCACGAAAGCTCATGCAATAAACCAATTTGTTAATCTTGAAAAGTGCCACTAGATTCCTTGTTTATTTCTTTTTAATTGCTTTACATGCAGTCCATGGATGGAGATGGCATGTTTTACGATATTATGAAGAATATGGCATTATTAAATCAGTAATGGTAACCACGATTGGGTGACATGTACACAAGCCCAAATACTCTCAACAGTTCTTATGTTAGATGTTTCAGTATTAAAGAAGATCATCAGAGCTACTAGACAGCAGTTAAAGATATCAAACAACCAAGAAAAGGGGATGAAGTTTTTCTACTCGCGTATGTTAAAGGCACAGAAAACAAAAAGATATAGTGAAAGTCTACGTTTAGTGTAAATTATAAATTGCTTTTTTATTTTTCTTCTCCAAACTGCCTCATGTTCATAGAATACTAAAAAAAAAATTGAAATTATAAATATAATGGCACATTAAAAATGAATAATGTATGTATGAAGTATGATCACAGATTAATTGCTATATTTTTGCCTCTCTTGGCTGGTCAGCTGGGTCATTCATGTCTGTATAGAATGGCAAATTCCTTTAAAATGTAAAATTCTTTCATTTACTAAATATTTACCAAGACCAAAGGAAGTGTATCAGCTGATTCACAGAATGAACACTGTTGTTTTGATGCACCTGAAAAGCAATCAGTTAAGCTGACACCATAGTCACCTTTCCTATCACAATTTGCCCTTTTCCCTAGAATTCAATGAAACTGAGAAACAGCTGGAGAAACAACCTTATTTGCATATGAGTATAACACTCAAATTAAGATGGTTCTTTAACATAAGTTTTGGCTGTAGTTCAACTCCTGCAGTATTAAACTGGTCAGCAGAGACTGTATTCGCAAATACGAATCAGTCTTTTCCAACACTTCATTCAATGCCACACAATAAGCATGATCATGTTCAGTAGAGAAAGACTTGCAACTCAGAAAACAAAGTGAACATATCAGTACAGCTGCTGATAGACACATGAAACAGTGATAAGCTCAGAGGTAAACTGAATCTCAACAGCCTGTCTGTGAGAAGTTGGGGACTAGGAAGGTGATAAAGGCATGAATGACAATGTTTATATTTTTTTCAATCTCCACTGTTCCTTAACTTGTAGCAGAGGGAGCTCTGGCTGCAATCAGCAGTGTAATTTGGTGCCAATAATTAGTGAGGAGTGTTGTCAAGTTGCATTAGAATAACAGGAAAACTTGGTGCTGAGTTTGGGGTGGAACATGCTATACAAGTAGCTTGTCAGTCCATGAGGTGGCACCACCTGAAAGGGGCTAATGCATCTAAAATATGGGACTCCCACATCACCAAATCAGTATGTAGATAAAGGTGTTTACAACAGACATGGAAAACATGAACTGCCATTACGACTGATCTTCTGACAATCCTGAATGGTGAGCTGCTAGATCACTGAGCTTCCAAACAGACCACTTCATTCAGTAATACTCTAGACAGAGGAATATAAATTCTGACTGCCATCCACAGAAAATTCACCTGAAACAACGGCTATATACATTCACTTTTTGGTTACAACAATTTAATATTCTGAATTTAGCAACAAACCTGACTGGATTATTTCAGTTCACCTCTGTAATGGCTTCCTAGTTTAAATGAATGGATCTCTTCTTTATGCTCCTATCAAAGATTATTAATAGAAATGAACAATTCCTACCGAACTAAGGTTAGCATTTTAAAAGGGGGGTAAAACCTCCCAGAAGTATTCAACAAAAACCAGCCAAAATTCTATAAAGAAAAGAAAATAGAAGCAAGTGGAGCAGTCACAATGCTGGAGGCAAGAAACTAATATGGAAGGTTAGCCTCCAAGATTGAAGAGTACAGAAAATCATGCAATAGCCACACAAATTACAGTTTTGTTCTGGTGATATTTTCACTCGGAACTGTGCGACATCCAAAAGGTGAGTTTGGTTATGGGGGACCTGCACCCAGGATGTTGGAAGAGGTCCACAGATGCTGCTTTAACCCCTGGGCTATAATAGCAACTGCAGCACTATAAGGTATCTTCCTACATGTGATTTATTGAGCCATACAATTCATAGAACTATTTGCCATGCCCATCACTTTAGTGATGTGCCACAAATTTTCCTTGAGGTACAACCATGGAGCTTGGCTTCATGGCATTCATGGAGACTATGAATATTCCCTGTGGCTTCCTTTTCACAACGGAGATCCACAATGATTGTGTTACATTTTGGGCTTTCTGGGGCACTTCTCTGTGGTGGGTGGGGTTTTCTCAATACATAACTATAAAATCAAGAGTAAAATTAAGTGTGCACATTTCTATGCAATAGTTGCAGTAATACCAAAACTCTACCACATAGAGTAGATGGTAGAGAACAGAACATTTCATAAAGTAGCTATAGGCTGCGCCATTCTTCGACAGAAGATCTGTTTTCTAAGGGTGCATCTACATTTACAAATTAAATCAATTTAAGTAGGCTTAAGTTGACTTAATTACTCTGCGTCCACACTGGGCTTTCCTTAAGTTGACTTAAGCATTTCCTTAAGTCGACTTAAGGAAAATGTTAAGTTGACTTAATAACACCTCGATTTAGGTCAACAATGCTTAAGTCGACCTTATTAGGTCGACTTAAGCCAGTGTGGATGGGGATTAGCACCTAAATCCACATTCTTAAAGTGTTAAATTGACTTAATAAGGTTGAAAAAGGGCTATGTCTACACTAGAAAAGTTGTCTACTTTTGTTAAGTCAACTTAATAAAGTTGACTTAACGTTTCTAGTGTAGACATAGCTGAAAGCACTTAGACCAATGATTCAAACACAGAAGCACTGTGGGTGCGTCTAGACTTATAAATTAAGTTGACTTAAAGTCGATCTTATTAAGTCGACTTCATAAAGTCGACCTAACTTTTCAAGTGTAGACATAGCCTGTGAGGGCAACTCTTTCCAGTGATTGCAGATATAGTAGTAAATACCCCCCAAAGGAAGATGTTAAATCATTTGGGAAATGATCAATGTCCAGCAATTTGTTGGCTCTCTGTGTACTACAGTCTGCTTCCCTTTTTAAATGATTAAAGAGGATGATCTTAAAAGTTACTCACAAACAAGGTCTAAAGAGATTTGCACCTGGAATGATTTTCCATTCTGAAGCAAGGCTCACTTGTTAATGTGTTTTTAAAGCAGAAATTTTCCATTAAAGATGGTATTTGTAAGATTTATTTCTTTTGAGCTGTCATGTTCGTAAATGGTGGTGGTGTGAAATGGAGTGGTTCTTGCAGCAGATGTAAACAATGAAGATCAAGTACTGGGAACCGGGACAGCTATTGTAGAAACATGCAAAGTTTAGGGAGATCCACCTTCCCAAATACTAGCAATTTTTATTTTATATTCACTTGAATTTATTAGTGTACCTTTGCATGGGTATAGGACAGTGTTTTCTGTACTAACTTCTAAATTATTTATTTATTATTTGTTTTCTCAAATTAAATTCCTGATGATTTTGAATGTTACATTATGATTTTCCTTTCTTTTGAAAATTAGATATTGACCATTAGTCTAATTCACAATTTTGGAAATTATTCTTTCTCCATGATACACTTGGGTAGGTGTTTAAAAGTGATTTGCAAAGGATTTTTTATAAAATTTGATTGGTACTCTTTTTCCTTTTCAGTGATAAAGATGTCTTACAGGATTTTTTTAAAGGTTGTTTTTTTCTGCTTTTTAACCTTAGCAGTATCTCACAAATGGCCTTGATTTTTTTTTTGGATAAACCACTAGCAGATATAAAGGACGTTTACTTTGTTCTTTTAATATTTTAATTCAAAGGTGAAAATGCCAAGTATTTAATTAAGCCTTTCTTTATTCAACATGTTAGTTATTTAAGTTAAATAACTGTTAAAGAAAACAAGCAAAAATCAGAGTTTTGAATGGCCTAAATAAAAATTATTTTTTTCTCTCAATAGCTCAAGTGTCTTGGGTGTCTGTTACCACTGAAATCTAACCCCAAGTTCTGTAAAAGGGCCTGAACTTATGTGAAAGTTCTTGTTACATATGACTTAATATTCCTATTAATGGATGATATATGTGCAGCGTAAAATAAATCTGAAATCCCTAAGCGTGCTTAACAAGGCTTTAACCAGATGTGAACAACGTTTTGATGACAGAACAAGTACTACAGTGCTATATAATACACATGGCTGTTCAATCAAAAGCCACCACTTGTTCGCAAGAATTTACAGTATTAAGCAATGGTGACAAGGTATCTTACACAAAACCTACCATAATGTACACAGTATGCATGAATGCCAAAGTTATAATGTCAGCATTAAAAACTACATTTTCGACATAGAATGTCTTGTGCAAATGTGAACAAGTTGACAATAGTTTACCAATGCTTTAACTAATTGAAATAGACATAACCCACCAGATAGTATGTTGTCCCTTCCCCCCCAAAAGTAAGCAGCTGATGCATGAAAGGACAACCTGTGTAATAAAGGGTTTTTAACATTAGGCATGTGCGTGCACACACGCACACACAAAATTAAAAAAAGGAAAACTAGCAGTCATGACAACTTTTTGCAAGGGGATACTTGCCACAAAAACCCCTGCAAAATCAGAGTTAGTTTTTGCACTTAATGCAATTTGATTTACATTTTTTAAATTGCCACTACAAGTTTATAGACATTTCTCGTAAAGATTCTCTCTTTTTTTCCCTGAAACATACATTTTATTGGAAATAACCAATCCCCAACCCCAAAAGCTCCAGCTTCCACTTCATTTATACCATTGTTTAATGCTGCTATATTTCTGGGTTTGCTTAGGAATTCATTTTTTTCACTTAAGAATATTTGAAATGTCATAATTAAAAAAAAAAAGCTGGGAGTTCTTTAATAGCTCTGGGAAATGTTTTATTGACATTTTTGAATGTCAAATTTCTGAATAATATTGTTTAAAAGTATAATTTTAAAACAATATCAACTTTCAGTTTTCTACAAACTTGTTATGCGCAGTCTAGTTGTCAAAAGGCAAAGGCACTCAGTCTTTGCCCATCCCTTATCTAATATAATCATGGGCTGTAGCAATTATATGTCCCTGTATGTAATGTTCTACCTTGATTAAGAGGCAAAGCTCAACTTCATCTGAATGGCCTTCCATTGGGACCTGCAGCCTTTGGGAGCTGCACCTATAAAGGAGAGGGCAGTTACCAAATCTTGTCTATCATTTTTGTTGATGTGTGTCATTAACTAGTTTCTCGCTGATCAAGTACACTTCTCAAATCATGTGCTTTCCAAGGACAACTTTAGTAAAGGACTGTTGCATGCTTTTATTTCATTTCAATGTGTTTTATTTAGAATTGATATTTTTCTCCCCATTTTGTATGGCAATCAGCAACTCTTGTTTGAGATCATTTTAAGAGGTGCAGAATGTCTGTTGCCTGATTTAGAGCACAATCCTGTGAGAAGCTACATGCCCTCATCTCTAGAATTGAGGATTCTTAGCACCTTGCAGGATCAGGCCTTGATGAAACAGACTATTTCTTACACAAAACATGTTTATTGCAACCTCTCTGAAACCATTTATGTACAGTTAGAACTCTATTCACAAATGTAAGCAATATTGTGCAAGGATTTTGTATACATTATTCTTGCAGAAATTGCACACAATTTTTATGCAAATAGCTGGCATGCAGCAGGAGGGTGGAAAACAGAAGTCCAACTGAGAGAAGAGGAGAAAAACGGAATATAGACATTAACTGATACAAATAAAGCCTAGGAAGACCTAATTTACATGGCTGATCATTTGGCTCCTCACTGATATTAGCACCATTACATGGTAGTAATTTTCAAATCAATTAATTATTAACAGTGATTTCATTTTATTTGGTGTAAAAGTAGTTTCTATCCAAAGTAGGTACAGAAGCAATTGCTATCGTTTCCTTCTGTGCAGGGACAGAGTTAATTAAATTATACAGTCCTACTTTCCTTTTATGTGTCAGTTCTCCTGTACCCCATTTCAGTAAGACAGGGCACTGAGAAAATGCAAAATCTTGTTTAAATCATACACGTTTGCCTTGGATTCTCTATAGTGCTCCAGAGAAACTGCCAAGATTCTGCTATTAATAAAATGAAATTGGGGATTCTCTTTCTAGCATATGAAAATCAGGAGGAAGCCCCCAAATGTATCAGCATGTGAAAGCATACAGTGTTATTTACAGAAGTGAGTAACTAGACAGCAGAGACTGTCACACATAGGAGGATCTCTTGCAAATGAATTAGCCACTGCTTTCCAAACTCTGTGTACATGCCACTGCGTCCACTTTCAAAGGGGGAGCTGTGTTAGTCTAGGTCAGCAAAACACAGAAGGAGTGCTGTGGCACTTAAAAGTGCCACAGAACTCCTTGTGTGTGTCCACTTTGTCGCTTTTTGCTTATGTAAATACAGAGTCTTACACAGCTAACTGACCATGATGGCTATCCATCTGACACCATGTTTAAAAAGATGGTGCACACATGAAATGCAAATATTTGTGAATAGAGCCTTTATAGTTGTCTCACATTTGATTTTAGGAATCACAGTTTTTGGACATTATTTATTATTCATAACAAAGACGAAATAAAATGTTTTTATCCAATTTCTCACAACTCTATCATTCAGCAAATATTCAGTATGCTAAATCCAAATAAAAAACAAAAGCAATTTATTTATTCTATCTCTTTTACATGTAGAAATTAAACAATGGCTAGAAACTGAAGGTTTCAAGTTATAAATGGAAACTGTGTTTTTATTAAACATGAAAACATGCACCCCAAAAAGGGCATACACCTTTATACATTTTTATGGCAAGTTTTCCCATCATATGAGAGGCTTTCTTATATATTTTAATCTTAAATGATGAACAGTCACCAAACATAAGTTTGGATAAAAACTGCAAAGATGTTAACTGTTTTAATGAAAAAAATATAAATGCACAACATAGAACAAAATGAAAAGACACATTTACAGAAATATTTTAGATAGCTGTGGAGAGAGGTCTGATAAATTAAGAAACAGAAGAAAGCCAAATCCCATCAGATATCAATTATATTGATGCATAAATACAATTTTGCTTTGTTAAAATTTAAAAAATAAAGTGTCTATTTCAGGGAAGACTCAAGAATTAACAATTTAGTTTCCAACCCTACAAACCCTCACACATGTGCTTACTTTTAAGCCTGTGAGGAATCCAACTGACTTCACATGTTGCTAAATTTATTACTGTAACATGGTATAAATATGATAACATTGTTAAACTGAACTAATGCATGCAGTCAAAGCAATGGTTTGTATTGATAAAGAGCTTTTGGACTCTTTCCCTTTGTAACCAACATCGTTTTGTTGATTTCAACTGGTCTTTATATTTTGCTGTACGTGTGTATAAGATTAAATAAGATCACAAGCCAAATAAAACGATATAATTGGAGGCGGAATCCTGCAAACCTGTTTCTCACATGAGCAGTTGCATCAAGACTTCAATGGGACAACTTGCATGAGTAAGGGCTTGCAGTATTAGCCCAATAATGTCTGGAAAAACAAAAGAAGCTACAAACACAAAGTATTTAAACATAACTAATTTACAGTTGAGGGCTTAACTGAATTTTTATAGCGGTTTTTGCACCATAAAATATTGAGTTAGATCCTTAATGTGATCATTTACTGATATTAAATTGCCACAGACATCAGCTTGTTTGAAGAGAAATGAGTTGTCACTTGTAAGGAAGGAAATTTAACAGTTTTTATTTGGAAGATATGTATTTCAACATGATTCCCAACTCAAAACCATTCAAACAAACACAAGTAGGATTGGAACAAGTGCTATCAGGTGATACAGCGTCACTGGTAATTTACTTACTCTGGCAATTATTTTTGCACCATTAATCTCTACTTTCGTGGTTACCTCCAAATTTAAATATATAGGACCAAATATTGTAGAATTTGGCCCATATTTAACAACAGCAGAAAAGTACTAGAGCTGGCTAGGAACAGGACTAAAATACCTAAAAATAATTAAATGATCCAGGAAATAGACATCAGTGCAATATTTATTAGCTGAAAATTCATTATATCAAGGGTAAAAGAATAAAATATACAACTCTGAATATTGTAACAGCTGGTCCCTCATTAAATTACTCATCTAGTTCCAAACCCTCTCTACATACAGTATTTCATCTGCTAATCATGGGACAGGAAAATTCAAATGTCTTTCAATCACTGTAGGAATTCTGACACAGAAATTCCAGTCTCAGATGGAATATGGTGTCCGGTTTTGGGTGCCACACTTCAAAAAGATGTGGACAAACTGGAGAAAGCCTAGAGGAGAGCAATAAAATGATAAAAAGTTTAGAAAACCTGGCCTGTGAGGAAAGGTAAAAAAAAATTGTGCATGTTTAGTCTAGAGAAAAGGACTTGGGGGAACCTGATAATTATCTTCAAATATGTTAAAAGCTGTTATGAAGAGGACGGTGGTGATGAACTGTTCTCTGTGTCCACCAAAGTTAGGACAAGAAGTAAACAATCTATTTACTTAATCTGCAGCAAGGGAGATTTAGGTTAGATATTAGGAAAAACTTTAAAATAACAAGGATAGTTAAATACAGCAATAGGTTATTAAAGTAAGTTGTAGAATCCCCATTATTGGAGGTTTTTAAGAATAACTTTAATAAACACCTGCAATAGACGGTTTAAATTTACTTGGTCTTGCCTAAGTGCAGAGGGCTGTAATAGATAACCTCTTGAGGTCCCTTGCAGCCTCATATTTTTATGATTCATACAAAAGACAGTTTTCTGTCATCTCTGCCAGTTTGATCTACTAAAAATAATTAAGTAAACCAGAACATTTCCCTTTAAGTCACAAAGCTCAGAAGGGGGCTGGATGTCTGAGGGTCCTGGAAAAAGATGTTTTTTCCCTATTGGTCACTGCTTCAAAACTGGAGCAGGTTGGTGACTGAAAGTTATTACTACAGTTGATTGTCTAATAAGCTGGTGGTCCAATTCCTAATGAGCAGGCATCCAAATAAAAATTGGCAACTGTGGCACTCAGCAGAGAGGCTAATGACATAATGAACTGGAGACAGTACTATTTTAGCTCTTTTAAAAGGTAGTCCCTCCAGATCAAGGTTGAGGCACATTACTGGGGCAGTGTGGGGTGCATAAAAGACTAGTCTTCAGGGCTTTCCAATCTAGCACCTTTCATAAACTCTAAATTAATTTTAAAATAAATTGAGGAGAAACACAGAGCTCAATATAAGTTCTTCATATGCAAATTTACTAGCAAAAGATATAAGTGTCCTACCTACGTATATATTAAGGTACTTTTTAAAAGTATATTTCAGGCAACATATTATCCTTGTGATTCATACAGTCTCTTTCACCCATTCCTTTTTAAAATGAATATGGAAGGGGAGTTATTGTCTACAGAAAACCTTGATGTGGAAATAAAATATGGGCATGAAGATTCCTTTTCAAATGTTTACACAGATGTTGGAATTCTGCTTTCGTTGAAATCAGAGGTAAAACTCCCACTGATCACTGATTTCAGTAGGGCTAGGATTTCAACCAGCATGTCTACAGAGAGAAAGAAATTCAACTCTTCCTTGTTTTCAGCATTTCAAGGCAGCATCTCTTTTCTTTTAAAATATTTTACTTAAAAAAAAATAGAAAGAAAAGTATTTGGCAAATCAAATCTTACTCTTCTCTATATTAAAAAGACCCCCTTCACCCAATATATATATAAAAAAAGACCACTATCTTAAAATTTAGTGTGAAAGTTCCCCTGTTGCCCTTAAATTAGCATTATTCCAAGAGCTGGACAATTTCCATCTAACATTATCAGTAATGCTGGTGCATAAGCATAAAAACAAACAGC
Source organism: Pelusios castaneus (assembly GCA_007922175.1). Lineage (NCBI taxonomy): Eukaryota > Metazoa > Chordata > Testudines > Pelomedusidae > Pelusios > Pelusios castaneus. The sequence continues at coordinate 1,358,567 of ML685830.1, forward strand.
AGTTACAGTACACATTGACATCTAGTGCAGTAGAAACTCCGGTGGGAAGAAAAATGTCAGTGCTTGGAAATAAATTTCCTTCCATATCAATTTTGGTGTCTATATTGCAAACTTATAAAAGAGTTCTGTAAGCAAAAGAAAGTTAACAAACAAACAAACAAACCCTATACAAGTTTGAAAGATAAAGGTGTCCTTTGAATAAGTTGCATACTTAGCAAATAGAACTATTATTTCCTATGGTTTTGTTGCAGAATGTGTGCATGTATGATATAAGTACCTGAACCTGCCACCAGGTATGTGAGTATCATTACTTATATGTGTAAACGTTTGAAGGATCATTATCTAAAAAAGGAAGATAAGAGTAGCAGAGATCATTACGTATATGGGATGAAGTTTGTCATAACAACTCAAGGGATGTAGCAAATGATCAGATGCATCTTTTCCATCTCTAATTATGTACAGCCCTGATCTTACAAAGATTTAAGCACATGTGCAACTTTATATACATGATGGGTCTCACTGGAGTTTATGTAATTCCTAAGGTGTGAAAAGTTATGTACATGTTTAATTCTTTGCAGGACCAGGATCTATAATTCCAACCTAAATACTGTAGGATCTGATCCTGATCCCTTTGAAATCAATGACAAAATTATAAAATTCTTGCTGACCTTAGTGATGAAGCATCTATGACATTATGCAGCAGTTTACTTTAACACAAAGGTTATGTCTACACTTACTGAAGTTAGTTCGAATTAGTTAATTCGAACTAACTAATTCAAAATTATTTTAGTTAGTTCAAATTAACTTAATTCGAACTAGCATGGCCCCACTAGACTGTTAGTTTGAACTAAGCAAGTGCTTGCATGGCACTTGCTTAGTTCAAATTAGTCAATTCCCTTAAGGTCAATGTGCCGGTTAGTTCGAACTAAGCGCTTAGTTTGAACTAACATGGCCACATTGGGTTAATTCGAACTAACTAGTTTGAATTAACCGTTAGTTCGAAAAGTAAATCAAATTTATTAGTTTGAATTAATGAAGCCCTTAATTCGAACTAATGAAAGCCTAGTGTGACCAAGGCTTAAGTTAGTTCGAATTAAGCTTCCTTAATTCGAACTAACTTGCCAGTGTAGACATAGCCAAAGATTTTGGAAGAGAACTGGAAAGGGAAGGCGAAGATACAAGAAACTGAGAGGCTCCGTGCTGCAAGTAGGACACAAATGTGGAGCTTAAAAAAAAAAAATCACAGAAAAAAACTCGTTGCTAGAAGCATATCATGCTATTGTTGGTAAACAAGGAGAAAATATTTTGTAAAGTACTTTACCTTTAAAGTCATAGAACTGTCAAAAATGTATTAAATTTTCAACACTATTTTAAGAGATACATCTTCTATTTTATGTTCCTGTTTGCATGACTTTTATTTAATGCTCAGATTTATTCCCCTATGAGGGAATCCATAAACTAAACTGTTCCTGGTAATGCAACACTAAAAGAAAAAAAGAAAATGCATAAACAAAAGGTGTTATTTTATGTATCTAGTAAATACTAGAGCCCATGTAATTTTACTACTGTGAATAATCTCACGGAACTCAATGAGATTACTTACAGTAGGAAAGTTGAGTATATGTGTGTTGCACAATTGGGATCTAATTTTGCATTTTTTGTATGTGAAATTGATAATTGTGCTCCAGAGATCTTTTTCAGAGACAGCAAAAAACCCCTTTGTTTTCAAAAGATGAATAAATGAACTCAAGTTCAATAATAACTACAAGTAAAGTAAACAAAACCATGTCAACACTTTTATCTAATTTAAGGCTGCAACTGATCATCATCATCATTATTATTTTTAAAGATAAATTTCTCATAACATTTTTAGAATTGTAATACACAAGTAACCTGGTGCCTAGGAAGAGTTTAATTCTTATGTAGTTCCATTGGTAGGTTAAAAAACATTCTAATTTCATTCATTTATATGCTCACAGAGAATTTGATCTACTCCTGGCACATGCAGTCATATGTGTCTACCTGCATGGTCCCCATAACATGCAACCATTTATCATACTAAAGGGCAAAATTCTCCTCACAAATCTGCATGTGAGCCCTCACATTTTGAAACCACATATAGGGATCTCCTTGGCTATGTCTACACTACAAAAAGTTAGGTCAACTTTGTTAAGTCGACTTAATAAGCTCAACTTTAAGTTGACTTAAAATCGACCTTATTAAGTCGACTTAACAAAGTGCTGTCTGTGGATGTGGACTAAGTCCACTTTGTTAAGTCGACCAAACTGCCTATAGGTTGACTGAACAAAGTGGATTTAAATGTCCACACTGGGCTTAGGTCCACACTGGCTTAAAGAAGGGTTAGGTCGACCTAAGCTGGCTTAAGTCGACCTAATAGGCGGCTCTTATTAGGTCGACTTAAGCGTTCATTAAGTCGACTTAAGGAATTTCTTAGGTTGACTTAATGAAAGCCTACTGTGGACGCGGCTTGATTTAAATCGACTTAAGCCTCCTCGAGTCGACTTAATTTGCCAGTGTAGACACAGCCCTAGTGAGGTGTGAATTTTGAGAGGCAAACATTGCTCAGTATCTGCTGAATAAATTTAATTCTGACATTTTGTGTCTGAGGTACTGAACATCATCCTTTTTCATACCATGAAGATGTAACTTTTCATTTTTGGGGGGAAGGTGGGATCATGAGGAACTAACTACAATAAAGAATTATATTTTAGAGCTTTACATGAAGGGAGAGGAGGTGCCCTGAAAGGCTTTGCTTCGGTGATGCAGGAAGTCATGTCACCCCTCTCTTTTTTTCCCGCCATCTCCAAAGTTTTGAAATACAATATATATTGATTTCCTTATAAAAAGGCTCAGACCTCTGTTCCCATTCTGTTTCTGGTGGAAAGGCTTGAGTCTTCCAACACTTCCTACATGGGTAGTACTCACAAAATGCTCAATCAGTTTGGTTCACTAATGTACTGGAAAGTTTGAGGAGTTCAGCTCCTGTTGAAAAATAACAAATCAAGTACAGTGGAATCCTGATTATTAGAATGCCTTGGGAGACCCTAAATATGTTCTGATAAGGACTATGGGTGTTTGGGAGACAGCCAAGAATCAGTAGAAAAGAGAGACAAGCTGGCAGTATGTTAGAAAAAGAGGTTTCAGTAATAGAGATTTTATTATATTTCTACTTGCTACCATCCCCATGGAAGATCACGCTAAAGGAAAACTCATTTCCAAGGACCAAATAAGCCCTCCCACTTTATTGCTAGGTTCCATAGCAATCCAAACTCACTTACAGCAACTTTTAAATACCCTAGATAATTCAAGAGTCTTGTGTGAAACTCAGGCTTCCATTTAAAATAGAGTTTGCTGATATTAGGCCTCATTTAAGGAAGAAAAATAACCTTCAGTGCTCCTAATTGTTAAAGGTACAAAGCACAAAACTCAACCAACCAAGAAAACCAACCAAACAAACCCAAACCACCAGTTTCATCACCAAAACTAGGTGATAAATTATTAAATTTCTCCACAAAATTAAAATGAGCTTTCTTCTATTTCTTGAGAGAGTACAGCTTGTGATTCACAGGGTAACTGATATGAAATACAAGTTAATGAAAGCCCTCTTGTGAGTAATTTTATTCCTATCCATGATGGCAGACATTTACAAAATCAGAACAATTTATCATTTGGGTTCACCTTAAAAAATAACTTATAAAAGCAGTGATATATGCAGCACAAAACAGTTCAAGAGGGGAGAGGGAACGCAAATTTTAATAGTTAAAATGTAAACGTGAAAAAAAGATGGAATAAAAGTCTCTATTTCTTATTTCTACTTAAGATGTCATGTGATAATATTTTACAATGTCCTGCAGGTCTATATATGCATATGTGTGTGTATGTATGTCAATATAACATATCCACGCACATATACATCTACCCGCACATATACATACACAGATAATTGTTTGCAGTTCACTCTTGGGCAGCTCTGTTATGCCACTCTTTACAGTTGTTTGAATCATGTTTGGACCCACTTTCTTCACAAAACTGGGGAGATGGTAGGAAAAGATGGTGGGTCTGATTGTGTCTGAGATCCTTTTGTTAAACTGTACACTGGGATGAGTAATTTTCTTCTGTAGTAGCTCTCTGAAGAGGGCCAACTCACTGTGGTCTTCATCAGGAGACTTGATAATGGATCACACACTCATTGTCATGCTAGGGGAGTACTGAAAAAGAGGAATCCACATTTTAACAACAGTTCTTTCACAGACCACTAAAAACCCTCTTGAAGCATAACAACAGTGAGCTTAAATTTCAGTTCACCATTCTTTCTCACTCAGGTGATTTTAATCTTATCCTCTGTTTGTCCTGTAACTTGTGTCAGGACTGCAGTTGAATTTGTAACACAGTAATTCATTTTATATTTAAATTTACTTATATAGAAAATACAAGAAAACTTATGAAGTGAATGAGCAAAACTAGATTGGAGGGTAGCTTTCAATTGTAGCTAACACTCCACAGGACCTTGTTGGCTAATGCTGCCTGCATGATGTAATGAAATAGCACTTCCGTGGGTACCCAACCATTCCCTTTACTGAGCAGTGTTGGACATTCTGGTGGCTGGTAGTAGGTGCCCTTGCAGATCAGGGTTTGTGGGTCTCTTGCACCACCATCTACCCATCTGAATGGTTTTCCATTATTTGGGGTGGAAAGACAGAGGAGAGATGACACAATGGAATGAAATCAGGCCTTTGGATTAATCTTAAATGCTACTACAGTATAGATTTTAGGAGCTAGTTGCGTCAGATTTCAGTGGTCATTCTTTATGCAAAGTGGAAATCCAGTCATTACACTACACTGCATTATATTTGCAGCCCTGATACAGGTTAAAATCCTCCTCAAGTTAACAATATCTCATCATGTTACCAATTAGATACCACAAAACCTCCGAGAGATACATATTTTAATTCTTATTTTACTTGGAACTTGCAATCCAAAGCAATATTTCATTAAAGTTATTTTATGTAGGGGAAAATGTCTGAATATAAGCATATTGGTATTGTGGAACCTGGTGTGAGATATTTTAATAAAATATTAATTTTGCATTTCTGTAAATGATATATAATCAGAAATGAGCATGAATCAAGGAGTTTGGATCTGATCTTTTCCCACTGTTCATGGGTATTCAGAACCAAGATTTTGGTTAGATCTTTTCTCTAATATAAGCTGCTTAGAACAGACCAATTGGGAAAATCTATTTTGACTATCATAATTTTCTTCATTTGGTCTTCTCTGATTTAGGACTTGCTCCTCTCAGTTTCTGAGTCCTCTCATCCTGATCCAGGGAAGCAATTAAGCATGTGCTTAATGTTAAGTATGTGAGCAGTCACTGAATGGGACCACTTGGGTGTTCAAAGCTAAGCACCTACTTAAATGCTGTGCTGGACTGGGGCCAAAGTGGTCATCCCTCCAGAAGGACTTGATGCAGGGAATATATTATGCCTTATCTTACATAATGTAGTATATACAGATAAAGTGCTATGCAAGTTAGATTAATTCTTCTTCTTCTTCTTCTTCTTCTTCTTCTTCTTGTTCTTCTTCTAGCATGCTGCCCTTATTTTCAGGCAAAACTCCTGGTGAATTTCATGGGAATTTACCTGAGCAGAGACCCCTGGATTTGGAATAATAATAATAATAAATATCCATTCTAAGTAGCCAGGGAAGGAAGTGGCAGATAAGTGGCAGAGAAAGAATGACCGAGCCCCAGGAGACTAAACTGTGGCCTGTGATGGAGGACTGGTATCTAGAAATATGGCTGGAGGTGTAGTAAAAACTTAAGAAAGTCAAGTCATGGATTCATTCAAGTAAGAAAACAGCAGCCAGGAGCATCAAGCATATAGTAAGTGTCTGTGAAAACTAATTTTCTGTGGAGTATAACTGATAGCACATGTCATTCTTTTAATGAGTTTGGTTTGGTGAACTGGCCTCTGTCTGAGCTCTCAGATCGTCCGGATTGTCTGCACTGAGTATAAGTAAAGCACACGGAATTGAGAGTCAAGCACTACCTTGAATATACAGGATCAGATTTGATGGGGGAATTTTGGTTATTGCTCTTCTGTAAATTTCAGCACACCACTCTTTTTGTGAAGACCTTTTCTATAAAGTCATTTCCCCTACCATATCAAATAATTAAAAGATGCCTTCATTCAGAAACAAAAAGCTAAAATACAGGAAATTGCTTATTTTTCATACTCATATTACTGTTTACTGACGAAGAAAAACAAAAGGTAAGGCTGATTTTCATGAAACTTGTCACGCAAATTGATTTTAGTATGAACTAGAAGAAAGAATGTTTAATCTTCATAGCTACAGGGCTAAATTCACCACTAACATTATTTGAGTTATACTCACTTCAGACAGCAGTGAATGCCACTGAGAACAGAAGTGTTAAAGTCACTCAGCACTTCTGAAAAATCAGGATACTTCTATTTAGGAGCTGAAATAGGGTTTTAGAAATCTAATTTGAGGCACCTGGATATGAACATTTTGGTCTTTACATATTTTGGAAAGTATTTTAAATTATTTTTGCTTAGCCTCAACCAGTCAGCATTTTTAAAATGAATGAACACTAGAGGGCATCTTTGATTTTCTAATCTAGACCTAAAGCATGTCATGTTTTATGAAATAGTAAGTCTTTTAGTTTTTTTAAATGATTTAGTTATGTGCTTTCAGTGTAGGTACAATTCTGAAAGACATTCCTACTTTGTAAAACATACTACCTGTGGGGTCAAAGACTGGGCAGTCACAAATTGAGGGACCACTTTGGAAAGGTTAACTGAACATGAGGATCTAAGCTGTTCAGAGTTTGACTGACAAATGCACATCTCATTATGCATTACTGAATATGCAGATGATATGTTTGAATCTAGTATAATTATTATTCCTATACACTTTACTCTTAAGGTAGGTATGGAATTTCTACATACACTCTACATCTCTTAGTTTTTAAAGTTTAAACCCAATCCTTGATATTATTTAGCCCAATTTTTGTTCAGGAGAGCCATGTAATGTTAGGAACTAGTAAAAATATAGACAGAAAAATTGCATTAAAGATAGAACTGCTTTTCCTAAGGAAAGCCTGGGACTCAGTACTTGTCATATAATAAAATAGTCAAAGAAATACTTACGCTCTCACTCTGAAAAGGGTTTAGGAAATTTCCACCCATTTCCCCGTCATCTCTGGGAGTGCCAGGCTGATTGCTCATGCTCATATTACTGGGAGAGTTCTGGTAAATAAGATTTTTTTTTAAAAAAAGGGTAAGTGTTGTTGTAGACTTGAAAGCCTTTCCTAGGTTCATAATATTTGTCAAAACAGTGCCTACGCTACCCATTGGGATCTCTGAAAATGACACAGAATAAATCTTGCCATCACTGCTCTGCACTGTGTATATTTAAACTAATGTTTACAATCTAGAAAAAGCTGTTCCCTCTCATCCCAATGAAGAAAATTACATAGCTGTAGAGTTCTTGTTCTCAACTTAGGGCTAGACCCTTCTCCCATGGAATTTAATGGGAAAACCCTACTTGACTTCATTGGGAACAAGATTGTGCCCTGTAATAAAATAAATCACTATGGCCTGATTGAGAAAGTATTTACACATATGCGTAACTTCAAGCATGTGAGCAGAGTTCACAAGAGTAAAGTTAGGCATGTGTTTAAATATCTTGCTGGGTTAAGGCCTATATTTGGGGTCTCTACCATAGGTGTGTAATTGGTTGGGAATGACCCCAAGATCACTGTCATGAGCTGCTAAACCATTTCACCAATAGATGTTATGCACGTACGATACCTGCTGCAGAATATAACAAACAGACACCATACTGACTGTAAACTCCTTGGGTCTTATTACAACATTCTATAATCCATGAACAATCCCCACCCTGCTAGCTGCCTTCTCCTTATGACTGGAGGGGTACTAATGGGTCATTTCACCTTGAATGGTCCCTTGAAATATGTACTTATGGTAAACATCTCTTCCACCTTGAATTTAGCTGTGACACTCTGAGTACTTTCCCCAGACCTGAAGAAGTATTCTATATAAGCTCAAAAGCTTGTCTCTCACCAACAGAAGTTGATCCAATAAAAGATATTACTTCCATGACCTTTGTTTCTCTTAGACCAGAGAAGGCATTTTCATGTTGAACCCCTATTTATAGATGCTTATAATTTGTTCAAAAGCTAGTCTTCGGGTTGAAATTTCTTCTGCTCCCCTTCAGTCAGAACAAAGGAATTGAAAAGAGCGAAGTCTGCAGTTTGATTCAGCATTGTTTTGCCATGGAACAACCTGTTCATGTTAGCAAAGAACTGATGAATTTAAACCTCCAAGGGAATACCTTGCCTTCATAACCCTGGGAACCATCTACTTCCCTTCTCTCTATGCAGGAATTCTGCAATAAATCTGAAGGTGGTCTTGCAAGAGCTCATGCAGTATCTAGAGAATCTGCAAGTTCTGGAACTTCACCTTCTAGGGTATGTTAGCTACAGGGTCTCTGCTAATAGGTTAACTCCAACTGACTTCATCACGGCCAAGATTTGGCCCTGTCATTATAAAAGCATACTGAATTTTTCAGTTTGTGCTTATCAGCACGTATAACTACTTTGAAATAAGCCAAATTCAAAGTTATGAGCTACTAAACCACTTTACCAGTGGATATTTGAAATGGGTATTTTATATAGCTTTTCTTTTAGTCCAAAGTTGCATGTTTTCTTCAGAAAGCTTTGAAAATCTTTTTAGTTTTTTAAAAAAGTTACTTAAATGCAATAAAGGTGTTTTTCATGCTTTAAGGCAGCAGTTTTATTGTTTTTTCACATGGGTAATAAAAAGGGGTTTATTTTAATAGTTAAATAGAGCAGATGTGTATTATTATTATTATTAAAGAACACTGGTTATGTCTACACTGGCAATTTAGGTTGACTTAAGTAGCCTTAAATCGACCTAAATGACTCCCCATCCACACTGGGCTTTCATTAAGTCGACTTAAGAAATTCCTTAAGTCAACTTAATGAAAGCTGAAGTCGACTTAATAAGAACCGCCGGTTAGGTCGACCTAACCCTTAAGTTGACTCCTTAGATCAACTTAAGCACAGCGTGGACATGGATTAACCCTTAAGTCGACTTTATTAAGTCGACTGAAGGGCAGTTAGGTCAACTTACTAAGTCCCTTTTCAGGGTAACCACTTTGTTAAGTCGACTTAATAAGGTTGACTTTAAGTCGACTTAAAGTCGACCGTATTAAGTCGACTTAACAAAGCCAACCTAACCTTTTCTAGTGTGGACATAGCCACTAATTTCTCATGTGTGAAAATAACTGGTTGAGAAATAAAGAAGTTGTAACAAAATATATAATGCTTGAGTGCAGTATGTTACTTTCCTCTCTGAATTTACTGTTCACTGATTGCCAGATATCAGCTGGCATGAATATGCCTATATGTGGATAGCCACACATTCAGATAAAAAACACATCCATATCTGTGATTCAAAGCACATATAAGATCTTTTAAATAAAGCTGTATTCACTGGGTGATTCTTTGATTTAAATAAATGCAGAAGGGGTATAATTTACTTCCAGGAGAAGGGTCATTGTCAGGCACTACATCAAAGAAAACCTATAGTGCCCCTCTTGGGTGGGGATGGCAGCCTCCACATCAACTGTGCAGAAGGGTTCTGAAATGGCTTAAAATATGCTGGGTGTAGGTTGGGGGCACGGGTTATTGATCTCTGCTTACATAGGTCCAGGACAAGAAAAAAACCGATGTGGGACAGGTACAGCAATAGCTACTCCACTCTGAAGGCTGTATCAGTGGCTATGAAGGGGTGCAGGGAAGTTGAGAGTATGGATTCTATCCACCCCCACCCACTAGGCTTCTATTTACATAGGCTTTTTTGTGGGGTGGGAGGGGAGGGAGCAAGAGATGTGGGTTTTGTCCATAAACCACCTATTATAGCAGTCACAGTTCTTCCTTTTTCATTTTTTAACCAACAACTTATATGCAAAAACCCTGCCAATACAATATTACTGTTGAGATTTTACATATACAAATGCTAGAAAGCTCCAAGTTTGGATAATCACAACAAACCTAATGCAGCCATCTTTCATATAACACAACTTATATGACTTGATATCAAATAAAGCGTAGTACAAAATACTACATTTGTGCAAGGGGATCAAGTTACAGTTGCTATGAGAATCATAACTGAATCTGGCCTGGTCTACACTGCCTGTGAAATTTGGTTGCAGTCGACGGTAGTTAGGCAAGTTATGCAGAGTATGTACTCTGTGTAACTCCTGCCAACTTCATGACTTCTGTTTAGTGTGCTGTCTCCACTGTGCTGTGCTGATGGGACATGCATGCACACTAATGCAGCGCTACTCTTTTTGGGGAGGTGATTATATTAAATCAATTTCTGAGCAGGTCTTTACTGCTGTTCAATCAATCTGGATAAATCAATATGATGGTGGCGAATTTCCACCATCAGTGTAGACATAGCCTTTGTCCTCTTTCGTGCATGTTAAATCTCAGCTGTATTAACAACTGTTTAATACAAAGATTTTTTTAAAAGCTTCTTTAAAATCAGAACATATTCTTCTATTGAAATTAACACAGAGAAATGTCATTTTCTGACCCCTAAGGTTGAGTCAGGACACATGTCCACTAACCCAGAATCCAAAAATCATGTAAGGAAAGAGTCTTCTGCATTTCTTGCCACTCTCCTATCACCTACAGCAACATTGATAACATACTCCAACACTCCATAAGGCTTCATTTCCACCTCCATATGGATACTGAAAAGAGACATGTATCTGACTTCATTAAACTCAGATTCTGGTGCAACATTAACAATGGCTCAAATGCTTTTGTATCAAAAAATTAGCACAACTAACTGTTGCACATTCAGGAAGTTATTAGGCCTTAACTTTGCTGAGGTTGCTGTTAAATGTTTGCCCCCAATGCCCATGGAGTCAGAATTTTACCCGGTGCAGCTGTGTAAGGCCAAATATGGCAAGTTCAGCTTGGCACACTTCTTTCCCGGTATGAAGAAAAAGTTAAAAATTATGACACAGAAATCACCTAGACATAAATGATACTGTATTTATCAGCACAGGAAGAGCAGCATGTGGTGCAAGTTGCAAATATCAGAGATCATTTTGTTACTTACTATTCTTTTGGTAGCAAACCAATTTTCATCAGACACCCAGGAAAAATTAAATTAGTGTTCAAAATTTACTTCCTGTGTTTGGGTTTTTTCCATTTTATTTATTCAAATGAAGGTTTCAAATCTGTGGGACTCATGACCAGTGACTCCATAATGTATTAGCTGCCATAGTGTTAGGCATAAATATTTAAAAACCAACTAAATCCTTGTGAAATGTATTTTATGAGATTTCAGCACTTTTCTTCATTCTTAGAGATTTACCCCTATTTTATCTTTCTGTTTTTCCCATTTCAGTACTGAACTTTGAAATTCTGCAGGCACTACAGTATGTCTGCTCCAAAGATTCCAGTTCCTGACACAAACGCTTTCAAAACAACTCTTGCTGGGCTGCTTTGACGGCCAATATAGGGCCTCGTGCAGTGGCAGGAGCAAAGCCTCCAAAGCAAGTTTTTCTTTGATGACTGCACAAATCCCCCTGATAATGCATGGAGCTTTGGTTATTAGTGCTTAACTTATATGCACAATTTCAGTTCCTGTTTCCTCTACCTCACTCTATCTCCTAACCACTCAATACTCTGCCACTCAGACAGTCAATTATGATCTTTTCCGCAAACGGGAGCGATGACCTACTTTGACGTAAAATGCATTCTAGCAAGTCTGGACTTATTTTCTAAACCTCATACACCTGATGATCAGCCCCTAAGATGCCTTTGTACACCGTTCAGGTCTTGTGGTGAACGGAACTCAGCTGGACTTGATGAACTAGCAATGCGTGCCAATATGGGTGCAACTGCATACTTAATTTCCACAAACAACTTCTGTGATTGCATCTATAATATGGAAACTTGTTTGTCTCACTGACATTTAAAACTACCAGAAATTTAAATTAATTTTGCGTCATACTGTAAATTCCATGGAACTGAGTTCAAGTTATAAATTGGCCCAAACTCACTCAAAAAGTTTGTGAACAAAAGTGAACCTTTCAATGAACCAACTCAGGGTTTTGAGTTTGTAATGAAACCAGGTAAGTTATGCATGCTTTCAGGTTTCACTGGAAACACTTTTCACATGGCTCTGAGCCTATTGGAAAGATATCACAGGTTGTTGCATCATCTTCTGTTGCTCTACTACAAGGAGAAACTAGAATTTTCATGACAGAATAATGACACTGTATTTTGAAAATGTATCTTAAAATTAGGGTGACCAGATGTTCCAACTTTATAGGGACAGTCCCAATATTCAGGGAGTCTGGTGGCACTTTTAAAAACTAATATTTATATATCGTGTTCCAAAGGGGTAGCCATGTTAGTCTATTGTAGAAAAACAACAGAGTCCTGTGGCACTTTTAAAGACTAACAGATTTATTTATCTGTTAGTCTTTAAAAGTGCCGCAGGACTCTTATTTATATATCACATGAGCTTTCATGGGAGAAAATCCCACTTTGTCATCTGATGAAGTCGGATTTTCTCCCACAAAAGCTCATGTGATAAATAAATTTGTTAAGTCTTTAAAAGTGCCACCAGACTCCTTTTTTATTTTGCTGAACTAGACTAACATGGCTACTCCTTTGGAACTTGGCACCAATATGCAGGGCTTTTTCGCATATTGGCATCTATTACTCCCCAACCCCATCCCAATTTTTCACACTTGCTATCTGGTCACCCTACTTAAAACTATATTTAGTGAGCTCAAAAATCTCAATCTAGAATATGTGGGTTCTCTCACAATAATCTCATTTTATTCTTTTAGGAAATGACTGAGAATTTCATTCTAGCATTTCAAATGAATAAAAAGGAGTCATAAAATTTGGAATGAAACAATCCTTTAATTAATTTCTATCTTTATAGATCAAAAGCACAAAAGTGCAGAGCAGTCATTTCAGTGAAGTTTATTAATTAGTTTTTAATCAGTTATTTCAGTGCATAAAGACACAGCACAGAATATTTTATATGAGCCTAATACCTTCCCTCACCTTCTGTAATCTCATAGAATCCTCATTTCAATCAATCCTTAAATTAATAATCTCAGAGTTAGCAAATTTTTACAAAAATTTTGTGTATTCAAATACAGTATTGTTTTTGTAGATGCCAACCACTAAAGAATGAACATTCATCTTTCAAATACTGTTAAACAGTTGCAATGCTCAAAATACAGTTTCTTCTGTCATTACATTTGAATTTAGCTTTTAGGGAACTGGAGTGATGATTAAGGATATTAAAGTGAGGAAAGCTATGATACAATGCATAAAAATAATATCCTTATGATATTTTTCCAGAATAGCTCTTCCCACATTTAACTAGGTTTGATTATTAGAACTGTATTCATTTGTCTTAGCAATAGGTAACAATGTAACATAATTAATTAGGTTATGACTTTGTTATACATTAATTACACACAATAATGATCACTATTATGTTCAGGGAAATATATAAATGAATCTGTTTAATAGCCCCTATTGATTATAAAGATTACTTTTAATCTTCCAACTAATGATCATTCTGCCCCTGGAATTCCCAAAAGAGTTAACAAGACCAAAATACACATTTAATTTTCAATCAGAAAAAGTTTTAACAACTAAATTTAAAAGTGATATTTAAATACAGTAAAATATAATGCTAAAATGAAATAGATTTTATCACATACTCACTTTGGAAATACTGTCCATGTCTCCTGAGCCTTAAATTAAAATAAATAAATAATAATTCAGAATAGTTTTGAACTGCATTCTCTAGGAATTTATCATTATCTACACTTTGAAAAGTGAGCATAACACCAATGAGCTAACATATAATTAGTTATGTTTGAGTTCTTCCCTTTCCAGTAGTCTCTCTCAGGAAAGTTCTTCTGTCATGAGAGTATTCCGTTAGGTTCTTCACAAACTGGACCTTTCTTGCATGGCTGTCTTTGTGGTTTGGTGGTAAGGTACTTCCTCTCTGCCCTGGGTAAGAGCCAAAGACAGTCATAGTCTCTGTGCTCAGAGGCAAGGCAGGCACTGCTTTCTCTGTGTGACTCCAGGGGAATACCTTACTGAAAAGTGGTAGGGACGAGGATGGGCCACAACACTGGACTCTACCGTGTTCTGCACTGGCATTCTTCAGGATGAGGCAGCCTGTACACTTTCACAGTGGGAAGCTCAAGGAGCTTCCTTAGAAATGCAACTCTGTATTGCTCCTTTCCTATGGCAGCACTAAGTAGCAATCTAGCAACCCAATATTAAAATTATTGCAACTAGAGGAAATTGTAAACAGATCTATAGACAGCGAATGGTCCTGATGGAAAAAATAACTATTTTTATTGCACTCTAGTCACTCTAAAAGAAATACTGTTGTATATTTTAAGAAATTATAGTAGAAAATCTGTCAGACTGAATTTGTTAAATAGGTTTGCAATCATGTTTACTGGCAAAAATAACCAACTATATGCTTAGTAGACATAAAGTTCTTCCACAACTACTTTAGTTGTAATTAATCTTAGCGATAAAAAGTTATTGTCAAGCTATAATATACTGCAGCAAAAGTTTGCAGTGAAGTTCAAAAAAGAGTTTTTAATTGAGTTGGAAATAATGTGCATTATTTTCAGTTAAACACACACACACACACACACACATTTGCTGCATTATGTTGAATTTTTTTTCGAATTTTAATTCCTCAGGATCTGTCTGCTAAGATACATTTTGGTGCACTCTTTTCTCATCTTAAAAATCATTTTTCTTCCCCAGCTCCTCCTACCTCTCCATGACCTGAACAGCATTGGAGCTTTGTAAATTTTCCATGTCCACAGCTTGAAATGCCCTGCAATCTACACTGTTCCCATTCCTTTTCCACTTCTTACACTGCATTGCTTTTAAAATGTATTCATTGAGCCATACTGATATGATAGAGAAAAATATAGTTAATAAATATTAAAAGACTTCTAGAAGTTCCCTAACATTGCTTTTCTATACATAAATATGTCACATGTGTAAGGTCTGGTGTAATTTTGCAGGGGAGTTCAAATTTGGGGAGAAAGAAAAAAACATTTCAGCAATTTTTCTGGCAGACTGATAAAAAGCTGTTTGAAGATGTTTATGAGGATGGAATGTTAAAAGTAATGCTTGAGAGAATGGATGAATGGGTAGAGTGCAAGTGAAACAGTTAAAACAGAGTGATCAATATAATTTATCATTTGGTTTCACAATGTAATACTTCGTCTTCTTTTCCTTTATGCCCCTCGTCCTTGTGAGGGTCACAGTGGCAGCTTGGAGTGTAGGAAGGACCAAACCTCCCTTTTCAATACAACTGGCTCCAGCTCCTTCTTAGGGCTTCCAAGGCCACACAGGAGATGAATTCTCTTCAGCATGTCCTGGGTCAGCCTTGGGGCTTCCTTCTAGTGGGACATGCCCGGTATCATTACAAAGGAAGCCTACCACAGGGCATCTCTACCAAGTGCCCAAACCTCTGCTCTCAGCTGACTCCTCTCAATGGCTATGTCTACACTTGCACTTTTAAGTCAACTTTAACTAAGTCCACTTAGTTAAGTCGACTTAGTGTGTCTACACTTAAAATTAAAGTCGACTTAAAGGGGAACTTACAAAGTCGACCTAGAGCATCCACACTGGATGCTCTAGGTCGACTTTGTAGGGCTAGGGGGACCTTAGGCAGACCCACGGTGGCAGGGGGGGCACCCCCTGTGTGCAATGGGGCAAAGGGGGACAGGGACCCTGGCAGGGCAGAGCCCTGTGTGTGATGCTGTCTGGATTTAGGGAAGCATTTATGATATTATTTTCAATGGATATCTCATAAATGCTATAATCCATAGGAACTATGTCATGTTTGGTATCAATAGAAAGGTAGAAATTTGCTGGGAATGATTATATAGCTTATGTCTAGGAATTCTATTTCTATTAGAAGTTAGGAATTTGATCTTATATCCATACTTTAACTTGTGTCATTCTGGAGCAATGCCTTAGACGGGAGGATGTGAACAACCATTGTCTCCTCAATGTTTAGGAATTTTCCAGGTAGAATGGTCCCAGGGAGTATCCTGATGAGCCATTAAGGACATAAAGAATACAACCATTGTGTCCTTAATGGCTCATCAGTTTACTCCCTGGGACCATATCACCTGGCAGATTCCTTAACATTAAGGAGACAATGGTTGTTCACACCCTCCCATCTAAGGCATTCCTCCAGAATGACACAAGTTAAAGTATGGATCTAACATCAAATTCCTAACTTCTAATCGAAATAGAATTCCTAGACATAAACTATATAATCATTCCCAGCAAATTACTACTTTTCTATTGATACCAAACATGACATAGTTCCTATGGGTTATAGCATTTATGAGATATCCATTGAAAATAATATCATAAATGATTCCCTAAATCCAGACAGTGTCACACCCTGCCCACATGCCCTGACCTTTGAGGGGCATGCCAGGATCCCCCTGTGCCCCCCCCAGCAGGGAGGGCATTGGTGTAGTCCTGGGGTAGCCCTAAGTTGACTTAGGGCTACCCCAGGGCTACACTGGCTTAATTCGACTTTAAAAAGTCGAATTAAGCCTTAGGTCGAGTAGAAAGGTGGTTTAATAAACTAGACTTAATTTTCATTAAGTCGACTTTATTTTGCTTAAGTCGAGTTAAGCAAGCTGCTTAAGTCGACTTAAGCAAAGTGTAGTGTAGATGCAGGGCAAATTAAGTCGATTTAAGCCAAGCTTAAGTTGACTTAATTTACCAGTGTAGACGCAGCCAATCTGGGGAAGTAACGGCTCTCCTACATGACTCTTCCGAATAGCTGAGGCCCTCATCCAAGCTCGGAGAGTCAGTCCAACCACCCTACCGAGAAATCTCATTTCCACCCCTTGTAATAACAATCTTGGTCTTTCAGTCATTACCCAAAGTTCATGATCATAGATGAGGATGGGACATAGACTGTCCTGAGTGTAAACAGCGAGCTTTATCCAAAAACTTAACTCCTGCTTCACCACTACAGATTGGCACAGTGCCCGTGTCACTGGTGACGCCACACTAAGGCCAGTCATTCTCACTCTCCCACTTACTGTAACTCATGAACAAGACCCCTAGATACTTCAATTCATCCATTAAGGACAGCTGCTCCCCCCCTCACCTGGAAAGAACACTTTGCTTTCCTCCAGGAAAGAACCATGACCTCTGCTGATTCTCAGCCCAGCCACTTCACACTCAGCATTGAAGCATTTGAATGCACCCCAGAGATCACAAGCAAGAAGAAAAACAATAAGAAGAAGCAAAAAGAACATCATCTGCAAACAGCAGTGATGCCACCTCCAAATCCTCATATGAGATACATTCCCCAACTTGACTGCACCTTGATATCCTGTCCAGGAAGATCATGAATAGAAGTAGGAACAGGATGCACCCTTGGTGGAGTCCAGTGCCCACTTTAAATGAACCAAATTTAATGTCAAGAATGCAGACACCTCTCTCACTTCAGGACTAGAGGGACCCAACAGCATGCAGCAATGGCAGCAGTGCCTCACACTCCCACAGTATTTCCCACAGGACATTTTGGGGAACATGGTCATAAACCTTCCCCAGGTCTACAACGCAAAGGTAGACTGGGGTAGCAAACTCCCAAGACCCCTTGAGTATCTGCAAGAGAGTAAAGAGCTGGTCTGTTGTTCCAAGTCTGGGATGAAAAGCACAATGCTCCTCTTGGACTGAGGTTCAACTAATGAGTATAGCCTCCTCTCCATCCTGGCATAGGCTTCGCTGGAGAGACTGCGAAATGTGATCCCTCTGTAGCTGGAACATACCCCCTGGTCTCCTTTCTTAAAGAATGAACCACCCCTCCGGTTTGCCACTCCCAAAGTACTGCTTCCACTTCCATGCAACTTTGAAGAAGCACGTTAACCACAACACCTGAACTTTGTCCAGTGATTTCAACATTTCTGGGTGAACCTGATCCACTCCTCTTGTTTTACTGCTGCAAAGGCACTTTACCGCCACAGCAGTCTCATCAACAGAAATAGATCTGATACCACTGGGAGTTTCCAGCACTGCCTTGTGAAAGGAGGTCACATCTACCAGGTTGAGGAATTCCTCAAAGTGCTCCTTCTATTTTTAAAAAATCTTCTCAGTCATGGTCAGCATTTCACCATCCTTGCTGAGAACAGCCTGGACAACATCCCGCTGACCCCTCCTAAGGTGACAATATTTTCCGGTATATTTTCTCCATGGTATGACATCTGTATAAATATACAGATATGGAAGCACCTGCATCACTTTGTGGTAAAGATGTCTTTTAATTACTGGTGTTTTTGTGGGGGATTGTGGAAACAGGGAAGAGGAGAAAACTTTTGTCATTTTCCACATTAGTTGAATTCAGTACACTAGAGGAAAGGTTTAAATATTATAGTCTCTTAATATACAATATTTATAAGAGACACTTATTAGATCAGATACATGAGATTAAGAAAAGCATTTTTTGAACTTCTCATTGAAGTTGATACAGTATTTCTAATTTTATAATGATTTTATATACAACTGCCCATCCAAGTTAGAGCTGTAGTTATTGTGGTATTAGTCATAACAAACAGTTCTAAAATCAGTATTCACTAGATTTGTTATCCTTACCTAAAGATCCATTCATATGATGTGATTCCATTCCAGCCAATCCACCCATAGGTCCATCTGACCCTGGGCCCATTGGAAACTATAAAATATTAAAAATTGATATTAATGTCTGAATATATTGCAGATAACTGAATAAAAACACAGTAATAAACACAAAAATAGAAATGGAGAAACTGAACTGTATAGCCTATTTTTGCATGGATTGTTTCCATGTGATTTTCATTTATATTATTTTCACTTCTATTTTTTTCCCCAGAATTTACCTAAATTACTGTATTCTGCCCTCATTTCTGGAGAAAGTCCTCTCTGTGTGGAGGGCTAGCTCATGGCTATGCACCACTTACGTTGTACATAAATACTATGGTTAGGACTTTAAAAAATGTTCAGTGCTGACTAAAACCTGTTCCTGTTGAAGTTACCGGGCGTTTTACCACTGACTTCAATGGGAACAGAGTTAGGCCAGTACCGACCACTTTGGGAAATCCCACTCCAACTGTGCTGAGTATCACAGCAGACTACAGAAAATTACCACTACAACAATATCAAGTTCCATCAGTTTAGCATTTGGATTTCAGAGATTATCATTAAACTTGGGTCTTCGAATTGAGAATACAGATATTTATGTCACTTCTAGACAAACATGCAATGAATGTCAACAAATGCACTGTCATTTACCCATTACTTAAGGTCTTGCGGTCTTTTTTTCAAATGGACCTCTAACTACATAGTCTGCATGCATAAATGGGATCTAAATCGAGGGCAAATATAAGGGTTAGAAAGAGAAGAAAGTTCCTTCCAAAAATCCAACTTTTAATCAGTCCCAGAACTGCTGGATGTTTTGCCTAAAAAACCAGTGGTGTCATTGTTAATATTTCATGGTTTTCGTTAGGTTTATATTTAACACTCCACTTAGATGAATAAGGCTGACTTTGTCCTTCATAAATATACTGATTTTATCCATTTACAGAATTGGTAAGACATCACTGATTAGGTCAGATTCAGAAGTTTTCCTCACATTATTAAGAGGTAGAAATATTTTTTTTTGTAATGAAAGTTTAAATTTTTAACAAACTAATGGAAGCTTCAAGATGAGTGTCAATTGGATGTACTACTGAAGATCAGATCAGCATACTCCAGGATGACATATTTAGTCATCTACCTAATATCTTTACATGCACTGTTTAAAGATTTTACAAGCACAAATTTCAAGGTATTTTCTTGTTAGAAAAAATTAGTGCTATAGGACTAGTATATGTGTACCACATGACTGATCTGAAATATTTCAGACATTAAAAAATGCAGATAAACATGAGTTTTGACAATGGAAAGCAAGTGATGTGTATCCACTCAAAGTGGGGAAGGTAAGCATGATTCAGATGAGATGGAGGTCTGGTGATTCAATGCATGAATCAAACAGGGCTGTACAGTACAGAAATATACAGAACAGGTTCATATTTACATTGGGTCTGTTGGGTCCAGGTGGCACTGCATTCATTAAAGTATACATGTTGTCTCCAGAGTTGGTTGAATCTGAAACAAACATTATTTTAATTAACAAGATGTGATTTGAAATAAAACTGCTCACATGCTACAGTTTCTAATAATTTTGTTAATATTTCTTCTAAATCAAAGCTAGTTATACAGTGGCAATATACTGGAAGATTCATTGTATCTCTATTAGACAAACAGTAAAGCTATGAAAAGAAATAATTGAAATGCTCCCTAAATGGCTGCTGTGACTACTTCTAGGCTGAGTTTATATATTATTTTGTAACTATTTAGTTCCTAAAACACTGTTTCTTGGAGTTCCAAGAAACCTCCAGATTACGTTGCTAACTCTCTGCAGTCTTTGTGAAACATGAATTTCTTACTTATATACTTTTATGCTCTGGTTTCCATCAGTGCCAATCAATGCAGATCCTCCTAATGTAAATTTCAGGTTAGTAGCAGCCAATGAAAAGCTCTCATTTTCATGCGTATCAGTCAACAAAATTCTGTCTCCTTGGCTGTGCTTGTTGCACATATATATCTATCAGAATCTGTATATTACTTACTCTCCCCAGAATGTTATTTACATTGTCTTTACATTTTCTGATTAGATTTGGATACCTGCTGGACTAGGCATGATGGGTGTTCCTGGTGGTCCTCCACCCCCTGGAGGACCCTAAAAAGGGTAGAAAATATTCAGTTAATATAAAAGGAAAATATTATAGTAAAGACTGAAGATAATCCAAGTGACAAAAGCATTTCAAAATGGTTGTGAGTTTTTTTAGTGGAAAGGAATACATTTCCATAGAACAAAACGAAGATGTACTGTCAGGAATTTTCTCGTAAATCAGTGAATTTACTCAAGAGCAGACTAATGCTAGTGCTATGGATCTGCAGGCCACAGCCTTGAATCCCAATATGTGTAGATCCATGGATCCAGAGAGATCCACTGCTCAAGAACTGTCTGCAGTTCTGGGGTACAGAAGGGATGCTTCATTCACAGTCCAGGGCTGTTAATATACAGCTGATTCTCTGAACCTATCTCTACCCTAGTCAATTTTCCAGGTGGCATTGCTCTTTCCTCACTGACAATGATGCAGCAGGTTGCTAACTGTAGTGCCAACACAGGCAGAATTAGCTGCTGCTTGTTTGTGATACAGTACAGGGATCATATGGGAGGAGAAGAGGTCCTCAGTGGAAAGCAGGCCACTCGAAAGAAGTCTCTCTGTAGGGTGCATGGCAGAAACTTTGGTGGATCCAGGCCCTGATAACCTTAATCTAGTTCAGAAAATATCTCACATTCTTTTTTTCTTTTTTTTTCATATTTGTACATATATAACTCAGGATAAATTACTGGAGATCAATGACAAAGTGTTAGCACAAGATCAGCTCAGAATCTGAGTACACATCTGCATATTTATAGCTATTACACTAAAGATGAAAGAGAATGGAAGCTCAACTAGTATTTCCTAAATCCATTACAAATCAGAAATATCTATTTTTTTTTGTTAATTTTCTGTATTTCTGTGTTGCGATTTTTTTCTATGAAAACCATTTATACAAACTGCACTGGTTATTAAGCAAGCTGTGCTTTTTTGTTTTCTTTTAAAAAATTACTCCTTTTATTTTATTCTAAACAACTTAATTCTTTGGTATTATCTGCACCATAATTTCTTGCCTACTACATTTGCAGCTACAGTGATATTCTGAAGTAACATGAAAAGCTGACTGGTTACAGTTTTGATTAAAATATTCTAATATGCAATAAAAATCAATCCTGAAATTTTCCATAATAAAAAATGCTATACATCACTAGTATAAGAAAGCAGTTTTCATTGTTGCATGTCTGTATTAATTTTTAAAAATAGCTTGCTATCAAACAAAATCAGTTTGTTTTAATATTCATTCTATTCACTTCATGTCATGTAGCATACTGAGTTTTCAAAGTTTGATTGTTTCTGTTTGCTTGAAAGGGTATTACTGAGATTTGCTAGTATATGACCAACACATTTTTGAAGGGAGGGGGGCTAGTTTGGAATTAGAACAATTGAAAAATGTCTTTGTGTGTTTCACAAAACACACCATTTACTGGCTTTGAAGCAGCAGCAATGAATTAATGAACACTGTTCCTGAGGTGATGCTATAATCAAACTCAATAGTGCTGCATTACTCATTGCTACCCCTGCCTCTGGATCGTACAAATGAAATACTTGCAGTATTTGTGGCTTCAAGCCAATGTGTAAACTTAAAAAATAACTTTCAGTCTAAACACAAATCTGTTACTCAATAACAATATATGCCTATATACCACCAACCTACATACACCTCCATCCCCTTAAATGACTGGCAAAGTATCATATCAATTACCAGCCTTCATCTTGCACTTCTCCCTCTGTAGTAGATTAAACAAGACTATGTGTCTACTAAGGATGCTTGTTCCCAGATGTCATATATTCATAGAGTTTAAAACCAGAAGGGACCGTTAGATCATCTAATCAAACCTTCTGTGTAACAAGAGGCCATTCAGTTTCTCCCCATAAGCCCTGCATAGACTAACTGATTCCAATGCCAGAAGGAACCACTGTGATCATCTAGTCTGATGTCCTATAAGATGAAGGCCTTAAAATTTTCCCAAAATACTTTATAGCACAACTTTTAGAAAAACATCCAATCTTGATTTAAAAATGGACAGTGATGGATAATTGATTCCAACCCTAAGTAGTTCATTGCAGTGGTTAATCACCTTCTTTATTAAAAATGTGTCCCTATTTTTTAATATGAATTTGTCTAATTTCAGCTTCCAGCCAGTGCTGCTTTTTACGTGCTTCTCTGCTAGATAAAAGAGCCTTTTAGAACCCAGTATTTTCTCCCATGAACGTATGCTGTAATTAAGGCCCCTCTCAATCTTCTTTTTGATAAACGAAACAGACCTAACTCATTAAGTCTCTCACTGTAAGGAATTTTCTCCAACCCTGAAATAATTGTTGTGGCTTTTCTGTGCACTCTCTTTTTTGTGCACTCTTTCTGTGCACTCATTTTTTTGACGTCCTTTAAAAATGTTAAAATATATAAAATGTCAAGAAAAAATTGTGGACACTAGTTTATTCTTGTTTTGTGTCTTGGCCTTCCTAATTTTGTCCCTACATACTTGTATTATTGGTTTATATTTATCTTTTGTAATTTGACTCAGTTTCCACTTTTTGTAGGACTCTTTTTATTTTTTTTAATATTATTTTGGCTGCGATCTGTAGCAGAGAAGGTTTTGGTACCAAGTCTTGTTTAGAAGAGGCATGGCTCTTAGAAGCCTTAGACACCTTCACAGTATAGGAGGCATTTGGAGCCACAGTAATGAGGTCTCCATTGACTGAGATGTCATTAAGGAAGATATAATGGTCACTGTCTTCTTGAAAGTATTTGCCAATTTTGAGCACAAAGCCTCTTGTCATCTGAAGCTTTCCGTCATTGAGGCATATGGAGTAGTGATTGTTTTATCCTTTATAATTGTCAGAGACCAGGACTCAACAGCTGATAGGGTAACAACAGTCTTACCCAAAGAAATGCTCGGTAACTGGGACCCAGAGGTGGACAGAGCACTATGTATATGAGGGATTCTCAGAGCTCTGGTAAGAAGCCTGTTTCATGGCTTGTGCCATCATGAGTTTGAATTTTATCTCCCTCTTATTAAGAGATCTGCTTTTAAATGAAGTGCAGATTTCAAACGTTAGACACTGAGAATGTCCATCACTAACGGAGAAGGATTCTCAGTAGGAAGAACAATGTTTAAAGATTGGGGATCCCAACATGGTCAGTAAAGGGTCCAATATAACCCCTGAAATGGGGAAACTTCTCTCACACAGCCCTCTACTGGGCAAGAGGGCGCATTCAAGGGCCAAACAGGCCCTGCTATTGAAAATCTCTGACCAAAGGCACAGGTGGTGCATCCACACCCAAAATGGAGAGCCTATCTGGACAATACTTGAAGAAGAAATGCACACAGTATTCCAGTACTGATCTTTCCAATGCCACAGACAGAGGTAAAATCACCTCCCTGCTCGTACTCACTACTCTCCTGTTTATGCATCCAAGGACCACATTAGATTTTCTTTGTTGTTGGAGCTGCCTTTTGGCTTGAACCGAACACAGAATTAGTTTAGTTTCTTTATCGTCATAAGATAACATAAAAGCTCCTCTCCCACACTACAGAAACTATTGGCATTTTTTTAAAAAGACAAATCAAAATGGAAAACCAAATACACCAGAAAACTCTTCCAAATAACATCAGTAACTAGCTAATACAAGACATTTTTAAAAGAACATTCCTCTTCCAAAATAGCCATTCCCTAAATTTCCCAGTAGAAGAATGAGGTTTGCAACATACCTGGAAAGAAACAAATTTAGGATATTTCATAGATTACCTCTTGCCAGCAGCTCCCATTTTTTTAATAAGTCAAAGTAGCTCAGCCTTGAACAGCTCTTCTGATCTCAACTATAGCTGTATGGCATGGGGTGACAAGTGGTCTCAGATTGAATATTCCAAGCCATTTAGGACTTCAAAGCTCAAAAGCAATATCCTACAGTTCATCTAGGAGCACAGGCAATCAGTACAATTTATGAAACATTGGTGTAATGTGCTCATAATGAGAGACCTCTCGTGTCTACATTCTAAACCAGCTTCAGTTTCCAAGCTGGTCTGAGGAATAGGTACAAGTAATTTTAAAGTGGCAAAAGTAGGAATCATGGGGTGCGTCTACACTGGCAAGTTAGGTCAACTTAAGGACGCTTAAGTCGACCTAAACAAAGCCGTGTCCACACTGGGTTTTTCTTAAGTCAACTTAAGCATTTCCTTAAGTCGACTTAAGGAAAGCGATTTAATAACACCTACTTTTAGGTCGATTTAGGCCTTAAATCGACTACTTAAGTCGATTTAAGGCCAGTGTAGATGGGGATTAACACTAAATTGACTTTATTAAGTCGACTTAAAGCCAATATAATGGCCATCTCTATTGTTAAATCGGCTTAACAAAGTTGACATAAAGTGTAGTCAATTTGTTAAGTTGACTGAACAAGGTCAACTTTAAGTTGACCTAAAGTTGACCTTGTTAAGTCGACTTAAGAAAGTCAACTAAACGTTGTAAGTGTAGACATAGCCATTAAGATCTGCATTCAAAGGAAAAAGTCAGAGCACCTTTTGATCACATGATAATGTATGAAAGAAGTCTGCTGACATCTGATCTTCAATAGAAACTGGGAATCCAATAAGACTCCCAACTTGCAAACAAGAATGAGATATGGGAAACACCTTAAGAGGAGCACATATAATTCTCACCCTTTCCTTGGAAAGACATGTGCAAATAAAACACTCCAAAACAAGAAAAAAAAAATTAGTCTGTGGGGGTGCATCCCTTTTCAGATGCAATTCAGTTGTGGGGGGGAAGGGAAAGAGGCTGACATAGCAATATACGTCCCCTTTGGTTTACAGGAAACTATTTCCTTGACAAATGATGTGTTTCCTAGATAGAACTGAAAGATTATTCAGCACTTTGAAATTCTTATGATGAAAGATCAAGGTAAAATATTATTATGAAAAATTGTGTATTTATTATTAAAGAAGTTGCTAAGCTCTGGCAACTATGTCAACTTGAGGGCCAATCCAATCAGAGTAAACTCAGTGTTTGCCAAATAAAAAATTAAAGTGTGTGTGGGGAAAAAGAGTTTTTGGGTCCCTAGGAGGTAATTATAAGCAACAGAGAGTAAAATGTCTCATAAAACATTAGCCGCGAGTATCCCTTTAAGTGGTGTGTGACACATCTTTTGAGAGGTTTAAGCTTTCCTAGTTCTTCCAATGATTTTTTTTCTGCAGAGCTTCAAAAATTCAAGTACATTATTGTGTCATCAAGAAAAGGCTGGGGTTTTTCTCCTTTAGTATTGAAGAAAATATATTGTATTGGTTACAGAAACATATGCTGAAGTAAACCACAGCAATCAAGGCAATTTTGACCAGACTGATAACTGTTCTCGTAATGAACACCAACATATGTGCTGTAGATGGCAGACAAAACAACTAAACCCAGATCAGATGTTCACTTCTCAACCAATACACAAGGGCTCTTCTTAACATCTGGACAACTATTTCTGTGCCTAAACAACATGTAACATCAACTCTAATGAGCAAACACACACAGTGGTACTTACTACATAATTCCCAGGAGATGCTGAAGAGTACGGTATCTAGAATGCAAAGCAATACCAAAATGTATCGAGGATCTTATTTGAAGCACATCTTTAAAATACATTTTTGAGAGGCGACAGTAGGGAGCAAATACTCATATTAAACACTATGCTGTCTGACTAACATCTCACTGTAAGGTTATTCTACAGCTGAAAGTGTACTACAGAGTCAAAGAGAACTAAATAAAAGATACTTAATATTCCAGTTTAAGGTATCTGTGTTCCAACTGCTACAGAGTAATATATTTATTGTGTGTTGCACTGAAAAGAATCAGGTTACATTCCATAAATTGGTGGCTTCTTAGGCCCTAATGCTGCAAACATTTAAGCATATATGCAACCCTGCTTCATATGAGTAACCCTATGGAAGTCAATAGGACTAAAGTAATACACATTCTTGAGTGACTGTAAGATCAGATTCCAAAGGGGTAGCCGTGTTAGTCTATTGTAGAAAGACAACAGAGTC
This sequence comes from Pelusios castaneus, assembly GCA_007922175.1. Taxonomy (NCBI): domain Eukaryota; kingdom Metazoa; phylum Chordata; order Testudines; family Pelomedusidae; genus Pelusios; species Pelusios castaneus. The sequence continues at coordinate 1,385,563 of ML685830.1, forward strand.
CTGTGGCACTTTTAAAGACTAACAGATTTATTTATCGCATGAGCTTTCGTGGGAGAAAATCCCACTTTGTCAGGGTCTTAATTACTAGCTCCTTTAGGTCTACATTCTGATGTGTGCATGCTGAGAAGCCATTGTTAGTTTTTTAAAAGGCAGGTTGCAAGCTGTTGTACAAGTTATGCTACTTCCACCTACCCATATAGTCTTCAGGCTTCATCAGCAGAAACCACAATAATCCAATAGTCATTTTAACTTATGGCAAAAGTTTAGAAGTATAAGAGTATTAGCCCCAATTCAAGACAGCATTAACCATGTGCTAAACTTTAAATCAATGTGATTTAAACAAGTGTTTAAATGTTGTGGGCATAGGGATGGATATAAACATATTCTTAAATCTTTAGCTGAAGAAAGGGTCATAAAATGGAATGGCTCTGTTCTCGCTAGAACACTCTCTTTGATCTCAGGAGGCAGTGATGGTATTCCATCTGCATGCTTGAGGAAGGAATTCTCTTTTTAAAAAGACAGACTCCGAGTTGAACATTAAAGCCAATTTGTGGAGATTCATTACAGAGGTACCCCGGAAAAATCCAGCTGCTGGTAAACAATATAGTTTTCTTCTTCATGAAAAAGTTACATAGAACTTCTATATAGGATACTGGAGAATAACTCAGGAAGTTGAGCTGAGAATTAAGAAACTGGAAAATCATTGCGAAATGAAGCTTCTTATCTGACTGCAGATGGCAGTTAACCTTTTATAAATGTATCTACGGCAGGAATTCTTCAACATTTGCATAGTGTGGGCCACATCTTTTCCCCACTCCTGATTCAGGTGTCCCCTGAATATAACTGATTATATGGAAAAGTAAAATTAGGATAGTGTTCAGTGAATTTATAGGGGTTTTTTTTAACATGATTTAGCAGAAGAAAATAAAGGAAGAGCCAGCACTATGTGACTCTGTGGAACACAAGCAAGACTTCTTGCGGCCCATTTCTCATCCTTTTGGAAACACTGAATAGTGAATTCCAAGTGGCTGTTCAACAACTCTCTGACATTAGCACTTGCTAAAAAGAAGTTGAAGTTACCATGGCTCTAGTGGAATACATACAAAGTGCTTAAAGGGCCAGGATATTTGCTGAGGGGTAATGTGAAAAAAACACCACTATTAAATTGGAAAAAATGTTATTTTAAACCCATTGCATTTATCCTCAGACACCACAAAGACTATTATGTTTTGAAACTCTGATGCACTGAAGATGTGAATTGCTTCTTTGCATCTAATCTGTGAAGGATGGAGTTGCTTCTGAATGTATGAGAAATTGAAAAAAATTAAGACATTAGCAAAAAACAGACTTAATTACATGGTAGTGAGTGTAGAATATTAGAAGCAAGAGATGCAAAAATCTATTATGTACCTTTCTGTCCATCTTCCATAAAACCAGCATTAATCTTTATAGTACAATTTCTAGTGTTAGTCCAATCAATTTCTTAATACCCCAAGCAAAAGGCACAGAAACACTTACCTTGGAAGATTTTCTCATTCTAATATGTTTTACTATCAGAAATCTATACATTATTACATTGGCATAGAATAGCTGGACTGTACTGTGCTTCAGCAATCCCATTCCACTCCCTTTTTTCCCAGTGCTGGCCAGCCCCTGACAAATCTTCTATGCAAGAAGCAGGAAGAAATGGCACAGACCCATGAGTTTGCCCAAGTTGGGCAATCAGGACAGTAACCGAATCAATATCTGGGAGGGGGCACTTTGCTCTTCCACTCTGCTGTGGGTTTTGGGCTTTTTGTGAGTTTGTTTTTTGTTTGGCTGATATGCCCTGTTGAATTTTGGAGGTTTTCAGCTTGGCAGTTTCATGAGAGGCTCTGGAAACATTTTCTACCCTGGCCAGCAAAACACCTTGGGCCAGTCCTGAGGCTGACATTGGTTGTCAGAGGATAGATGATGTAGTGCATAAGGTACTGGCCTAAGCCTCAAGAGATCTATGTTCTTAGGTTAGCCAAAGACTTCACGTATGACCATGGGTAAATCAAAATGTGGGACTCATTAGGAAAGTGATACATAATAATACTGGGTGCGTCTACACTAGTAAATTAAGTTGACTTAAGCATGCTTAAGTCTGCTTAAGTCGACTTAATTTACTCTGCGTCTACACTGGCATTTCCTTAAGTCAACTTAAGATGCTGCTTAAGTCGACTTAAGAAAATTCAAAGTCGACTTTATAACACCTCGTATAAAGAGAAGTCCAGAGCAGAAGGGAGCCGAGTGGTCCAGGGCAGAAGGGAGCTCCACGCTCCCTTCTCCACCGGACCGCTCAGGGGCTTTGCCCCATGTGGGGCTGGTTCTCCCTGGACCGAACTAGTCAACTTAGAAAGTCTAGTGTAGACTCTCTAAGTCAAGTTAGTATGGCCCATTTTAAGTCGACTTAGGAGTCCTGTGTGGACTCTCTAAGTCAACTTAATAAAGTCGACTTAAAGTCAACTTATTAAAGTCAACTTATTTAAGTCGACCTAAATTCCCCAGTGTTGACATAGCCACTGAAAATATCATATTGCCACTTTATAAAACCTTGAATATTGTGTGCAGATCAGGTCTCCTCATCTAAAAAAAAATATATGAGACCTGGAAAAGGAACAAGGGCAACAAAAATGATTAGCGGTATGGAAAAGCTTCCATATGAAGAGAGATGAATAAAACTGAAACTTTTCAGCTTGGAAAAGAGACCACTATGGTATGATTGAGGTATATAAAATCATGACACGGTGTGGAAAAAGTAAATAAGGAAGTATTATTTACTCCTTCTCATAACACCAAAACTATGGTCACCAAATGAAATTAATAGGCATGTTTAAAATGAAAAAAATGGAAGTATTTCTTCACAGAACTCACAGTCAACCTGTGGAACTTCTTGCCAGACAATATGGTGAAGATCGGGGTTCAAAAAAGAACTATATAATTTTGTGCATGATACGTTCATCAATAGCTATTTGGCAGGAAAAGCGGGGATTGCTGTTTGTCAGAAGCAGGGAATGGGTGACAGGGTGGATCATCTACTTCCCTCTGAAGTATCTGGGCATTGGCCATTGTCAGAGGAGAGGATGCTGGGCTAGTTGAACCATTGGTCTGACCCAATATGGCTGTTCTTATATTCTTAAATCAGTTAATCTGCTATGTGCTTTAGTTCCCCATGGGAATAATACTTCCCTACATTGTAGAGTTGTTGTGAGGAAAAAAATTCTTTAATAAATGTGAGGTTTTCAGATACACAGTAACAAAGGTCATAAGTACATAGACAGCTCAGCCTTTCACTTTTTCAGGTGTTTTCTGCAAGGGCCTGCCTTTATGTCACTGGAACAGCAGAGAGGGGCCACATCTTAAAATAGTTTAGGCCAAGGTTTCTATTCTAGGAGCTAATGATCTTAACAGATATTGACAAGACAAAAATGGAGAATAAGATGCAACAGTGGCAAACAATTGAGCAAGTGATATATATTCAACATACATCTGGTTCTTCATTTGTTTCCCCTCCTCATCCCCTGTCTCACATTCCATTATCCTCTCCTTTAATATCAGTTCATGGGGTGGTGAAGAGGGGATAGGTTTTATGGCTGTGCTTTTAAAACTACTCTTCCCCATCCCAAACAAGTAAAAAATGTATTACAAAATCTGAATGAACACAATGCATAAGTGAGAAGGTTCCTGACTCCACAACAGGCTCAGTTGTGACTCTGCCATGAGCCCCATGGATGGGGCAATACATTGTTGCTATTTAATGTATTTTTCAAAATATGCATAGCAATCAAGTCTTTCTATTTCTTTTACTCCTTTTACTTTGTACACCATATTTTTATGGTAGGTATGTTTTAAATAGAATGACCAATGGAACTATAGATATTAGGCTAACAACTAAATTATCTGATGAAATAAAGAGCAGGTTGCATGAACTCAGTTAAAACCAATCACTAATATATCTTTTATAAAATCAGTATATACTTTAAGTTTAAGGCAAACGATAATCTGTATTACTTCAACTGCATTCTCCAATTTATATGCTCTGGCACCACCTTTTTCCTGACTGTGAAAGAAAATACTGTCAACAAATTTGTTAACATTCAATCAAAGATAGTAACTAAAACATACAGAATTCATGTCTTGGATGTGTATTTTCATGTCAGATTACTACAGTTTCAAATGACTAATTTCTATCCAGGGGGTTTTGAAATGCTGCCCAAATACTGTAATTATTTACCTGATTTCATTCTAATCAGGTAGTAATGCATATTGTAAGTTAATGCTGAAGATCACAATTCAGGAAACCATCTATACTCAAGAGAGCACTTGTGCATGTGCTTAAATTTCATTGACTTGCTTATGTACTTAAATGTTTCATGAAACAGGGCCTATACCTGGTCTTTGGCATGTACTTGCATGTTGAATTTAATAAACATAAAATCCCACAGAAGAATAATCTTCTCTATCTTATTTAAAACCATCGAGACATTTAAAACAAAAAAGAATATTAAGGCTATCACAGTAAAAGATGAAAAAAGTGAAGTTAAGGCCTGCACTTACTTGTCTGTAACTCAGTTATGCTACATTGAGCTCTTTTTCTTTTTGTACATTCATTATTATTATTATTATTACAAACTACTGCCAGATCAGGTCAGAGTGACATGGAATTTGTGTTCTTTTTATTTTGTGTGTGTGTGTGTGTGTGTGCGCTCGTGTGCGTGTAAGATTTAACCATAACAAATCATAATCATTTACTCACATTGCACAAAGTTAAAAGTGTCACAGGACTCCTTGTTTGTTTTTCTCATTTAGACTAACATGGCTATCCCTCTGGAACTTGTCGCAAATTAATATTATTGTAAATTTAGCTGCACCTCTGAAATCTCTGACATATGAGCATAATCCAGAGGAAAAGAAAATATGTAGAGGGGAGATTTTCAAATGAAAAAGGGGGAATTAAGCATGCAGTTCCCACTGCAAGTTGGGCACCTAACTCCTCTGTGACTTAGATAATTTCATCTTTTCAAAATTAATTTAAACATTTACTGCATTACATGCATGATAGTGAGTGAATACCGCTAAAGTCAAAATGAGGCAATAATTTATGCAAATATATAGCCAATTTGAATCCAAAACTCTGGCACAATGGTAAACCAGACAGAAGCTATACTATTAAACTACAAGGACCAATTACTACAAAGAAGAGGAATAAGTAAGAAGATAGTAAATACAAAACAAAACAAATAAATCCCACAAGAACAGAAGAAACTCCTCCCTTTTCTTAAATAATTAAGGAACAGTCAAGGATAAGCTTACTATACCATGTCCTAAGGACAGCCAGCAATGGAGTCCAGTAATAGCAGATCCTCCCTAGCCTATTATAAATGCAAAGCAGGGATATATGATGCATGTTCACTCAAGTACTTTGGTTTATGAAGGGCTTCACTGTGATTTCTAATACTAAGTCCTTAAACTGTGCACGTTTGTAGTACTAGCAGCCAGTACAAGTTACAGAGGTGGGCATTACCAAACTGTTCTCGTCCTAAGCAGCTATTGGACAACCTCATTTTGTAACTGATGCAGCCTATTCATTTGGAAAGTGCATTACTTTTCATGAAGGCCAAAATTAAATTGTTCAGCTTATATTATGGATAATTTTTAAAGAAATTACACTATGGTTCTGTCTACACCTGAAAAGCTAAGTCGACTCTGTTGTTGACTTAACAAGGTTGACTTAAGTTGACTTAAAGTCGACCTTGTTAAGTCGACTTAGAGAGTCTACACCAAAAACTTAAGTTGACTGCCTGCGTCCACACATGCAGGTGCTAGGTCAACAGAGAGCTGCAGCTCGGGGGAACCGCGGCTGGGGAGAAGGGAGCTGCGGCTCCCTTCTTCCCCGGGAGCCACAGTTCCCTTCTCCCCAGCCCATCCCCCTTAGGTCGACTTAGGCCATTAGATCATCTTAGGGTGTCCATACCAACTTTAAATTGACTTAATAAGATGACTTAAGCCTTAAGTTGACCTAAAGAAGGGGAGTTATTAAGTCGACTTAAGGAAGTACTTATCACTTAATGAAAGCCAGGTGTGGATGCGGCGTTCTGTAGGTCGACTTAAGTGTCCTTAAGTTAACCTAAGTTGCTAGTGTAGACATACCCTATGATTTTATGTTAAGTGGTACAGAGGTTCATGTCTTTTTTCCTATATAAGCCATGGGAACATATATCTTTTCAAATGGTGGTCCATGTAGAGCTGCTTGGTCAGATGGTACTGACTCCTATTTTGTTATACTGTAGTAAAGAAAAAACCTAAAAATATAATAAATACTATCCTAATGTTACTTTTTCCTTTGAGCAATTCCTGTTGTTGCCTCAGGCCTATTATGTGATTATGAATAGGAGAGTCAAATGGTCTAGACAATCGTGAGTGGGAAGAAGCTCTCTATAAGATGTGGTCCATGCTGTAAAAAAGTTGGAGACTCTACACATCAGGTTGAAAAAAGTAGTACAGTGGACAACAAAATACAGTATGCATTAGTCTATTCATTGAATAAATATTTTTCTTTCTACATAGGCATATTAAGAAGGAATAACTCTTCAAACCATAGGATACTATTCAACACACATAAATGTTTACTTACAGAATTGGCATTCGTTGGATTTGGCCACGGTCTACCACCTCCTGGACCCCTGGAATATAAAATGACAGATGAGGATTTAATCAAACTAAATTTGGTATCTGACCAACTCCGCTACCAAGAAGCTAAATGTCAGCTGCTTTGTAACTTGAACATAATCTGTTCCCAGTGTAGGTTAGAATATGCCTTTTTAAATACTGTTGTCTTTTACTGGCCTTGTCTGGTATCATCATTTTTAACTGCAATAAAGTATGATTATAAACTATAAGTATACCTTGTTATAGTGTTAAATTAATACAAGATCATTATAGCTAAACTACCATCAGCATTTAAACAGCTTACCAGATATTATACAAAATTATTCTTAAAAGTTGATGTCCATCATCGCAACCCCACCATTGATATCTAGACATATTTCAGTGGCTAAATTGTATATTATAGACTTCTGTACTTTTCAGTACACCATCTGCTAGGAATTGCATGACATCCACTTCTTCAGAGCTATGATTCCAGGGGACAGAAAGCAGTGTGGGAGACACTGGAGTTTTGGAAAGATCACAGACACCTACAAACTCAGAGATCCAACCTTTCTGTGTGTTCTACAGGATAGCAAATTCCACAATCTCAACAGCATGACTTGAAGGAAAATGTAAGTTTGATTCCTTATATAGCTTTTTCTCTGCAGAAGGGAGAATTTGGCCCAATGTTATAGAAACATAGCATTTTATGGTTTAACTGAATTATTAAGATATAATAATCTTAAAAGAGAGTAAAATGTGCTATTGACAATTTCAAGACAACTGATTCCTTATAAGAAGTATTTTTAGTGGTATACTGATTATTGAAACTGTAACACAAATTTGGAGCCAGTACTATATATATGCTGTCAATGTCTATCTACAATACGCCTCAATTCAGAACACTATTAAAACACATACCTAAAAAGCATGTTAGTTGCACTATATGCTTACATTTCTTCCTAAACTGAGTCTATAGTAAGCATTTATGTACTGTAGCATATATAATACAATAAGAATACTAAAATTTGTTTAATAAAAATAATTTGTTTGTTTTAATGTTTAAATTAACTTTAATCAAATCAAATCAAATAGTTTCCAATACAACTAAATTTTTTCCTTAATGTTTCTTGTATGCAGGAAATATGCAAAATTTATATACACTTTCCTTTATAATCTAAAACTTGGAAACAGTTATCAAAGATTTTTTAAATGTCGTTTTAAACATTATTTATTTGGCTAAGTATGTACTATTTTCACAAGTATCACAGACACCACAGAAAATGTGGAATTCATGAGCTGCCACATTAAAACAGGAAATCCAAATTTTTCAGTTATTTGCTTACTGCACATGTTCAGAGAAAAAACCTAAGTAGAACTGTGACAAAATGTGTATTCTCACAGTGGTAGTGATTAGAGTGCAAGATGCAAGTGAGATCTTGGCTACAGCACTATCATTGCACTATCAGAGTGCAATTATAAACCAGAACACTGAGAGCTGTATGGAGGAAAAGGAAAACACAGGAGAGTTTGAAAACTGTTGTATTTTCTTAACCTTCCGCCTCCTGCATTGCTCAGTAGGGTAGTTTGTAGGGCATGCTCCTTGTTTTAGGTTGTCTGAGGAAGACTAAAACCATTCAGAACTAAGAAGTGGTGGTGGTGGGGGGATTCAATATCTGTAGTATTTTAAATGGATATGATGTGTTAGTATTTATTTATTCCTGGTAGTATCCAAGAAGTCCTAGGCACTATACAAGCAGAAATAATACATAATCTCTTTCTTATGGTATTTTATAATCTAAAGTCAGATAGAGAAGTAAAGAGGGGATAAGAATAGTAAAGTCATCAAGATAGTGCTTGATTGTGTCTTGGGTTGATGGTACAAAATGAGGTAGATTAAATGCAAGTAGCATGGCAGAAGTGGTTCTTCATGAACTTATTTAGGATTATTTAGTCTATAGAAGAGAAGACTGAGGGGAGATTTGATAGCAACCTTCAACTACTTGAAGGGGTGCTCCAAAGAAGAGGGAGGTAGGCTGTTCTTGATGGTAACAGAGGACAGAACAAGGAGCAATGGTTTCAAATTACAGCTGGGAGGTCAAGGTTGGATATTAGGAAAAACTTTCTCACTAGGAGGGTGGTGAAGCATTGGAATGGGTTACGTAGGGAGGTGGTAGAATCTCCATCTTTGGAGATTTTTAAGGCCTGGAAGGCCTGGTTAGACAAAACCCTGGCTGGGGTGATTTAGTGGGAGTGGTCCTGCTTTTTAGCAGGGGGTTGGACTAGATGACCTCGTGAGGTCCCTTCCATCCCTATTATTCTATGATTCTATGAAGGATTTAAATACAAAGAAAACAGGGGCCTTAATAAATGGGCAAAGAAGTTTCCTATCAGTTGTTGTGTTTTTTTTTTCCCAATGTGAAATATTCTAGCTGATCAGAAAAGAATAGTTATATATAATCACCATCCAGAAGTCACACCATAAGAGACCTGCATGGATACAAAATTTGTATCAGCATCCGATTCACGATCTGAAAAAATGGTCTGTGAATATCCATATCTGTGGATATCTGCAGATACAAATTGGATATCTGTGGATTTGCAGGGCTATACACATTGTTTATTTGAAAAAGGAGAAAACTTGATTCTGCTGCAACCTGTTCCATTGCAAAATTCATGTGACTGCTCAAGAGATGTGTGGTGTAAAAACAAGGCAACAAGAAAAGAGAAATAACCCATTTTAATTTGGTGAAGGCGTTCACATCTACGCAAGTGCTATCCCCTGCTCTGGAGAGCTCAGTTTTGCATTTCTAAAATCTGTTGGGGTCACATGATTTCTCACTGGCTGTGTATTGAATGTCGACCTATAATCTTTTATTACAATGTTGCTAAGAAACTAAAAAATTGGTTGAAGCAAATTCCTTTACTGCCTTTGATGAAACAACGGATGATCAAGATTGCTATGTCTTCAATGTTCTTCTCAATAATGTATCTTCACTCAGCAAAGATGTTAATATGTTGACCAATCAGTGAAGGGATTCTCAAAAGATTCTTTATTGGAATGTTTTTTTCTGAAGGCAACAAACTTTAAAACTTTCCAAAGCAATACTGCAAACCATACAAAAAAGTTGTCTGACCTTCTCTATACATTGTTTGTGTCAGAGATTACTGCATATATAAGCAAGTGCCAGGAAAAAACATGTGCTGCTTCATGTGTGTGTGTATCTATATCTATAAAAGACGTGCAGTAGACTTAATGGACGATATCTAGAGAAGAACTTTAACAGAGACTGTAAATTCCCTAGTATAATTTGTGTGTATGTGGGACAAAAAGCATTCACAGCTATTCATTCAAAGAAAGCCTGTCACAAGCAGTTCTTGCAGACTCAAGACAAATATTTAGGAACCCTTCCCTTGCCAGTAATCATAAAGTGGAACGTTCCATTTTGTGCTGTTTTCTACCATGCACAGTATTTGGACGACTAGCTGTCCTTTTTCAAAGACAGAGTGCATGTGACAATATTGCAACTTTGTTTTCACCCCCAAAACGTTCAATGTGATGTAAAAGAAAGAGCAGAGAGTACATCTGGATTAATGTAAATACTTAAAAAAATATAAAGTGGAGTAAGTGAAAGCTCACCTTCCATCTGATTAAGTTCTGAATTTTGCAAGTTTACTAGACGTCACGGGAAACTTCTATGTAGAAAGCTACAAAAAGCACCATGACAGATTCTTCCCTGGAGGTATATGATTATATGGAGTTGAATACTGGGGTTTTTTGTGTTTTTTTTTAATTAGTCAGCAGCAAAGTTCTTTAAAGCAAACTAAGCAGCTTTTCCCCCTCCTTCTTCTAATAAATGTTTATAATGGAACTGTCAACATATTCATAAAACATTACTATTAATATACCAGTTTCATAATACAATCTTTTACATATGGAAGACTCATATGTCTAATTACAATAGCATTCTATAGAAACATAAATAGTAATCATTTCCATACTTTCATTTATTACTGAACTTATGGTTCTCTTTGAAGACCCCTTTAACACAAACCCAGGCGTTTCCTTCAGTAAATCAAGAGACATCTCTCTTCATTGCCATCTTGAAAATAAGTTTCAAATTCTTTATTTGTACTTATATTTGAAAAAAAAGTTTAATATTTCAATTTTCTTATGACTGAATGTATTCTATCAGAATACTGAAAAATTTAAAATAAATTTCTGAATACCAAATTTTATGTCTGTTTGTAATACACATATGGCTTAATAATAGAGTAATAGATTTTCTATAAAGCAAACCTACATGAGTGGAAATTCTTTTTCCTTTCAGGTATATACTGAAACATTCGTTGCACCTTATAAAAGAGTATGGTTCATTACTGGCCATTAAAATAAGTTTATGAACTGTAACTTTATCCCCTGAAATTTGCTATTTTGCTGCCATTTTGTGTGGAAAAAAATACAACTTTACAAAGACTTCTCATGCTAAGTTTTGGCTTAGAGTTCTATAGCTTAGGTTCATATCCCTTAAAAGTGAGTTTATAATAAAAACTCTGACATGGGCTCTTGCAAATTTCACTGTACTTATTTTTTCTTTTAAAAAGTACATGAAATAAATATATACCACATTTGAAATACTGAAGTTAAGGCTATATCAGGAATTATTTTTCAATGATATATCTAAGAAAAATGTCCTTTTAGGTTGAAACATTCTCCATAAGTTCTCAGGCTAGTTTTGTTGTCTTCAACTTTCATTCATTAATGACTCTTTTTTGTTCTCAACAGATTACATAATAGGCACTATTTGTACCCAAAGAAAGACCAGGAAAAAAAATCTCAAAAATGATATTTGGCAGATAGCACCCTACCATGACAGTTTTCTTTTGAGTTTTAACCCTTACTCGCTTACAGAGGAGACACTACATTTAAAAATGGCTGGTGGCTTTGCAGAATAGCTATTTCTTCACTTTTTAATGCTGACACAAGACCAAACCCACTGTAGAACATTTTTAATCGGGGGGGGGGGGGGGGGGGGAAGAGGAAATGCAAATTAAACTATGCACCACATATAAGGCAATAAGAAAGCTGCCATCTTTTATGGAAATACAAGTACAAAAGATAAGATACACAGATATTGCTTAGCATCATGCATTGCATAAATTATAAGGGATAATCTAAAGGAGGAATTGCTAACACATCTGGGTCCCTTTACTGGTACTGCATGTGGATTATCCTTAGATGCACTATATCAATGAAACTGCATGTTAGTGTTAATATATACATGTAATATTAATAGTACATCTGTGCTATTATATCACAATACAAGGATTAATATGCTAAAGAAATTCAAGCACAAGTGACATCAATAACTTTAAGATTGGGCTTCACACTGAATGTCCTGCAAAAGCAAAAAATACAGAGTTCAGCCTCTATTCCACTTTTGATGTGCATACATAATTCCATTCAACAGTAAGAGAAAAACTACTCATTTTGACAATGAGAAAATTTTTCTACTTATAGAAAGTAGGAAATACAATAGAATTCCTTTCAAAGATACAAGATCCAGCACATGAGCGGGATCCTCAGAACAGTCTAAAGAATAACTTTCCAATATCAGCACGCTGGGCTAGTTGTGCTTTTAAGGCACAGTCTGTGGTAAGGACTATGTGAAGCCACACTGCTCAGAAGACAATGACAGGAATTTTGCTCCCAGTTTCAGTTGTACTAGAGGGAGACTAATTAGCAACAGCCATTAAGGAGTACAGTATAAGTTTGCCTGAAGCAAGGGAGAAGGAGCTATGCTTGTCTCCTTCATACCTTCTCTACACCATGTTGTTCCAGGAGTCACAGCGGACTCAGTGGCTATGTCTACACTTGGCCAAATAAGTCGACTTAGCATGTCTACACTCAAAAATTAAGTCAACTTAAAGGGGACCCTGCCAAATCGACTTAGAGCATCCACACTGGACGCCTAAGTTGACCTCTAGGGGCTAGGTGGACCTGGGACTGATCCACGGTGGCAGTGGGGGCACCCCTTGCCAAGTGCCAGGGGGCTCAGTATTTGCCCCATTGTACCTGGGTACAATGGGGCAAAGGGGGACAGGGACACTGGCAGGGCACCCTGGAGCCCTTTAAGATGACTTAAAGTCGACTTAGGGCTAATCTGCGTCTACACTGGCTAAGTCAACTTAATAAAGTTGATTTAGCCAGTAAAGTCGACTTTATACTAGGTTTTATAAAGTCGATTTTAATTTTCCTTAAGCTGCTGCTTAAATCGACTTAAGGAAAATGTAGTGTAGACGCAGATTAAATTAAGTCGATTTAAGCAAGTTTAAATCAACTTTATTTGTAAGTGTAGACACACCGAGTAGAAGCTCCTGAGTACCTCAAGTACAGCGAGTACAATTCTTGGTAAGCCTTATGTGATCATGCAAGGTGGGAGGAAATGGCTTTCTTCACTCCTCACTGTGGCTATGTCTACACTTGTTAATTTAAGTCGACTTTAACTAAGTCGACTTTAAGTCGACTTAGTTAAGTCGACTTAGTGCATCTACACTTAAAATTAAAGTCGATTTAAAGGGGAACTTAGAAAGTCGACTTAGCGAGTCCACACTGGATGCCTAGGTCGACTTCTAGGGGCTTAGGGGGACCTAGGGGAGGTCCACGGGGGCAGGGGGGCACCCCTTACTCAATGCCAGGGGGCTCAGCCTTTGCCCCATTATACATAGATACAATGGGGCAAAGGGGGTCAGGGACCCTGGCAGGGCATAGGGACAGGGTGGGCAGGGCTCTGCCCTGCCCTGTGGGGGAGCATGGCAGGCTCTGCCTGTGCCCCCCCCCCAGCAGGGAGGGCATTGGTGTAGCCCTGGGGT
>ML685830.1:1399207-1440299 GCA_007922175.1 Pelusios castaneus
AGCAGGGCATAGGGACAGGGTGGGCAGGGCTCTGCCCTGCCCTGTGGGGGAGCATGGCAGGCTCTGCCTGTGCCCCCCCCCCAGCAGGGAGGGCATTGGTGTAGCCCTGGGGTAGCCCTAAGTCGACTTAGGGCTACCCCACGTCTACACTGGCTTAAGTCGACTCTAGGGAGTCGACTTAAGCCTTAGCTCGAATTTAAAGGAGGTGTTATAAAGTCGACTTAATTTTAATTAAGTCGACTTTATTTTCCTTAAGTTGACTTAAGCAAGCTGCTTAAGTGTAGACACAGGGTAAAGCTTAAGCTTTAAGCAAGCTTAAGTCGACTTAATTTACAAGTGTAGACGCAGCCTATGTGGCTGTATTAGCCATGTGTAACTGCCTCAATAAAAGAGAAACAGCAACAATTTTTGTAATGAATAGTTTGTGTTTTCCTTTGTTGGACTCTCTCACGAGACCATCTTTAAAATTTGTATGGTTCTTATACTTGATTTCAAAAATCTAGTTATTTTATTTACATTAACTTCCAATAATTATTCTGAGGGCACCATCAAACGACTGTAATAAAGTAATATAGCCCTTATATTTTATTTTATTTGCTTCAGAAATGAAAGATGTGCCCGAAGTTTAGAACAATATACCTAAGTATGTGACAGATTTTCCATTACATGACATCTTTAAATAAAGATGAGATGTCTCATTACAAAATGCATTCTAACTCAATGTTTTTCAACCTTTTCAGGTTGGTAACACCTTATTTGCAATAAAACATTTTCATTGCCTCCTTCCAATTTACTATAACAGTAAAAAGGCAGTAATGGAAAACAATTATAAGCCTTAGTGTGTGTCTTTTTCTGTCAGTCTGTTGATCTGTTGAAGGGTCATGGTGCATGGCGTAATTTTGCACTTACCCAAGGCTTGCAGTTTTGGGGGGCAATTCTTCCCGCTGCCCTCAAACTACACCCATGTTAAAAGTGGGCAGGCTGTGGCTGCCATGGCCCGCAGGACGCTTCAGGTCCAGTGCTGTTGTGCTGAAAACTTAACTTTAGTGAAACTTTCTAGCGAAAACAGTGGTTTTAAATCTGAAGTAGCTCCAGAGGCTTGGAAAACAGGAATTACCTACATATACCAAGGAAAGAATATACTCCATGGATCCAATCCATAGCTGGTGTAAATCAGTGTAGCTCAACTGAAGTTGGTGTATACTAGCTTACACCAACTGAGTATCTAGCCAAAGAAGTCCTTGAGTATCATGTAGTATACTAAAATGTCTCAGGCCTTATTCTACACTCCATAACACTGGTTTTATGTAGTGTAACTTCAGTGATTACTTGAGCATAAAATCATTCTAACAGAGTAGAGAATCAGGTCCTTCCTTTATTAATGTGTACCCTTTGTGATAATGTATTTAAAGACAATGGTCTGCTTCTGCCCTTACTGAGCACTTCCTTGCTTTTGCAGATGTGAATCACAACCTTAATATTCTTTAAAATGTTCTTTCTGTGTATGAAGAGATGGTGAACCATTTTACTATTAAATAAGTGAAATAAACATTCAAACCTAACTAATATGAAGGCTCTGTCAATCTACAGATGGGCCACAATAACAAGATATTTCAAATGTATGAATCCTGATATATAATACAAACCAACATTTAAAAGATGTTTTAAAAACATTTAAAAGATGCTTTGCAGAAAAAATGAGACTACTGTGCTGTTCCCTTGCTTTATCATAATTGCTAATATTAGTTAATTAATCAAAATGCATTCTCCCTTGTCCTATGTATGTCACAGTGATTTTTTCTTTTAAAAGGAAAAAGATTATTTTTGTAAATGTTATAGTAGTTTTTTATTTTGCTTACATGTTCATTCCAGGCATTCCAGGGCCACCTAAAGCATTCAGTGGTGGTCTCATTGCACCTCCATAGTTCTGCAATGATAACCAAGGGTCAGACTACCACAAAACAAAAAAACAAAACCAAAGAGGAGGGGGGAAAGAAAGGACAGCTGATTAATGACTTCCCTACGCAACTGTTCATTGGATAGGCCAGTGTGATTCATTCTTTCACGACTTTCCATTCTTCACTTTAAAAAAATAATACTTATCCCTAATGAAAAAGAAGTATGCTTATTACACGATATATATTGACAGTTCTTAAAAAGGTAAGAGTACTAAGCATACTTAAAATGCTAATTGTTCTGTGAAGATTTATTATATATGGTAACAAAGCCAATGGTCAATGAAGGTCAGATTCAATAACCGTTCAACTTTCATACCATCAAAATTCATTCAAGGACAAAAAATAGATTTTTCAGGGTTTCTCACACTTTGGAATTTAGATAGTATTGTTTTTAATTGTACCTGCTTAATGAACAGAGTATTAATAACTTCCATGGGAAAATATAGAAATGAAATAAATTGTAATAACACATAAAATGATTGCTATATCTTCTTGTAACCAATCTAAGACAGCCAACATGAAAATCGTTCAGAAAGTATAATGAATGCTCTAGAAATGCCTATAAATAAACTATCCAAAACCCCACTGTAGATAAAAACAATGTGTGTGCTCAAATAATATATAGATCATGACTCAAACTGACAAAAGCCTAGAAATTGCGCTATTTTTCTGAAAGACTAAACTAGCTCTATTTTTTTCATTTAGTAAGTTAAATTTATGTAAATAGAGCAGCCTGTCTTATCCCACATATACATATATCCCACTGTAGAGTCTGTACTAGTCCTACTGGGTTTGTCTGATATCTAAAGCAAAATTATGTCAAAGCATTTTCTAAAAAGTACAATAGTCAGTTTTGAGGAAGTGGGGCAGACAATCAGTTACCTAAGAGAAGAGAATGTCCTCAATTATTATCTGTTTTGCAACAATGTAACTAAAACTCATCTAGTTATATTATAACTAGATTACTGATCCTTAACTGAAGTTCTCCAGAGCAGTCTATTACACAAATCCATGATCTAGGGTATTTGAATATCAAATTATGCAAACCAGGGAGCAATCTGAAATAAGATTTAAAATGTAGACCTGATACTGTATTTCATGTGCCATAAGGAAACAAATAGCTCAACTGCAAGAAACTTATTTCAAGAGAACCAAGGAAAGACTTCTGGGAGTAGGTTCTCTTGTTGAAAATTAGAACCCAAACCTGCAAGAGATCCTTGTTTGGAATTCCCATTAAAGCTCATGGGAGTTCTACACATAGATAGCTTGCATGAATAGGCCCTAAGTTGGTTTATGTAACAAGCTAATACAATGATTCTGAAACAATTGGAATGTTACCTTCTCTTTCCTTTAAATATTGATGTTTTTGTTGTTTCCCTGTACCAAATCACTATCAAAACAGTTGTAAACAATTTCTTCAATAAGAGTCCTTTTTGGAAGAACTCTAAAACTATTTAATTTTATTTTTCCATCTTTTTGGAGATTTGAACCATCTCTCTTCTTTGCAGCATATTCCTGCTTTTTCATTTCTTTATTTTGATAAAGGAACAAGGTTTGTGGACCTAACATGTTTATGGAATTTGTTAATAGTTCTCGACTGAAAGCATTTAGTCAGGCATCCTTACTGAACTTGAACTGAGAGAAATCAGATTAAATCATTTTGCTCTATTAATAAATTTAAGCATTTACAATTATATACATGTTCTTGCCTTTTACTGAAGATGAACAAAAAAGAAACTGATTAGGGTAGATCTGGGACAGCATCTGCTGAGAAGGTAATACAAGAAGAAGAGGTAATGGAGGAAAAGAGGAATCTGGAGAACAATGGAGGATGAAGGAGTCTCTCAACAATTAGAGGCAAAGTTCAGCTAAGTAGTTTTTACTTAGTTACGTTTCTTTATTTTATTTTCCCTTTTCCATTCCTTTCCTTGTATATTGCTTTTTCTGTTTGTAAGTCATTGTCCAAAAATTAACTATTGTAGCTATGGCCAAATGTTTAAATAAAGGAGAATTCGCATAAAATAAAATGTAAAAAATTACATACTTGTGTTTTCAGTCTACTAGTCCCAAGCACAAGAATGTAGATCTTAACACCAAACAAACTAGACAGCAAAATCAAAACTACTGTACAGTCCAAACTTGCTATCTAGTTCAAATATGGTCTGTCCCCATGACATATAGTATTTAGATCATTCTTCTATATTTTGTGGCCTGAATCAAATTTACACAAAGGACAGGTCTACACTAGAAAGTTTTGCTGGCATACCTATTTTGGTTAGGGGAATGATTTTTTGCCAACATAGTTATTCCGGTAAAAGCCTTAGTATAAATGCAGGTGGGGAACTAGCACAAGCTATACTGCTTTAAGCACATTTATACCATTATAACTGCATCCACACCAGAATTGGTTTTGCAGTTTAACTATACTAGTATAGTACAACCTGCAAAACCCTCCTCATGTAGAATAGGCCTAAAGCAGCTTTACACTCTCGGTCAGTGCAAAAGGATCTTAAAATGGGCATGAAAGGCCCTGTAAGTTAGCTCACCCTTCACATTATTAAAATTAGTTGCTCAGAACAGCCCCCACACAAGTGCGAAGGATGATAGATGAGCATATAGAAAAGACTACTTTGGAAAACTCAGGTCCGAGAAAATTACAAAGTCCCCTTCCCCCGGCTTAAAGAGAATAAAACTGAAAATCATCCTTTCTAAAATAGGTATCAGACTTGCCAGCTATGTGTAGCTAGTAATGCTAGCATAAAGTATGATCTTAAATTCATGACCACAAATCTTAACTTTTCACCACAAAAAGAACAAGTGGTGGAAATACTTTAGAGCTGTAGATAAACCAACATATGTTTAAACACATTTTTGTTGGTGACATATGTAGTATTGGTTACTACCCAAAAAGAAAGAGCTACTTAGTTATTCAAAACTGGAACAGAGAAGTAACCAGGATAAATAAATATTTGAATGAAGGAGACAGAGCATAGAGGGATAAGCATAACCCAGTATTTTTCAGAACAAGATGTTATAGCCAAAATAGCTATAACAAAAAAAAAAAAAGGAGGTTTGAGACCTGAGTTACTAAGGAAAAGTGATAAAAAGCCATGACCAATCTACTGTGATAAACTTTTTGGAGATATTGAGAATGGATTTAATTTCCACTTGAGTTCATTACTGCAAGTGGAAAATGTATAAACTTATACTAAAACTTTCACACCCTTGGAGAAGGAGTCTATATATAACTAACTATAACCAAGTCAGCAGTAGGAGGAAGGCTGAACCCAGATGTTCAAGCTTGCTGCTCTTCCTGAAAAACAAATCTAGAAAGACAACCTAACAATTGATATTTATAGGTGATATGTAGGCAACAGCCATACATAATGAGTAATGGCGCATATTTCAAATCTTATGCCAAAATGCCTCCCTGGCATACAAAAAACCTTGAGTGGGGAATTTGTGATCAGAAGACTAGTGTCTGGAGAACGATCTTTAGAAACATTCATTAATTGTATTTTTTTTGCTATGCAGATTATGAATACTTTAGCTGTATTGTGGAGCAAATTTTCTCTCCAAAACAATATTAACTAATTAACAATCAAGTTATGATTTTCTAAGGAGTCTTAGCCAATTCCTTAGGCTCCATTGAAAAACGCAGAATTAGATCATAATATGCATTAATTGGAAATAAACTTAATTTTTCTGAACATTTTATGGGTAAATAGACAAATAATAGATAAGACTTTTTATTTGCATTACACCTGTATCATTCCAAATAAATTAAATCAATCTTTTATTAAAATTTTGTAAATGAAATAAAATAAAATTTCTTTATCGTTTTTGTGACTTTGTCAAGTTTCAACCCAGAATAAATTTTAATGATAGAGAGAAAATTCTTTAAAAATGGAAATAGAAGGAAAAGGGCTCACATATTTAAAAACTTCAATTCCAGTACAGCTGTGACAAAAGGAACCCTAAAACTTTATATGTATGTGTACTGTAATATTGACACATATATTTACGCAAGGTACCTGTGGTCCTAATGGCACCATTCCTCTTGGAGGAGTCATTCTCTGCATTGGCCCACCCATGTTTGGATGCGCTAAAAAAAAATTATACAACTTTAACAACTGTGGTGTATGAAAACACCTTCTAGAACACTGACAAATTATCACCTCTTCATTTGAAAAGAGTTCACACAGCTACAGTGGACTTTTAAACATGCAGTGCTAGATGCAAATTTGGGATCATACAGAAGCTGTCTGAAAGAAATAAAAAAAGGTTGATATTCTGAGTATGTATTTCATATATAATAAACAGGCACTTTACCTTGTTGTCGTGTTGGGTCCATCCCACTGGGCAATAATGGCTGACTTCCCGGGACACCTCCAAGTGCCTGTAGATATCCAAACATGTTAAGAAGAGATATGATATAAATTGTATTGTAAACAGATAATTTAGATAATTTTGTTTTTTATTTTGAAACTGTTTCTCTGAGCCAAGTGTAAAGCAGAAGAAGTTTCAGTCTGCTGAAGACACAGGGCAAGATCCTACAACTGGATACATGCAGACAGACCCTATGCCCATATGGAGTTCTACTGACTTAAACAGATAAATTTGAATATTTTTCCACATTTATTTTTACCTAATTTTCTTTTATTTGTCCTTACTTTCCTTGTATCATGTATCTGATCTGGCTATGGAGCATGGGGTAATGTCTTATCTTGATTCTGGGATCAATTTTCTTTCTATTTAAATTTTGACATCCTCTCCTATCATTTTAACAGCTACCTGATAGAATTAGAAAGCTGGCTCTGTGGTCTTCTCACAAGTACAGCCACAGTTAGGCCAGCCTTGTGGTATTCAAAATACAAGGGAAGGGAAGGCTGGGAGGAGGAGATGTTGTGATTTCCATTCTTCCTTACTATCCTAGGACATTAATTCCAAGATATAACCAATATATGTTTACATTGGAAACAAGAAATTCTAAGTTTCAGATTCGGTCATCAAGCATGAAGATATAATGTGTTATTATGTTCCTCTTGTCCCGAATCTAGCATATTGTTTTAAAAGTTCTTATTTGTTCTTTGTTTGTTATAAGATCGTTAGATTTAAGATGACTTTCTCTGGCCTTTTGCACTAATGCCAGTAATATAGTCACCTTACAAAAAAGTTCATTGAGGATGGATTTTTGAAGCTGAAAAACCAAAATAAATTAATGTATTCATAATAAAAATGCTTATGTGGAGTAAGTAAATCTAGGGACACTAAATGGATTTGATCAAGTAGCAGTGGAATTGCTTAATGAAGGAATTGATCAGTTTATCTTGACTGCAAAGAAATGTTATAAAATTCTAGTGAATTTTTATTATTTTTATTATGTATATGTACTCTAAGATTGAGATTTTAAATGCAAAAGAGTCAGGAAATTCAAAGGTAAGGTTCACACTGTTCCTTTTTGATTATGCATTATAATAGGCTACTTCATTATATGATTTATGGAACATATAGAATTTGATCCAGTATCTTTTTAGTCAATGGGAGGGAGCATTATCACTTACTTTAATGGGTGCAATTTCGGGATGATATGTAAGAACAAAGACTAAAACACACCAAAGTGTTAAATTCCAGTGAAGTCAGGATATGGTGACCTTGCCAGAGATGACAGGTGGCATGTAGGGAAGCAAGAGGAAGATCCTTAGTATAAGACACCCAGGCTGGACATTTCACTCAGGCAATATTTGGAATATTTATGGTTATACAAGGAAATGCAGCTTCCTTCCACTTTATCATATTGCATTTTGTTGCTGAGCAGCATGTCACATATTCCTGTGTGACCAAGTAATACAATATCCTACTATAATGCATGTGCTCAAGGGAAGAGTTATGGTTACCGGGGGAATTTTAACTATAATTTTACTGACTTTTGTGTAATCAAAATTTCAACTTTAAAACTGCATTACAATAGTTTATCACTTTCATGTACTGCTTATATATTCTGTAACTTACAGACAGGCAACGCTGCCAAAATTGGTAATTCATGAATGTGGCATAATGTAAATGAATGGCAAGGGCTGTAATTCACTGAGATTATGTTATTGCTCTAAACTGAAATAGTGTAATGTGCAGCTTCTAAAATAGCTTTTGAAATTAAAACAGCAGGTTGGCAGTAGTTTTACAGTATTCACTACATCCAGCTTTTACCTGCCAGTATTTAAACGATTTAGAAATATATACATATAAAAAACGTAGAAGTCAAATGCTGGAATGTCTCTGAATAACATACTATTTTAAGTTACAGCCTGCAGGAACTCATTTTGTATTGAATTACAGCATACTTATAACAAATGTTTAACTAACACAGTAATAACTTTGCACTTACAATATATAGTCCCTTCCATGTATGGATCTAAAAGGAGTTAATAAACTTTAATTAAGCTACCCACCTTCCCTGTGTGGTACATATCAATATACCCTTTTACAGCTAGGCAAAAAGGGACAGACAAAGGTTAAGTGAGTTAAAAGTTACAAAAGTTACAAGGAAACAATCAGAAATGGAGCGCAGAAGCCCCCTGTACTAACCACTATACCATATATTCCCTAAAACAGTTGTTTACAGCCGGTGGTTCGCGGATCCACTGTCTAAGATTTCTGAAAGGGTCCACATGTCCATTGGAAATATTTTAGGGTCTGCAAATGAATGAAAACCACTGCCCTAAGACACAAATGTGTATTCTTGTTATAAGGCTCTTACCTGATTGGGTATTCTTAAAGGTGGCCTTGGACCTCCAGGATATCGAGGGGACATGAAAGGCTATAAAAAGAGGAACATTACCAATGAATTCAATTTAGTTAAGAAATGTTTTACATAGTAACCATATGCATAGTTTGTGTGATCCTTAAATCTCAGTAGCTCATCTTATACACTTTAACAACAGCATTTAGTACATTATTTTGCAACACTTATCAGAACTGAGCTTATTTTAAAACTCTTTTCTGAAGATTAGCCCCCCAAGCTGCATTTCTTAAAAAATGTAATACAGCTATTGTGTATGCAGAATATGAACAACTCCATGTACAGCATTTGTAAAATGGCAAGATTACATAATCAAAAATGAAAGTTTTTGACCAGATAAAAAGCCAGTTAAAAAGCCTGGAATATAAAACAAAATACTCTTGGAAGAGTTGAGAGGTACATAATAGCAGAATAATACAATGCCAAGTATTTTATCTTTACATTTTCATTTTAAAAAATACAAGGAATGTAACAGTGATAGAAGTTTTGGATTTCAAGTTTGGTTCACATATGTATCTAGAGATCTGGCAACTTATCTGAACTACATTATATAAATTTTTGAGCTCTGCACACATACATCATGCAATGCATCCCTTCCTCCCCACATGCCAATCTACCTATCTCATTCAATAGACCTTGGTTCTCCCATCACTTGGTGTTAGCCTGAGTGTCCAGGGGACCTCAGTTGCCATAGTAGTACATTGGAGACAGGCAATCTTTAAAATAGCTGGGGAGCAAACCAACTAGGTATTAATATATGAAAGTCAACTCCTTAAAGTGCTCCCAGAAGTTAACAAGAAGCCAATGCAAACATCTGAAAACATATAACATTCCTGTGATGGACTTAGCCATTGTCACCTGAAATGACCCCAGTTATTCATGCTGTGGCATTGGGGGAGGGCGGTTATTAATTAATTGCCTCCTGGTCAGGAGCTCAGTTGGGAAAAGACTGGAGAGGAGACAGGTCGTTCTGGCAGAGAGAAGCTCTAGGATAGGGTTTAACAGAGAGGAAACAAGCAAGGAAGAACATTATAGGACCTGGTTAGATTCCTGCAGAGAAAGCCTGGAGTAGGACAACACAGAAACTGCAGTGAAGAAGTGGTATTCATTTTAAAATTCATTTGGACTTGTTCATATTACAATGGAAGTGGTTTAGACTTTCATGGAGAGACTTGACTAGAGGGACACACCACAGAACACCTGAAGGATGACTCAGGAGATGACAATGCCTGTGAAAGGCCAACACAGGGTTGAGAGAGACCAGTAAAGATAATGATCAGAGATGATGGTGAATGCTATTACAATTCCTCATGATTACATTTCCAAGCACGCCAGAAGATGAAATCTTCACCAGTTGTAACTTTCAAGCAGTCTTTAAATATAACCATAGGTAGAGCACATTGAATTACTTCCATCTAGAAGTCGGAAAGCAGGCATCTTAGTAGTCAAGTCTAGATCAGAAAGAAAAGGGAGCACATATAACTAGAAAGAGGACGAAAGGGTGATTTTCCGAACTAACAACATCTGTTTTCCAGAAGCAATGTAAGAGCCTACTCCAAAAGTATACTTCAAATTGTGAATATTTGGATAAAGAGAAGACCATCCTGGCAATAATCTGAGCAAAACCTTCCTGACCACAAGCCTTTCCCTCAGGTTCTCTCAACCAATCCACTAACATCAGCTCTTATGTTGTCCAAATGGCCAGTCACGGAGCAAGAGAATATATGATGTATCTAGATCTTATGAAAACGAGGCAGATATGTGTTATTAACATTGTAATAGCATCCAAATCATTTCATTCTCTCTCCCACTAAGACAGATGATAGAAGAAGCACTTCTGGAACCTCTGCAGAGAGATGTCTTAGAACACATAAGCAAATGGACAAAACCACTCTTTGAGGCCTCCTGGAAAGAAAAGAATGGATCCACTCAAGAGCTACCTAGTATATCTATTCTAGGGACAACTAACAGTTCACCATAATTTTGTGGACAACATTATCATTCTGATGAGTCTAACAAAACAAGCAGGATACTTAAACATTGTTCACTTCATTTTACTGTTAATTAAAATGTCTGTTAGTAACATTATGAAAAATAAATCTCTGATACAAATATTTTTCACAGAATTTACAAAAAATTGTAATAGACTGAAGCCTTCAACTGACAGTAAAAATAATCTGCTGCATACAGAAACACATATATTGTATGGATTATCAAAACCGACAAAAGAATTTCAAGGAAAAAGTGGGAAACTGATTCAGTATATTCCCTGAAATCATAAACACCGAAAATGAATGCTACAGAGTATCAAATTTAAAATAAGGAGCCATATCCTTGTCCTATCTCTTAGCCCATTAAAAGAAAAAAAGGAAGTAGAGGGAAGTTAAATGGCACATTTGAAATGGGCAAATTATTATTATTTGATTGGCATTTGGAAGTAATATACTTTAGTAGCAGAGTGCCTCTGTAGGCCTCCTTCATGACCATGGGGTCCCACCATGGGATTGGTGAGATTGGGCAGGGGGGAGACTATGTATATGATAAAAAACCAGAGTCCTTTGGCATCTTAAAGACTAACAAATATTTTTGGGCATAAGCTTTCATGGGTTCCAACCCACTTTGTCAGAGTGCATCTGATGAAGTGGGTTGGAGCCCATGAAAGCTTATGCCCGAAGATATTTGTTAGTCTTTAAGGTGCCACAGGACTCTTATTTTTTGCTGTATACAGACTAACACGGCTACTCCTCTGGAACTTATGTATATTATAAAGACTGTAAACCTATAGGTCTGTATGGAGTAATACAATTGCAGAAAAAATTAGAAACACCCTTTTTATTGAATATTTTCCTCATTTTATTCTCACCTTCCAACAACTGCCACTACTGAACTTTACCTTAAGCCTAATTCAGATTGAACAGTTCATTTGAAAGTGCACTAGGTAGTGCCTTCTGTCCTGTGCAGCCCACTTCCCACCCTTTGAAATACTATCTCCATAAGTTATTTGTTCAACTAGACCCAGGGAGCAAGAACCTGAAGTTTACTTATAAATCTGGGTGTCTCATAAAAGGACAAGAAAGTTTAACATCAAGTCAACATACTAAATATCTGATGTGCTGGATATTAAAGGGTCAATGTGGAAAAGTGAAAATATAAAAGAATAGAAAAGTTAATTTAGTATTTCCCTCCATTTCATTTTAGAGATGTTTAATTCTTGTAGAGAATCTTTCTTGCAGTCATTGTAGAGACGTTTAATTCTTGAAGACCAGTAACACTGCTGTACTTCTGAATGCTGAATCCAAAGAAGTATATTTTTAAACTGAGAAAAATGATTGCAGAATGTTTACTGTTTGTACACATAGATGTCATCCAAGCAGGATAGAAACCAATTTACCATTTTTTACATTATACCTACTCACAATATGTCATAATGGTACCCATTTACACTGAATCATTCAATTTACAAACACATCTAAGAAATCAATTGAATTTTTAAGTAGGTTTCTATATGGTATCTAAAACTTATAAATAGTGCCTTTCACCCTAGTGACCAATACTGCATAAAATGAAAGAAACAGAATTCTGGAAGAAAAAAAAATGTCTATCCCTCTCTATTCTTCCAAAGGAGATGTGGGGGATATTTTACTTTTCAAAAAAACACTAAATTGCAGGGAGTGGGGGGTGGCTAGAAGGCTTTAATGAAAACATACCTTTTGAATCTTATCAGAACATTATCAGTTTGGGGCTCTGGCTGATCTCCTCTGGTAAGGATTCTTAGAGCTTTGGTTCATCCCCATAGAATGCTCTGTTTCCACTGCTGGAAAGTTAGAATGTGTGTCTATTCAGTTACACCATCTGTGTGGAGTTTTAGCTGTCTTGGGTATCATAAGGTATGTGTACACTGGCAATCTAGGTTGAATTAAGTAGCCTTAAGTCAACCTAAATTACTCCCCGTCCACACTGGACTTTCATTAAGTCAACTTAAGAAATTCCTTAAATTGACTTAATGAAAGATTAAGTCGACTTAGTAAGAACCGCTGATTAGGTCGACCTAACCCTTAAATCGACTCCTTAGATGGACTTAATTACAGTGTGGACATGGATTAACCCTTGTTGTCTTAAGGGCGGTTAGGTCAATTTACAGGGTAACCACTTTGTTAAATTGACTTAATAAGGTCGACTTTAAGTTGACTTAAAGTTGATCTTATTAAGTCGACTTAACAAGTCGACCTAACTTTTTCTAGTGTAGACATAGCCATAGATTATATAAAGGAGGGCTTCTGGAGATAAGTAGGTCTACTTATTTAAGTGTCTTTAGATTAAGGCCTTAACTTTGAATGCTTCTCTGAAGTTGTGTAGATCCCAGTTGTTTCTTTTGTCTCTGCAAATTTTGGTGACTTTGTTTACAAAGTAGGCACCAAGCCAGTCTCTGATTTGACAGCCTCTGTAACTATTCTTAATTGATTAGCCAGTTCACTGCATGGAACAACTGTGCTGGCCTTGGTTGGGCTGAGGTAACTGTGTGTGTCTCACAAGAAGTCCTATATACTTTAAATTATTACACATGCCCCTCCAGCATTATGTTTAAAATTATTTAACTATTGTTTGAATAGTTTGAAATTCTTTATCTCATTCTTTAAGCAGCTGTACCCAATGGAAAGGATTGACAAATGTGCCAAATTTCAGTTATTCTAAATCTTGATGTTCCTTGGATATAAACACCTGAAATTTGCACATTTATTATACACAGCAGCCAAGAACTAACTTCAGAATGACAGAAATTAATCTATTGGGGGAACACTATGTAGATGATATACTGGTGAGTATATATTACCAGAAAAGGTTGTACTGAAGCATTAATGATAGTTATTAGGTACTGAGGAGCAAATACTGTCAGAGCAACTTTAAATCCTCTTGGAGTACTGTAATACTTCATTATTCAAAGTGACCACAGTAGTTCTATCACTTAAATAAAAAATGTGCTTTTTCATCATATTTACTGAAAAAACAACATCATTTATGTATATGTCACAAAGTTATATCAGATAATGCAAAATATTTTAAATGAAATATAGAATAGTTGATATGTAAGGTGAGTAAAAGCAGCACTCACGTAATCTCAAAAATACTTGATTTCCCAGTTAGGTACCATGCCTGTGAACCAAACACTCCCACTTAACTGAGCTAATGAAGACAAACATACCTGCCTTTAAAGGGTACATTCTAAAGATGTGCTTTTCAGAAGACTAATTAAGAGAGAATTTCTTTAACCAGGGTAGTCAGAAAGCATTGTAGATTTAGTACTAGGACAAACAACAAAAAAGAGAGAGAAAAGATGCAAAAGAAAAGATTATACAGAAAAAATACTGAAAATGAGTTGAAAGGTTTTGGTAATAAAACAGTAAGTTTAGTTACAGGTGGGGAGGAGAAACAGGGAGGCAGCAGCTGTAGGGGAAACATGTCTCCCAGCAGCTCTTTCTATAAAAGGGATGTAGAATACTCATGAAAACTTAGAAATAACAGAAATAAGAAATCATGATCCAGGCAATTACAGACCTGCTACTCTGACCTTAGTAGTATGTAAGGCTTTAGAACAAATTGTGAAGGAAAACATAATTAAACTCATGGAAGCAAATGGTAAAAGTGGGTATAATGCAACAAGGGTTTACCAAAGGTTGGTTATGCCAGGCTAAACTGATTTCCTTCTTTAAGAAAATAGCTGATTTTTTAAATAAGAGTAATGCAGTAGACTAATACAGTTCAGTAAAGCATTTGATACAGTCCTGATGGGAAACTTAGCAAATTAGGGAGGATGGGGATCAGTACAAGAAGTGTCTTGTGGATAAGGAACAGGAGAATGGGGAGAAGGCTGAAAGGTGAATTACCAGATTGGTAGGAGGCTACTAGTGGAGTTCCTCAAAGAGTGGTCTTGGGACCAATCTTATTAAATATTTTTGTTAATGACCAGTGTAAAAAAGTAGGAGTCTGGTAATGAAATTTGCTGATGATACAAAGCGGGGGGAGCATCATCAACACAGAGGAGGATTGGAATATTATACAGGAAGACCTGGATGACCTTGAATCCTGGAGTGACAGAAATGGAATGAAATTCAATAGCACAAAGTGCAAGTTTATACAGTTAGGTCTAATAATAAGGCTTTCTGTAACAAGGCTGGGGTCTCATCAGTTGGAAGCTACAGAGGAGGGGAAAGACCTGATGTGTGGGTTGATGATGAGCCACCAGTACGATATGGCTGTGAATAAGGCTATTAGGATGTATTAGGCAAGGCATTTCCTGTATAGATAGGGAAGTATTCATGCCATTGCACAAGGCACTGGTAAGACCTCATTTGAAATCCTATGTACAGTTGTGGTCACCCATGTTCAAGAAACTGGACCAGATGCAGAAAAGAGCTACTAGGATGATCAGGGGAATGGAGGGCCTATCTTCTGAGTGGACATAGGAAGAGCTTGGCTTGTTAATCTTTCCATAAATACATAATGGAGGTATATACCAGGATGGGTGAAGAGCTATTTAAGCTAAAGGAAAATGTTGGCACAAGAACAAATGGATATAAACTGGCCATGAACAACTTTAGATTGGAAATGAGAAGGTTTCTACCCATTAGAGGAGTGAGGTTCTGGAACAGCCTACCAGTAGGAGTTGTAGGGGCAAAAACTACTTAATTAGTTTTAAGAGAGTGCTGGACAAATTTATGAGTACAGTTGTATGATGCAGTTGATTGTGATGGTAGGCAACAGGACTAAGTAGCCCTGGGGATCACTTCTGGTTTATGGCTTATGCTCCTTAAAGCTCACGCTTCAGGGTTTCAGCCAGCCACCTGCAGGGGTCAGAAAAGGATTCCCTCTGCCCCAATGCATTTTTAAAAATCTCCTTTGTCTGAAGCATCAGGGATGGTCACAGCTGGAGGTGGGACACTGGATGGGGAGGGCTCTGAGCATTCTTTCATTCAGGTGCGAGGCAGGGTCTAACTGATCATCATATGAGGGGTCAGGAAGGAATTTTTCCCAACTCAGACTGGCAGTGATCTGGGGTGGGGAGGGGTGGGGTGTCATGTGTAGTGCATGTGGGGCGGGGGGGGGTCACTTGCCAGCATTATCTGGATAGATCTCATTTAATCATTTCCCAGCTATTGTGGGGGACCTCGGCACTGGTGAACCCCAGTCCCTCCTATTCTCTGCCTCTGATATATAAAAGTCTGTAATACTTTGGTCAAATTTCAGTGGTTGAGATTACTGTGCAGGTGGAGGTGGTTGGTGGTGACATAGGAGGGCAGACTATATGATCTGGTGGTTTCTTATGATTTTTACTAATAGCATTTAAATTATAGCACCTCTTCACTATACAACCTCTCACAAAGCATGGCTGAAGACATGTGCCTCAGTTATTCTCAGCTGAGCCACTGGCAACCGGGGCCGTTTAGATGAGCCTTCAGTTTGCTCTAATCTGCACTGAGGGCATTAACCTGAGCAAAGCAGTAAGGCAGTGAAAGATCAGGAGAGAGAACGAACAATACCTACGCACCCCACCTTGAGATGCACAGAATATTCCTCAGCCACAGCTCAATAGCTGGCCAATATTTTGACTGAAATATTAAAAAGGCCAATAAAGTGAGACTTATTTAAAGTTAGACTGAGAAGAAGTAGTTGGATGGACTGACATCTAAATGTGGAGCTCTGCAGACCTTGCAGCAGCTGTGAAAGGGCACAGTGAATCTTTGAAAGAACGTTTTATCAAATATAACTGCAAACTTTGGCAGTATCCATGTACTGTCTGCAATCATGGTGTTAGCTGCAAAATATAATTATTTGATGCCACAAATAAAATACCTGGAAAGGCTGTTGAAACCAAACCAACAGAGGCAGAAAGCTCTGCTAAATCATAGAAAAAGGACTTGAGGTCACTGAAGTGGCTGCAGCAAATGATTGTACAATGACTTTAATATTATGCATACGGACAAAGCAGAAGGTCCCATTGTAATGACTGCAAGATTTTTAAAAAAAGTCTGTGGTGAAAAACCCTAAACAGAGTGCAGGAAAAAAGCATTATTTTTCTGTTATAGGCATTCATGACAAAGAAAGAATTCCAACAGCTGGTAAGGGAGCAAAAGATACATTCTATTTAAAAAGAACCAATCTGCAAAATTTCATATTTCTCATTCTAAAGCTGAGGAAACACTAACAGAAAAGTAGAATATGTGTTCCTGTTAGGAAAGCCTTTGAAAAAGCATATGTTGAAACATCAGCACTTTCCCTGGTTACATTCTGCTTCAGACAGTCAGGAAAAGTGATAATGATTCAGCATGACTTCTGGACAAGTTACAAAAGTTGGATTCCACAAACAACATCCAACAGGATGCAGATGACATAGAGACTCTGGCATCTTCAACTGCCTATTGTTACTACTAGCTATTTTTGTTTTGTTTGCTGTTAAACTTTTGCCTGGTTGATTTTAAAATATAAAATGTTCAAAATTTCTTGTACTTA
This sequence comes from Pelusios castaneus, assembly GCA_007922175.1. NCBI lineage: Eukaryota > Metazoa > Chordata > Testudines > Pelomedusidae > Pelusios > Pelusios castaneus. Next base: position 1,416,470 of record ML685830.1, read on the forward strand.
GCTAACAGGATTTGGGTTAATTCCGACAGATAATAATCTAGTGGCATGGCTCTCAAAAAAGCTCTTCTATTTAAATCAACACCCTTTCTGAATACTGAGATTAGAGTTTGTTAACTCCCAAGTCAGGTTAAATTACTTTTTTTTACTCATGGTTTTGTATTTTATGACAAAAAAATGTAAATAAATTGTAAATTTGCAGTATTCAGGCGCCTAAATATAAGCAGCCTGATTTTCAGAAATGAGGGGAATACACAGGCCTACTGAAATCAATGGGAACTGCAAGCTTGGTATCTTTGAAAATCAGGTTACTCTTGTTTACTGGCCTACATTTTGATTTAGGGGCCTAACATTACATATCCAGGTTTGAAAATTGTGGCCAGAGAACCCATTATTTCCTGAAGGGAACTACCATGATACTACTTGGTTTTGAAAAGGCATCTCTGGATTTCTTTTCTCTGCCCCACAAGATTGTATGAAGTCTATGAAAGAAGGAGTTAAACACAGGACTTCTTTTATTTCTTTCTCTTTTAGTAAGTTGCTCAAATTTCAGCTCCTGGAAATGTGACTCTTATTTAACCAGACAGATTTTAAAGTAAATTTAATCTTTTATGCGTAAGTGTGGGTGTATATGCATGTGATAGGCTCTGTTCAGGCTACACTGTTTGGTTCAACTTAATGTAAAATATACTCAAAAGAGGAAAAGGTTAAAGAAAAAGAAAAATGTAGCTCAGAAATAAAAGGTAAATAGATAGGGCCAGATTCACTCTAGGGTCTGCACTCACTTATGGTAGCATACACCTGGTGGCTGTAAGAACAAGGCCATTTTAGCAAAATGAAATGAATTCCTTTTGCATTGGTCTTCACTGCAGAAGATGGGGAAGATACCCACAGCACAACTATTCTTTTCGGCAATAAATGTGTAGTACTGTCGTACACTGATGTGTCAACAGTAAAGGTTTTAGAACAAATTGATACATTAACCAGTAATGAGTCACTAGGACTAGACGGCATGCACCCAAGAGTTCAATGGAATGCAAATATGGAATTACAGAACTACTAACTGTAGTATGTAACCTAATATTGAAACAATTCTCTGTACTAGAAGGTAGCTAATGTAAAGCCAATTTTTAAAAAGGATGTGAGAGGCAATCCTAGCAATTACAGGCTAGTGAGCCTAACTTCAGTACAAGGCAAATTGGTTGGAACTATGGTAAAAAACACACAGATGAACATGATCTTTTTGGGAAGAGTTATCACAACATTTGTAAAAGGAAAATTGTGCCTCACTAATCTATTAGAATTATCTGAAGATGTCACCAAACAGATGGGTAAGAGAGCCAGACAATGTCATGTATCTGTATTTTCAGAAAGTCTCTGACAAGATCACTCATTGAAGGCTCTTAAGCAAACTAAGTAGTCATGGGATAACAGTGAAGATCCTCTCATGGATCAGTAACAGATTAAAAGATAGGGAACAAAGGATGGGAATAAATGGTCAGTTTTTACAATGGTGAGAGATAAGCAGCAGGGTCCCCATAGGACCTATATTGGGACTTGTGTAGTTCAACATATTCAGTAATTACTTGGAAAAGGGAGTGAACCACAAAGTGGAAAAGTTTGCAGCTGGTATGAAATTATTTCATACACTTAAATAAAAAATTACTGCTAAGAATTACATGGAGATCTCATAAAACTAGGTGACTGGGCAACAGAATGTCAGATGAAATTAAACATTGGTAAGCGTAAAATAATGCAGATTGGAAAAATATTGCAACTGCATACATATATAATGAGGGGTTCTAAATTAGCTGTTACTACTCTGGAAAGAGATCTTGTCATCATTGTGGACAGTTCTCTGAAAACTTCAGCTCAGTATGCAGCAGTCAAAAAGGCAAATAATGTTAGGAAACCGACAGGGAAAAAAAGAGAAAATACCATAGAACTAAAACGAGAGTCCTGTAGCACCTTAAAAATTTAACAAATTTCTTTGGGCATAAGCTTTCGTGGGCTCCAACCCACTTTGTCAGATGCATGAAGTGGAAACTGCAGTTGAAAGGTATATATACACAAGCCAGGGTGAAGGAGGCCAAATGCTAGCAAAGTCAATTCAGTTAGGGTAGATGAGGCCCATTCACACCAGTTGATTAGAAGGTGAGAATGTGTGAACAGGGACAAATTACTTTTTGTAATGTGCTAACCATTCCAAGAGGGGTAGCCGTGTTAGTCTCTGTACAGCAAAAATAATGAGAGTCCTGTGGCGCCTTAAAGACTAACACATTTCATCTGATAAAGTGGGTTAGAGCCCAGGAAAGCTTATGCCCAAAGAAATTTGCTAGTCTTTAAGGTGCCACAGGACTCTAATCGTTTTAACCATTCCAAGTCCCTATTCAGCTACCCCTCTGGAACTTACAGAACTGCTTTTATATAAATGCACAGTGTGCCCATACCTTGAATACCGTATCCAATTCTGGTCAACCCATCTCAAAAAGGACATAGTTGAACTATAAAAGGTTCAGAGAAGGTCAGCAAAGATGATCAAGAGTATGGAATGGTTTCCATATGCTGAGAGACTAAAAAGTTCATCTTAGAAAAGAAAATGATTGGGGGCCGCGGGGGGGGGCGCGGGGGATATGACAGAGGTCTCAAATCATGAATGGTGTGGAAAAAGTGAATACAGTGTTATTTTCCCTTTCCCACAGGGAGCACCTGATGAAATTAATAAGCAGCAGATTTAATACAAACAAGAAGAAATGCTTTTTCACACAACACAGAGTTAACCTGTGGAACTCACTCCCATGCGATGCTGTGATGGCAAAAAGTATAACTGGGTTAAAAAAAGAACTGGATAACTTCATGGAGGATAGGGTCATCAATGGCTATTAGCCAAGATGGTCAGAGATGTAATTCCATGTCCAAGACAACACTAAACCTCAGACTGCAAGACACTGGGAGGGAAAGACAGAGTTTGATCTCTTCAAAATATCATTGTTCGTGGACACTTCCACTGAAGCTCTGGAAATGGCCACTGTCAGAGATAGGATACTGGGTTAGACTAACCTTTGGTCTGACCCAGAATGGCAGCTCTGATGTTCTTATGCAGGGCCGAATTAAGACATGATGAGGCCCTAAGCTATGTCAAGATGCAGAAGCCTCATACCATAAAAAATAAAGAGAAAAAAGTGTATTACATTATAACATAAAGGGTAAATGAAAAAATAAATGATAAACCGTTATATTTGCATATATATATAGGCAAAGATGCAACCAAAAACAACTAAATAAAACATACATCTTGCAAAAAGCCGTATTTGCATGATCAAATACCTTATGATAAATCTTCTTAGTTATCTCTGACATATTGAAAGGCCCATCATAATGTGAGGCCCTAAGCCATGGCTTACTTGATTTGTACCTAAATCTGGCACTTTTCTTACATGGTAATTTCCCTGAAATAGGGATGCAAAAAGTGGTGAATGTTGCCTGAACAGTAGGGCCCTGTCTACCTACATAAGCAGATACTTCTTCAAATCCAATTACTTTAACATAATTGAAAATTCCCTTAAACATCCATGTAGATATAACAGAACACTGTTCTTTGTCATGCTAGCTGATCATGTTGAAGTTGTGTTTTAGCCTAACTGATAGTGTTCAGGTCTGTTCACACCAAGATGACAAGAGGCATTTTCACAACATATTGCTAACCTGTTTTAACTAGTGAATTATATAATTCTATTACAGACCAGCAAGTTGAATTTTACCATGTGCTAGCTGGTCAAGGTGAACCTCCTAGACACACTCCTCTATTATAGTCAAATTCCAAAGGGGTAGCCGTGTTAGTCTATTGTAGAAAGACAACAGAGTCCTATGGCACTTTTAAAGACTAACAGATTTATTTATTGCATGAGCTTTCGTGGGAGAAAATCCCACTTCGTCAGATGCTTTGAAGATGGGAAACTTACAGAATGGGAGGAAATTAAATGCAGGGGAATGTATGACATAGGATCAGGTCAGGCTGTAACAGCAAATCAAAATAGGTGCTATAGGTTTAATTTCCTCCCATTCTGTAAGTTTCCTATCTTCAAAGTGTCTGACGAAGTGGGATTTTCTCCCACGAAAGCTCATGCGATAAATAAATCTGTTAGTCTTTAAAAGTGCCACAGGACTCTGTCCTCTATTATAAAGCTTGAAGACATATGTTATTATTATTTATTTGTATCATTGTAGCACCTAGGATCATTATATTTTATGAACAGGCATTAGGAGGCAGACTGGCCTATAATCAACTAACATGACTAAAAAGGTTTTAAACTGAATCAACACAGATGTTAAGGGGAGACTGTTCATCATTTTAAGCGATCCTGATTGAAGAAAGTACCCTTTTCACCCTCAAAAGACAGAGTTTAAATGATGCTGCTCAGAAAGTGGGTGCGCCTGAACTGATGGGGAATGTGCAGATTCAAAAACTCCAGACTGTAGAGTTTATTTGGCACACCAACAGGAGATGAATCAGTAGCTCCTATTCTTACTGGTCGAATCTGTGGCTAAGGAGCTCTGCCTATACAATCACAAGAGATTAAATGTGGAGTTCACAGAGTAACTGCACATGTGGGCAAAATGTGTTTGAAGGAGGGCCAGAATAATGCACTAATGCATTATTGCTGACAACTGCAGGGAGGGAGGGAGTTGAGCTATTGCAACTCTTATCTATTTCAGCTACAGGGGAAGGAGATATTATTATATTATATACATACACATCTAAGGGCTATGTCTACACTTGTAAAGTTAAGTCGACATAACAGAGTGGCTACACTTTAAGTCGACTTATGTCGACCTTGTTAAGTCGACTTAACAGTAGACATAGCTGTCCACACTGGCTTGAAGTCGACTTAAGAAGTTGACTTAAGGCTTAAGTCGACCTTCAGAGGTGGTGTTAAGTCGACTTACGCTGTTATGAAGTCAACTGAAGGAAGCGCTTAAGTCAACTTAATAAAAGCCCAATGTAGATGTGGCTTTGTATAGGTCGACTTAAGTGTCCTTAAGTTGACCTAAGTTGCCGGTGTAGACTCACCCCTTGAGAGGTTGATGTGAGTCTTGACAGGGGGCCTGCCTAGACGGGGAAATGATCTAGAGTTCTAACTCAGTGTGAAAAACAATATAGCAATCTCTTTAGACGAGGATTGTCATGCCAACAAAGGGGCATGTGCAGGAATAAAACTTTGACCCCTTTTAGAAGGGCACGTTCTGTGCCCCTACCAATGCACCCAGGGCTGGAGGAGCTTTCAGCTTCCGCTGCAGCGCTGTGGCTGGAGGAGCTTGCTTTACTTACCACAACCCCAGCCCCAGAGGTGTTTTGTGTCCCTTCCATGCCCCTGCTTGTCCCCCTTGTGCACACCCCTATGTTTAAATTGTGTCACATGAATTTTTAATTGCTTTGTAGGACTCAAGATCTTTCCAATCTTCACAACAAAGCTTGGGTACTGCATGTTATTCGAAGCATGGAGCTATAACCTTAATTTACATACATTATTTTATACTAATTAGCTGCTACTTCAGGTGCTTTTGTTGCTCGTCTTTCCATTCGAAGATGACCATGACATCACTGATTGGTTTGGTTTCCGTGAATACAAGCGTGGCTGATCAGGCCAATTTGAGCTTTGAACTGTCTATGATTATTTTTTGGCAAAAGTATTTGAGGGCTGTTCTTTGGGTTAGACTGTATATTCACAAACTCTTCAAATGCAAATCAAGTAAATCACAAAGTAAAGTGATTTTATATAAAATCAGACTCTCAGCATATGGGAGTGAGAGAACCTCTCTTGATGTTGGCCTTCTCAAGTGACTAAATCTTTGTTCCTATAAATAGGAACCTGCTTGTGTGCATCATATGAGGTCCCACTCAAAAATGATTTGAGTTTGTTTATATTTGTTTTGAGTTGTCTAACATGGCCTTCCACCCTAGAAGTTTAAATATGGCAAGAGTCAGAAGTTTGATAAGGTTAAGAATGTGGAGTGCAAATTTAAAAAAATTAAAAACACAAATCTAATGATTATAGCTTCCTTCCTCTTACTAGTTAGTAAAGTCAGGAAAGGTCACAGGAGTTTTTTGTTTTTGTTTTTACCTAAGCCTCTAAAAAGTCATACATTTTGAATACAAACATTGAGAATAAGAACTTATTTCTGAAAAATCAGTAATTCCCCACCCAACCCACGCACACGTCATTTCAAGGCGCCTCAGAGATCTATCAGTTAAGAATCATTATTGGTACTATAGCTATTAAATGTATTATTATTATGAAGCTAAAATATCATCTTTATCAACAGAATTAGTATATGAAACTGATCTTTTATGTTCACTGGCAAGAATAGCCATCAATTTATGCCAACGACAGGATTTACCCCTAAATAAAACAGCATCATACATAAATTATAAAATATCAACAAAAAACTACCCACACTCAGACAAACCAAAAAATGAATCAAGCACTCCCAAGCATCCTTTGGAAGACACTGTACTATCACTTTTGGTGTAGTCAATATACTCAACCTCATGGGTCTTGTGCAACCCAAAGAGTATATATATTTTCTACTGCAGAAGACTCAAAAGCTCAGAATAGATAATGATTTAATCCAAGCCTTACTTTGCCTCCTTCTCTCCCTCAATTGGTATTTATAGGGTCTTTGTCATGAAAGTACTTTCCCTTCCTCTAATACTATTCTAAAACTAACAGTAGGTTTGTGGTTGCTTGAGACTGTATTTGCGGAGGGAGGAGGCATGGGCACAAAGCTTATTTAGTTAATCAAGCTGAGCAATTTTAATTTGTTTTAATAGTTGTGCATAGTAAAACCATTACTACAACTGCAGGACAGTATTACCAAAGCCAGCAGACACCTTTATCTTTTTAAAATGTGACTTTATTTCTGGAATTTATAGAGAGAGAAAAAGAGAGGAACACACTTACACACAAACACACAAACATCCACATGCTAGTTACAGATTTTTTTGAGGTGCTAATATCTTCTACTTACAGGCTGAAGAAGGATTTCGTTTATATTTTCATACTTAAAATATTTTTAAAATAAAATATGAGGTTACAGGAGCAATGACGCAAAGACCCCGTTTCAGCAAAATATTAAGCACATGTCTAGCTTTACATATGTCATAATGGGCTCAGGTGTTTGTAGAATTGGGGCAAATGTATCTATAAATAACTACATAAAATTCCAAAGATATATCTATATATAACAATGTTCTTAATATAAGCATTAAGTACATAGGGGAAAAATAAAATTTCCCTCAAAATCAACTTTCATATTTTCAGATCTTCTCTAGACTTTCCAAAGCCTCCAACTCTGCCTGTCTCCTATAGTCAAGCCTTTGGTGATTTTACATTTGTTAAAATTATGTTGAACAATCAGTGATTCTCTGAGAAATGATTTTGAGATGTAAATGTACCTGGTCTAACAAGGGCCAATTCTTTATAGCTTCTCTTGTTACTCCTGCACAGAATCCCATTGACTTCAAAGGAACTCTCTGCATGGAAAATATGTGGGATTGTTTGCGCAGGCAGGCTCCGGGTCATCTTAAATAATGATTGTACACAATTTTCACATTTTGTATATTTTAATATTTTCTTATTTTGCAAGCAGAACTTTAGAGTTTATCACGAAGGCTCTGTGTATGGTACAAGCTAGGGGCATGGTTCCCAGTTTACATAGCTGTTTTTGTGCTAGCTCTTATCTGAACTAATGCACTAAAAATAGCAGTTTAGCTATAGTAACACAGGCAACAGCCACAGTCACATGCTATCCATCTCACTATCCATTTCAAGTACACACCCATTGGGTTCAGGCAGGTTTAGACTCGGGGCTGCTAACACAGTACCATCTCTGCCATTCCTGCTGCCCATTCTACCACGATATGCTACTGTTCTTGGTGTGCTACCGTATGACTGTGTCTATGAGAGCTGGGAATCACACCCTTAGCTTACAATGTAGACTCAGCCAAAGGCTGTACTAATGAACATTTATTTATTATGCTCCCGAGTAAAAATGAATACCATAATACATCAATTGATGTTTCAATGTCAATCCACACAGATTTTCTGAGAATCTGAGATTTCCACTGTTCAAGGTTGAAAAGTATGAAATAGCTGATCCTTTCAATCTTTACCTGTGGTCAAGAGGGCAGACTGTGTAAACTCTACAGCAAGATGAAAAAAGGTGTCCCAACTACCAGTCATAAACTATTTTCTCTGGGTAATTTTTGTACTTGTTGGATAAGCAGACAGGTAAGACTCAGAGTGGGGAAAGCATGAATTTTTCAATAGTGAAAAATAAGTGACTAAGCAGGATGCTGTCATTGTTAAACTATGTGTGGTTGTTTGGAGGACAACAGGGATGGTGGATAATAAAGGCAATGGACTAGAAAATCAGAAAACTACATGGGGCTTAGCAGGGAGACAGTAATGGACTTATAGTTCCAGACACAACTCTAAAAAAATAAGGTATTTTGAAAATGAACTTAAAAGGTGCCAGATCTTTGGTGTTGCTAAAAATCCCTTTGTGCCATTGGAGCATTGCTGTGACTTTAAAGTTGCTGCAGATTCTTCCTATCGTGTCTCTAAGCCAGTCCCTTCTGACCCTTTCCTAGTGTACAGAATCAGCTGTGTGAGGGCGAGAATATTCTAGAGTTATGGAAGGGGACAGATCTGAAGCATGACATGCTCAGCTGATCCCTGATTGGCAGAATAGTTCTTGGGCGACAGATCTAGCTGGTATAAGTTAGAGCAACTGCTGTGGTTGTTCCAACTTTCCAGTGGGTTGGTTTTGTTCCCTGCTTTCCCTAGAATCAGAAAGATGTAAAGATATCCACTATATTTCTCTGAGAGATTTTATTGATCCGTCTTTTCAAGAAATGATATACATTTTATATCCAACTAAAGACACTGATAAGCTGTTTGCTTCTTAAATATATATCGTCTGGCCTTTCGCTTTGAAATGCAAAGAGGATTGGCTTTAAATATCCTAGCTTGTTTTAGTTAGTTTCATTACTTGAGTGCTATTTAAACTTAGCTTTTTGTACTCAACAGTAATACCATGGAGGAAAAAAACCCTGAAACTTCTTTTCATTCATTCTTCTTCTTGTAATAACGCTCTACCAGAGCACTGGGTCAGTGCTGCTACAGCAAAACAGAGCTAAAAATAGTTTGTCCATATATGTCTAATATAGAGGATGGGCAACTGCCACTAGATGGCATAACATCATTATACTATTTTGCTTGCTTTCTTGCTTCTTTTTCTTTAATATAAAAGCACTATGTAAGATTTGTCTTTCAAACTTGCTGTCAACACATTTTGACACTTCAGAGGTGACCAAGGTCAGCCAATCATCCGGATATTGACAAACATGGATCTTTCTTCCTTCTCAGGTGTAAAGCAAGTATTGTGAGGTTCTTTGTGAAGACAACAGGAGTTATTTTGTTTTATTTCTGCTTTTAACTTTTTGATCTATTGGCTAATGGGTTATTTTGTAATAATTAACATAACTCCTGCTAACTCCTGGGCATTTTGTGCATGATACATGCAAATGGAGAGATTCTTCTACAAAATCTCTTTTATCACTACACTGAGCAACTTGGCTCTTATTCTGGGTTTGCAGCTGAAACCTCATGATTGTGACCAGTTCAAGACTGCTCTGTAGATCTTGTGGCTGTGAATCCTGAAGTCAGAACTCCATCTCCCTCTGTGACTGTGTGACGAGGAACTCCAAGCAAATGACCTGCTACCACTCAAAGGGTGCGTCTACACTTACAAATTAAGTCGATTTAAGCACTTAATTTAATCTGCATCTACACTACATTTTCCTTAATTTGACTTAAGCTGCTCCTTAAGTCGAATTAAGGAAAAGTTAGTTCGAATTAATAACACCTTGTTTTAATTTGAACTAGTGCTTAAGTCGAATTTATTAAATCGACTTTAGCCAGTGTAGACGCAGATTAGCCCTAAATCGACTTTAAGTCGACTTAAAGGGCTTCAGGGCTCCCCCACTGCCCTCCCTGCCAGGGTGGCTGGCACAGGCAGAGCCTGGCGTGCCCCCCCACAGGGCAGGACAGAGCCCTGCCCACCCTGCTCCTATGCCCTGCCAGTGTCCCTGTCCTGCTCAGCTCCCATTGTACCCAGGTACAATGGGGCAAATGCTGAGCCCCCTGGCACTTGGCAGGGGGTGCCCCCCCTACCACCGTGGACCAGTCTCAGGTCCACCTAGCCCCTAAAGGTTGACTTAGGCGTCCAGTGTGGACGCTCTAAGTCGATTTGGCAGGGTCCCCTTTAAGTCAACTTAATTTTTGAGTGTAGACATGCTAAGTTGACTTAACAAAGTTGACTTAAAGTCGACTTTGTTAAGTCAATTTAGCTAAGTCGACTTTAATTAACAAGTGTAGACATAGCCAACGAGACAAGGTGTGTGAGGTAATCTCTTTTATTGAATCATCTTCTATTGGTGAGAGAGACACGCCTTTGAATTTACACAGCAGAGCTCTTCTTCAAATTGGGGACACTAATTAAATATGCTGCTAAATACAAGATTTGAGCAGTCTGGTTTAGAGAGGCAAGTGGTGCTGGATGAACAGATAGCTTTACATAAGTAGTTATATATGTTATAAGTAGTTATATTTCAAGGGACCATTCAAGGTAAAGAATAAACTTGTCTCTCTTAGCAACAGAAGTTGGCCCAATAAAAGATAATATACCTCACCCACCTTGTCTCTCTATCCTGGGATCAACACATCTAGAAAAGCGCTGCAAACTGCTCTCACTAATGTCTACAGAACAGAAGCACCGAGTAAAGATTCTGATGCTCTCTGAGGAAAGTATCCTCCACCCTCTTTTGAGAGGAGAGGGAAGACACATTTTCAGATACATATAGTGCTCCCTTCTCATGGTCTTCAATGGGAAAGGAGAATGACTATGCTCCTCATTTCCCTGTGTTCAATCACCTCCCAGAGGAAGTTTTCCATCCTCACCTGCTTCCCACACCGCCACCATGGACACCTGATTTACTGATTTTTCAACAGGAGACCAAATACATGACACAAAAATTGCTCTCAACACTTGAATAAATGTAGAAAGGTCTCTCCCTAATGTGGCCCACATTAGCGAGTTACTCAAGTTTTAGGCTGCATTTATTCCTGTGGGCTACAGGGCAACAACAGGCACAGTGAGAAGAAAAAGAAATAGACCTTGGAGGATAGGAGGCAGACAGCTCATTTATATAAGCTTTCCACTTCTGGACTGAAACTATTACCGGTAGTTTGGCCTTGCATACCAGCTTGTTATTTACCACAGGTAAGCATACTGCATTGCTAATCTCCAAGGTATCAAGGATGTAATTTCACCTAGATCCAAACCTTAAGAGAAGGCAAAGTATGCACTGATTCCTTGGCTTGTTATTATGCACTAGGGTCAAGAATTTCAAAGGTATTTAGACATCTGAAGATTGGTACTTGGTGAGATTTTTAAAAACACCTAAGTGCCTAACTCCTACTGACATCAGACCCCAAGTATTTTTGAAAATATGGTCCTCTGGCTCCACCTTGAATACAGTTAGACATGAACAACAACTGAATTCTTATACTAAAATTTCAATACAATTCTAACTTTTTATCATATATTATCAAAATATATTAAATAATTTTCAAGCTTTGACCATAAAATAGCACAAATTCTTATCTCTGAAATTGTGAACTGAGTGATTCTGTATCAAATGGAATTCTTCTTATTAGTAAAAGACGTCATTTGCTTTCCTCCTACCTATTTTTGTTAAAAATAGCTATATTTTAAATATTATACAGATTATACATAGTATAATTTAGAACAGACCCTTTCTTACACAGCTTCAAACAATGGAACTGAAGCTTTTCTACATCCTAAAAGGCCTGTAATCATAATTTTTCTGAATACCTGGAAAAAACCCGGTGGTACAGGACCTACTGGCATGCCATCTCCTGGGGGAATGTTTCCTAGCACTGGGCTGGGAGCTGCTGCAGCACTCTGAAAAGAACAAAGGAAAAATAAACCTTTGTCATTGCATGGCAGGCATAAAACCAAAAACTACTGTGACTAAAATGCAGTGAGGCGGAAAGTAAACTCTCTGGATATGACATAATTTTCATTATTTACTCTAAAGGTAAACTGTAATTCAATAATGCTCTATCTCATTTTATACACATGAAATAGTTAATTTAAGTTCACAAATGTATTATTATTTGAGGAGAGGATTGACAGACATGGCATGTGTATATTAATCCATTAGATTTATCATGACTGTATGTATATATTTAATAATTTGTATTATATATTTAAAAATCTATGTATGTGGCGCATATACACACACGTGCATGTGTATATATATATATATATATATATATATATATAAGTTATACAATCTCTTTCAAATTTTTAACCACTTTATAGGTAACTTCAGCACACTTAATATTCTTTTAAAATCACATGAAGCTTCAAAAACAGTGAATGCTCATAATTCCACCAGTCCCCAAAATAACCACCATGACGAATTAGAATAATTTTGATTACATTTTTGGAAAGCAAAAAGAAAAAGGTGAAGGGAGAAAAGGTATTACTAAGAAGTGAATTAGAGGATGAAATTAGCTACCTTTGCAAATTCTACAAATGGAAAAAGCAAGGAAGGAACATAGCTCCCAGCAATTTACAAGCAGGAGATCATCACAAAAATGGAAGCCAAACTGTTATTGTTGTCATGTATTGGACCCTGAATTGCTTTTAATTTCTAGCAGCCTCCTTTCCTGCAATACATTCTCTTAGGATGTGAGGATGAATTGCCTTCAAAGACTTTCAGTCTTTTGTGAAAGCACACTTAGGAGCACAGAATTCATGAAAAGTGATTTGCAGGTCCTAAAGATCTGCCAAAATCTGCCCTATGGAATACAAGTTGATAGTGATTATTAATTTAACTGGCCACTGGATGTCATTTTTACATGTAATATCCAAAAGAAGTATACATGTACATTATATTTTCATATCCCATTTAAGGAAATGTAAAGTGTAATGCTGAGAACATTAGAAAACTGAATTTGATTGGTATAACATGTAGCTATGTTAACATTTTTAGACTAAACAAAAAATAAATATTCAGTTAGTTATGTCAGATTTTGCAATGGTTCAGACCACTCTTTAGAATAAGTTCCTCAAGTACCAGTCTGATATTTAGCAACAAAACTGTATGTTACCTTTCAACATGGGACCAAAGAGCTACTCAAGTCTAGCCACACAGAAGCAAGTCCAGGCAATGAAAAGTACAGTACAGTTAGAACGGGCTACAATGCTTTGATCTTGATTGTACTATTGACATTTTTGCCTAGTGAATTATTCTAGTAAATTCACAGATTCTGAACCTGGAGTCTGTAATATGTTCAGCAAGGTTGGTGTTACAATATTTTAATCTTGCCGTTGACCACAAAAGTCAGTCATATGCACCTGAGCTAGCAAAGGATTTGGGTCACAAAGCCCTTTGTGCAGGACTGCCAAAAAGGAATGGGGCTATGATGGGGTGATATAGTATCAGACTGCAGTGAATAAAAAGGTGTTACTTACTAGTAACTTCTTTGGGAGTTACCTCTGTGCATTCACATTAACGTGATTTGGTGCCTCTAGCGTCAAGCTGTGGAACTATATAGAAAACTTGCATCCATTGAGAGGAGGGTAGTAACAATCTAGTGCAAGAATGTCTTCATTGACCCTATCTATATAATACCGCATACACCCCAGCCCACTTCTATTCCTTTTCCCAAACTCTCAAAGTCATGAAATACAAAGTACTTCCAAGGCAGAGGGAAAAGTGGCTGGGTAATGTGAATGCAAAAGACAATCCTTGAAGAACAACTGCTACTATTAATGAGTAACACTTTTTCCTTCTCTGAGGGCCTCTGTGCATTTAGGAGATTAGCAAGATGGGCTCCCCATTAGAAGATGGTGGGCCAGGAGCAGACATTAGGGCTGAGGAAGAAAACAGGGAAGGTAGCAGATGAAAATCTGAGACCATTTTAGGCATTATTCTGAGCTGAAGTCTCATAATGAGCTTTTCTTTGCATACTTCTGTACAGGCTGGCGAGGCACTGAAAACAATGACTTTGCTAACCCTCTTAGCAGATGTAATGGACATTAAAATGCCATTTTGATAGCCATGTGTTCTAAGAAAGCTGGAAACGCTGGCTCATAAGACAGGCCCCTGTTAAACACTGTTAAAACCAGGGTGGGAAGGGACCTCTAGTAGTGGGAATTCATTAATCATTCCCTTAAGAAACCTGGAGACTGTGGGGGAAGTCAACAGAGGCTTGACTTTAATCAATAAGTATATATGATAGACAAATATGGCTGCTAGATTCACCTTTTAGGGAAGTAACCGCTAAACCTTGTGATTTTAAATGCTACAGATATTCTGAAATTGCAGGAACTTTTGCCCAGGATGGATTTATTTGTTATCCTTTGCCCAACAGGAAAACCTGGTCCATTTCAGTCTATACCACTTCAAAGCAGAGTTATATATAGACTGTAGCAGTACTGCTTGAACTCTGGGCAAACATAGACAGCCTATGGCACTCTATATCCTCCATGCAGCTGGGTGAAGCATCTCTGGGTTTGGATGAAGAATTCTTCCTTATTGTTGAAAAAGGAGGTCCAGGCACAGAGGAGAATGAATTGGTTGTTTTCTGGTCAGCCGGAGAAGATCCATCTATCAATATCACAAAGGCCACATTGATGTTATAAGGGTGATGTTTGCTTTGTCCTCTCTGATTTTCTTATACTCTGGGTATCTTTGTATGGGAGGAAAGACATAGAGAAGACAAGTGCTCCAGTTCAGGGATACATTCAATTGTGATTTCTTGTTACCCACCTTGTTTCTTTCTGACAATGTCAATTGTTGCTGATTCCTGGAACACTGAGGGAGACTTTGGTGTTGATGGCAGTGTTGACATAGTCCATGGTACCTGGTTTAGAGAGGCCAGTGATGCTGGATGGATGGGAGGCTGAGCCCCATCAAGTGATTGCCACAGGCTCATCTTGAACCTGATACAGAGGGCAGCTGTGAGGCAGGAACAAGTTTTCATCTTTGGTTTCTTTCCAGAATTCTTTGAGATGGAAGTGGACCCAGGAACTCCCAAAATAGTGAAAGGCTGGCACAGTTGTGATAGAAGTAAAATGTGCCAGAGTCTGAGCTGCCTATTCATCCTCATCTGAGGAGTGAAGGCATTGGGACACTACATGACGCTCTCCCAGGCTCATTAGATACCAGACAAGTGTCTTTGTTTCTGGAAAGATGAATAAGCAGAACATACATATGTTGAGCATGCTATGGGCTCAGGATCTGTTAGCTTCAGGGATAACCAGAGGCATGTGGCACCCAGCAACATTAATTAACTGAATTATGAAAGTTTAACAATAAAAACAAGCTAATTAAATAAGAAATACAAGAAGAAAGGCTCACTAGATTGTGTACATAAGAGTTGTTATTTTCATTCTCTGCAGCAGTGGAGAAGAAATTGAGGTGGGCTGTGGAGGGTGAGGGGGATGCATTTCCCTTATATAAATAGGGCTGATGATGTCATCAGGGCACTAGAACACTACCAGACCCCACAACAAATATGACTTGTCTATACAGTTCTGCAGGCTGATACTATAGATACCAAATTCCATAAACATGAATACACATTGGCCTTCAACAACAAATTCATAGACTCATAGGCTATGTCTACACTAGAAAAGTTAAGTCAACTTTTGTTAAGTTGACTTAATAAGGTCGACTTTAAGTCGACTTAAAAATCGACCTTATTAAGTTGACTTAACAAAGTGGCAACACTATAAGTCGACTTAGTCCACTTTGTTAAGTTGACCTAACTGCCCTTAGGTCGACTTAACAAAGTGGACTTATGCTTCCACACTGGGCTTAGGTCGACCTAAGGAAGGGTTAGGTCGACCTAAGGAGGCATAAGTCGACCTAATGAGTGGTAGTTATTAAGTCGACTTCAGCTTTCATTAAGTCGACTTAAGGATTCTCTTAAGTTGACTTAATGAAAGCCTAGTGTGGACGTGACTTAAATTGCCAGTGTAGACATAACCATAGACTTTAAGGTCAGAAGGGACCAGTATGATCACCTAGACTGACCGCCTGAACAATGCACGCCACAAAACTTCATCACTCACTCCTGTAATAAACCTCTAACATATGATTGAGTTATTAAAGTCCTCAAATCATGATTTAAAGACTTTGAAGTACAGAGAATCCACTAGCAATTCTATTTATAGCCTATCTTCTGAAGTCTTCCACTCCAAATTCCACTTTGCTGCAATACTGTTTATGCAGTGACTATGTTCAGATGTACTGTATCGATCAGATCGTCAGACTATTCAAGCATATAAGGAGAAGGTTTTTATTTGTGTTGTTGGGAGGGGGGAGGGTTCTGGAAATAAAGCTGTAGGGTACAGCCTGGCATAATTCTGTTACTTCAATCTATTTTAGCTCAAAATGGAAAACAGTTCTTAGAGGTTCTTCCTTCAGCGGCCAGAACCTCTATCAGATACAGCTTGTTCTGGAAACATTCTGTTTCATAACCTGAAAAGAGACTTCTCCTTATGCCCTGATCTCATAGGGACACTCACTCCCTCTCTGGCAGAAATCACTCTATTTTCATTAAAGACTAACAAATTTCTTCAGGCATAAGCTTTCTTGGGCTGCAGTGTACTGTGTCAGATGCAGTGGATTGCAGCTCACGAAAGCTTATGCCCAAAGAAACTTGTTAGCCTTTATGGTGCCACAGGACTTTTATTGTTTTTGCTATATACAGACTAACACGGCTACCCCTCTGGAACTCTATTTTCATTGTTGCAGAATCACATAAAAGGGGCAAACAGAACAAAATAAAAGAACAATGTTCAGCATATTAATAGTTAACAAAAATAAATGAGAAAAAGAAACAGTCATCACTGCATCATGGACAGGGAAAAACCTAAAGGGGACAAATCTCCATCAGTCTATATGTTTCTATTTCCAGTAAAACCCCATGAACAAAATTTTCCTAAAAATATAGACAATGCTGATATTTCAAAACCCAAATTTTCATAAAAATCAGTTTGGTCTCCACCTGTGAAGCAACAATGCTGGGGAAAGAGCCTCGCTTCGTTCTGTTCCCTGTGAGCATTTCAACAGTGGTTTGGATATACTTCTGAGTGAGCCCCACCCAGCTCTGAAAATCTGGGAAAACGGAAGCTGTGACATAGGGGTCATGCAGAACAAATCTTCTAGAACAGCATTGTATGAAGGCATCCTACAGAAGGAAAATACTGTAATTCTATCACAGAAATTTCTAGTGAATAAGCTCAGTATTTTTGGTGATGTTTGGCATGCTGATTGCTGTAGAGCTAAGGGATACAGTTCTGAACCAGGTCTCTGAGTTAGAAATGTTTAAGAGGAATGAATTTTTCATTGCTTGGCTGGATTTGGGCACATAGGGGGGAAAGGGTCAATAGTTCGGTTAGTGTGGATATTGGTTCAGGTGGCTTGTTTAACTTCTTGTTTGAGTATCCAACTGCAGCTGCAATGCTATTCTATGCTGAGAATGTGGTGGTGGCAAAAAAAGAATTCCTTTGGGGATGGGGAAGGAAAGGAAAAGATATATAATCTTGTGCGACATTTTGTATTAGGAGGTAGGCAAGGTTGAAATATTTGGCCTCAGTTCTGGTGGCTGCAGGAGTTGGCTGGGGGAACCAGCTCTTCGCTTCATGCTATTTAAAGCTCATTTAATTAATTTAATTAACTAATTTAATTAAGTTAATTAACTTTATTAAAGATACAGTCATCCTTTATTTGATTATAGACCATAACGTTTCTAGGCGCAGTTCAATGTATTGGTTTTAACATACAAAGCCCTAAATGATTTGGAACCTGGTTGCCCAAGGGACTGCCTCTCTCCCTGTTTTTTCACTGTCCCAGTTCAAAAGAAGGGGTCTTGACTTTGGAACTCACCCATCCAATCTGCCAAAGCCCCATATGTCATGTTTACATACACACTACACAGCTCATCTGTTCTCCTTTGTTTTTTGGGTGGGAAGGGGTTAATAGGCCAAAAGATAAAGCAGCTGTAAAGTCTGTTATGATTATGGTAGACACTTTGGCCATTGTTTGCTTATGGTATTCATTAACTGTATTACTGATTGGAAATTGTAAGAATATTGTTGTTGTTATTGTGAAGGACCTAAAGCCACTGTTAGGCCCTGGAAAAATCCAAACTACTATAATGAAAACTGCATAATATACATGACAGAAGGTGTAACTTAAAAGGATAGCAATGAAGTCACAATAGTGGAATTACAAAAGATTTTCACTGTCTTTGGCATAATATGTTTTGCAGTCTAAGAAAGAATGAAGAAATATATTCTTAAAGCTTGCAAACAGATCAATAACAACCACAAAATGGGTTGCATTGAAATATTCTGATTTAACCTATTTCTGATGAATTATTCAGAGACCCTTTTCACAGTTCTACTGTAAACCATGACTTCATTTTACATGCAAGTTGTACATCATTCATACTTCCATTTGTCTGACATTTTAAATATTTGCAATTTGCTTTTCCTGCTTTTCATAAAAATATGAAATGGGAGAATTTAAATTGTTTAATCTCGTCATACAAAACTTCTCTTTAAAAAGAGAAAACTTAGTTTTGGTTTTATACTAGTTATTAAGTTTATGATGTCTCTATACACTGAATAATTAAAACATATTGAAAATACCAGTTGAATAAAAACTAGTCAGAACATTTATTTTTATCTGCTTGGTCTACCTAGGCATCCCTAGAAAACATGAAAATAGATGAAAATATGCTAAGATTAAAACGAGTGTCTATGATCAGTAGCTGCTGATGGTCATTGTTTACACTAATTTTCACCAATAATAATTTAATTTATGAAGTACATGAAGCAATAAAGTACAAAGGAACTACTTCACTAATTTATTGTGTGCAAATATTTGAATCATGCTTACCTAATAATTCATAGAGAACCACATACTGCATGTTCTTCATTTTCTATGGCTATTATAATAAGTGGTGCACTATGGCTGCAAGAGAATTCAGTGAGTATAGTTCAAAATATTTATATGAAGAAAATAACTTGGACTTCAGTTAATCCATAACAATCCTAACCATGTTTATTAACTAATTTGGCCATTCAATTTTCATTTTTCTTGTTTACAACATAATGTGTATTTCATTCTATCTAAAGTTAAAAGTAAGCCAATGAAGCTTGTTTCTAAATAGTAGGCTATTAATGTATCGAGTGTTTTGAAACAATAAGGAAATTTTTTAGAGAAGGATCTTGCTCAGTTTGCTTTTTTCTAAATGAAATTATGGCATAAGAAGATATAGCAATTGTAGCACCATAAATACTATTGTTTCTTTACCTTATGTAATTTAACAGAAAATATGTTTAAAGCTTAAATATCTGTATACTTCTAGTGATGGCCTAGAAGTAACTATCTATATTTATTTAAATAAATCTGTTACTCTTTGAAAGTGCCACAGGACTCTGTTTGTTTTTCTGCAATAGACTAACACGGCTACCCCTTTGGAACTAAATAGATCCTGAAGATCTGGGATAAGGACCATTGCTGATAACTCTGCTCTCCTGTTACAACAAACTCTACAAAAAAGGCAAAGCTCTTCTGTGTGGGAGACAGAACTTCCTTGGAGGCCAGTCCAAGACTCCGGAATGAATTGCCCCAGGAACTAAGGGTCATCACAAACCTTACCACTTTCTGCATGAAGCACAAGGTATACTTCTTTGATCTGGCCTTCCCTAACACAAAAACATAGCTACAGTTTTAAAAATCAAGAAAACCAACCAAAACAAGACACTTGACTGTGCACACTTCTCCCCCTGCAGAGAGGATAAGAAAACAAACACCATGTAACAGATTTTAGATACATTACTTAATGCACCACTTGAAGGTGCTCAGATGCTATGGTGATGAGCACACTATAAAAACCTCTGTAGAAGTATCCGAACCCGTCTCCATCAGGAAGGATGTTGGTTGAAATGTATGGCTCAGGTAAGTGGGAAAGTAAAATGGAACAAAAATTAGGAATTTACAAACAAGATGCAAGTATTTCTATAATGATAATGGCTTTCTTTTATCACAAGGAAAAAATAATCAATCCCCTACTATTTGTCTGAATAATAGGAGCTCTAGTAGACAAATCAAAACAAGATGATATTATGAATGGTTGAAAACTAACTACTTCTTTATGTACTGTATTTATATTAATTGAAATAGTTCTTGTTTTAGTCATAAGTATTGTTTTCACAGTTGATGCAATATCTTGGGCTCCTGAAGATCACATACCAGCTGCCTTGATTAAAATGTATTGAAAATTTGTTTATGTTGGCTGCAGAGGGATACAGAAGTTGTGTCTCCACAATGACTTTCTCTATTTTTTTTGTCATCGCAGAACATAGACATGTTTAATTTAGACATACAAAATTATATGCCTATTTTTGACCAGAGTGAGTAAATTATTTTGACAAATGAGAACTATATCCTTAATTGTTTCCTTAGGATGACCATGGCAAGGGTAGGCATGTTGATTTTATATTTGGGCTGGTAAACTGTCAAGATAATTTTCTAAGGGCAGTTAAATTCTACTATTGGTTTTAAATAATCTTATTGATGTATTGGTAAAATAGACACAAAAATTTAAGTTCAAGAAAACTTAAGTCACAAAAAGTGACAGTACCACAAAGCCTAAATCCCTGAGTGCCTAAATCCCTTTTGGAAATGAGATTTATGCTCCTCAGTCAATTAGATGTTGCAGTGCTGAGCACAGCAACACCTAAAAGTCAAAAGTGTCCACTGGTTTTGATTGCCCAGTTTGAGATGCCTTGGACATGATTTTTCACCATATTTATCATTATATAAACAAGAAATCTTGTGGCACTTTTAAAGACTAACAAATGTATTTATCATATGAACTACCTGTAGACTAACACAGCTACCCCCTTGAACCTTATCACTATACAGTACTCTTTGTTCAAAGCATAGCTCCTATTGACTTCTGTTGCAACTGTGAATCCTCAGCGCTTCTGCAAATCAGATCCCAGGGTCTCAAGTTGAGAATCCTGAGGAACACACAATTCTTGTCACCAAGAATTCGTTTTTCGGTGACTTGCCCAGCATCACATAGGAATGTATACCCAGGAGGGTGCCAAATTAAGGTTATATAAGCCAAAAAAAAAAGGCAAACATCCCTCCCCCCCACCCGAATTCCATCATGTGATATCATATTGACAAGCACATGGGGACTCAGCACGTTTGGAATCTTTAGAAGCATCGCACAGACCTCAGCCACCTGAGTTAATGGAATAATTGAGCCACAGTAAACTGTCATCAACTATGGACTAGTACTAGAATGAGATGAGAAATGCACTTTGCCAAAGGGTTTCATAGACATTTGCTGATAGTAAAAGAATTGTGCAAATTAGGAATCATGTGTTCCATCCCAGACTCTGGAAAGGGGTTTGTTCTGGTGGTCACAGATCCTTCTGCTCCTTTCCCTCCAACCTGTCCTTGTCCTAGTCCTGTCTCTTTGCCACACCTTTCTCTTTCACTCAGTACCATTCTTGTGGCTACCCAATCCCAGTCTCCACTCCTCAGATTTTCTCATCCTAGTCCAGGTCTCCTTGGCTAGCCAATCCTAGTTCCCTCCTCCTCCTTAATCCTTGTCCAACTGTTACCAGTTCTCCCTTCTTGGCTCCCTGATCTCTTATCTCAATCCCACTTGCTCCCTGTCCCTGCTCCCTCCTCAGGCTCTTTATCCTAACACCTTCTCCACCTCCACCTCCTCCTCAGCTGGTTGCCATTCTCAGTGCTCCCCTGTAAACTGTCTTCTTATCAGATGTGTCCCTCTCCTCCTTGCTCCCATTTTCCTTCAGCAGATTTCCAGTCCAAGTCTCACCTCTTCTCCCAGATTCTCATCCAGTCTCACACTATTCCTCCCACCACTGTCTCTCAATTCCCTCCCATTTCCCTCCTTGGCTACCTGTTCCAGTTTCCTTGCCCAACAGCTCATAGCCTCCTCACCTTCCACCTCCTAGTCTCTTTGCATAAATAATTCAAAGTTTTCCCTCTCCTTAGTCCCAGTCTCTTTGCATAAACAGTCCCAGCTTCACCTCTCACCATGGCTCTCAGTTCCAGTTTTTCTCCCCCACCAGTACCAATTTCAGATAAATTTATTTTGATTTGCTTGAGTTTCTTTTAATATTAATATTTCTGAAAATCTTGGCTAAAATCTCATGACCTATTTCTAAATATGCTTCAGAGAAAGAAGAGAAAGGACAAGTATGTCCTGCATATCACTATTAGCTCAAAGTAGATCAACAGCTTTTTCTGATTCTTATTCTGTTTCTAAATGAGATGTGAAATGTTTGGAGAATCAAAGAAAAGCTTTCAGGTTTATCATTAAAGTGATTAGAGCCTCAGTAAAAGAAACATGAATAGCAGGAGCACTTATTCCACAGAGCAGCTTCAGTAGAAGCTGCTTAGGCCTCAAAGCTCAGTGAACTATAATAAACACATAGCTTCTTGGTAGTTTTCTTTCTTTGACCTTGCCTCCAGGAGATTGGTTTGTAGAATTTAGTAATTTGGATTGGTGACAGTTTTTTATCTGGAAATTATTTTTGTTCTCAGTTCAACCAATAAATAGATACAGTCATAAGAAAATAAAGAAGTCTGTTCGTCATGAATGTTGTTCTTCTATAGGCTAAAGAAAAATTAATTTGCATCTTTGAAGAGTCATCCTCAACCAGAAAAGCTGCTGATGTGAATTCCTGCAGTTTCCATGAAATTGGTCCAGATGATGGTAAAACATTCTTGGTCTCCTAACAACTCCACTTAAGCTATCCAACTGGAACATACCCTGCAGGCGAAGCACAACTGTAGTTGGTGCCCAAATAGCTGGAGATATCCCAACACCAGGGAGCCCTCATTATTGTTGCTAGGTAATTTTTAAATATAAAAATAATTTTCATAGAAATTTCAGGTCCTTCCAAAGGAGTTGGCCTCTGTCGATTCTCTCCTCTTCCCTGCCTTTCAGTAGGCCAGTTCAGAGAACCTACTCATCTGGACCAGTGAAAGAGAATCACAAAAAACAACAGGATCAATCTTCAGTTGTGCTGAGTTCACATTTGATACATCTGGGAGTATCGAAAGGTGGTCCTAAGTCACTTTTCTTTCTCTTGTGATCCTGGGACTGGATGAGGGTGAGACCAACCCTTGACACAAATGAGGACAACTAAAGGGCTGTTCTAACCGTCATTGGCTTGTGCTAACCCGTAAAGTCCACCACACCAATGAGGATCCCCAAACAGAGTGCACTCTAATTCTGGATTTAAAAATAACTTGTTTAAATGTTTCTGGTTGCAAATGTTTAATTCATATGAATATTCACGTCTTGTCCAATCTATTGACTATGTACTTAAAAAACATTCAGCACTTATTTTTCATCTTGATTTTATCCTCCTTCTGCTTTGATTCTTTTTCTATTTCCGTATCTTTTTTCCTGATTTTCTTCTTCCTTCAAGATCTTCTTCTCTTCATGAATCATATAACGAAGTGTTGCTTCAAGAGTTAAATTCCAAAGGGGTAGCCGTGTTAGTCTATTATAGAAAGACAACAGAGTCCTGTGGCACTTTTAAAGACTAACAGATTTATTTATCGCATGAGCTTTTGTGGGAGAAAATCCCACTT
>ML685830.1:1445299-1607298 GCA_007922175.1 Pelusios castaneus
GTTAAGTCGACTTACAGAGTCTACACTAGACTCTAAAGTCAATGGAGAGCTGCGGCTTCTAGCCCCCGGGGACAAGGGACCCACATGGGTCCCGGCAAGAGGGCAGCCGCAGCTCCCTTGTCCCCAGCCCTAGGTCGACTTAGTTCCCTAAGTCGACCTAAACAGCGGTAGTTATTAAGTCGACTTAAGGAAGCTCTTAAGTCGATTTAATGAAAGCCTGGTGTGGACGCAGGGTTCTTTAGGTCAACTTAAGCATCCTTCAGTCGCCTAACTTTCAAGTGTAGATATACCCTATGATTGTGACATGTCTACTGTTCCCCCTCCAGTGCTTTCTGTTACTTCCTTAATCAAATTGCTGAGGATCCTTGTCACTGGTTACTTTGAAAGTGACATAACATCTGGTATATAAGAAGAATTTCTTTTTTTTTCCTTGTTAAACAATTATCGTAGGATCCCTCAGACTGCCAAAACAGTATGTTTATCACAGAGGTGAAGGAGCAGCAAGCAGTTTGGATTGCATAAGCAGATAGAAGTTGAGTTGCTATGGATAACAAAGACTTGCAAAACCAGAAAATTGTCCAGAACTTCTATCCATACTCTCTTAGGTCACCTCAACTGGGATATAAGCTGCCATTGGGCTGTATTTTGTTGACTTATGTATTATACTCATCAAAATAGACATTAACTGATAATTCTGCTAATGTTTAGGCTAGTATTAGTTAGAACTATTTACTTTGATTAAAGATGACAAAGGCTAATGAAAATATATGAATTTTATGTCAACATTCAACATACTGTAGTAAATCCAGAGAACCATGTGTACTACTATATATGCAGTATCATTTAACAATTCATCCAAACAGTAATTTGATTAAAATAAAATTTATTCCTAAGGCTCAAATACTAAAATGTATATGCCATTGGCACTAATCCTGGTGTTGAGCATCATTCTGCAATCATAATAAAAAAAAATCATTTTTTTTACAAAATTACTTACTAAAGCTGCTAAACTAAATGAACCTAGAAGCCTCAATTCTGGCATAAAAAGCATTAATATAACATTTACCCATGTACACAATGTATTGTAACCAAAATATATGGTAGACAGAGTCAAATTAGAGAAAGTCTTACAATAAATATATCAGTACAATCATTCAAACAACATATTAGAAAAGATGAAATACCATGAAACGTTCATTTTCATGTAACATTACATAAGAATTTAAGCATAAATAATAACAGGAAACACAGAACTTACTTGTGACATCTGCAGTTGTGTTGGAAAACATCACCACAACCATTTTACTCCTGTTATTTATATTACCTTAGTATCTAGGGCTATGTCTACACTTGTTAAGCTAAGTCGACTCTGTTAAATCGACTTAACAAGATCGACTTAAAGTCATCCTTGTTAAGTTAACTTAGATCATCTACACAGGACACTCCAGTTGACTGCCTGCATCCACACTGGCAGGTGCTAGGTCAACGGAAGAGAGCTGTGGCCCGAGAAGATTGGGTTGGGAAGAGCCATGGCTGGGGGAGATGGGGCGGGGAGAAGGGAGCCACGGCTCGGGGGAGATGGGGCTCGGGGGAGATGGGGCTCGGGGGAAGGGAGAGCTGCGGCTGGGGAGATGGGTTGCCGGCTCCCATGCAGCAGAGGAGCCCCAGTCGGGGGGGAACCCCCGCTGCACCGGGACTCCAGCCACGCAGTGTTGCTGGCTCCTGCACGGCAGAGGAGCCCCAGCTAGCGGGAACCCCCGCCACACCAGGGCTCCAGCCATGCAAAGTTGCCGCCTCCCGTGCGACAGAAGAGCCCCAGCTGCGGAGAAACCCCCACCACACTGGGGCGGGGGTTTCCCCGCAGCTGGAGCCCCAGGGCCACAGGAGTTTCCCCAGGGCTGGGGCTCTTCTTCCATGTGGGAGCCAGCAACCCCACACAGCTGGAGCCCCGGGCCATGGGGGCTCCCCTGCGGCTCGGGCTCTTCTGCCGCACATGAGCCGGCAACCCTGAGTGGCTGGAGCCCCAGGACCATGGGGGTTCCCCTGCCGCTGGGGCTCTTCTGCCATGTGGGAGCCGGCAACTCTGAGCGGCCGGAGCCCCGGGGCTGCGGGGGTTTCCCTGTGGCTGGAGCCCCGGGGCCGCGGCTGGGGCTCCTCTGCAGCGAGGCGTCTGTTGCAGCTGTCCACCTGCTGCATTTATTTTTCTCTTTGTTTTGTTGTTTTGTGTGGCCACCCCTCCCGGGCTACTAAGCTAACTGAAGCCATTGCCCCTGCTGATAGGGATGGCTTTTACAAATCAATTGGGGTCATTGCCCAGCCCAGGGAGGCGGCCTTTAGCTCCTTGGCTTAGACCCTGGCTCGGTGTAGGGTGGACAATGCCCAGGAGTGAAAGACATAAATGGCCTGTTGAGCTTAAGGGCATGAGTCATACCTGTGGCTCAGAAATTTGTCCAGACATGTCCTGTGTTTACCTGCAGTTTTCCCTGCCCTCTCTCCTCCCCTGTAGCAGAAGGAGCCTACCAGAGTTACTGGCGGGAAGCTGCCTGAGTTTGCCTTTAAAACCAGACATTTTTGAGTCAGACATCAGAAAGGTTCCTGCTTTGCCACCTGGTCTGATCAGTTAGGGGTTTTTGGGGGGCCCTTTCTCCACTCTCGTTTAATTTTTGAGCGTACTCCCCGTTTTTAAACTCCCCTCCTACGAACACTGAATTTTTCCTGTGAGATCTCCTGACTATTGAAAACGAACCGAGCCTCCTCTGCATCCTCTGATGCTGCTGCTGTTCCTGCCTCTATTCCTGCTGATGTCCTGGGAATTGGTAAGGCTCCCCTCTAGCAAACTCTCCCTGTCCTAGCTGCTGGCCTTGCTTCCCCAGCAGACAGACTCAAATTAATTCCTTGGTCTGTGCCTGAAACTGTTTCTAACTCCGTGGCTCCCTTGCTGCTAAAGAAAAGCTTGTGCCGCTGCTAAGCTCTGCCTCCGTGTGCTCTGTCCGGGGCTCCCTGCTTTCAGCTGTTTCCACTGCTGCAG
Source organism: Pelusios castaneus (assembly GCA_007922175.1). Classification (NCBI taxonomy): domain Eukaryota; kingdom Metazoa; phylum Chordata; order Testudines; family Pelomedusidae; genus Pelusios; species Pelusios castaneus. The sequence continues at coordinate 1,448,328 of ML685830.1, forward strand.
CCACTATCTCCTGACTCCCCCAGGAGCTGTACCCTGGGCTCACACCACTCTGCCTCTGGGACTGCTCCCCCTGGTCAATAGGACTGGTGTAGTATAAGGCGTGCCATTAGGTTTAGTTTCATTAGTGTGTTTAGGTTTAGTTTTGTTAAGTTACATTTTATTAGCTTGTATAAGTTGTAGCTCTGTTAGAATTGAATTTTGTGTCTGTGTTTAGTGGTAGTTAAGTGGGATACTTGTTTGCCATTACCTGTTATATTGTGTGGCCATAGTTAAGCTAGATTAAAGATAACTGTTTTATTGTATTGCTCCTCTCTTTTTGTTTTTTCTTCTTTTTGTTTTTTCTTCTTTCTGTTGTTCATTATTAGCATAAGTTGTATAGTTGCTGTTAAGTTGTTGAATAAGTGCCTCTGTGTCTTCATCTCACCCCGAACACCCCAAGTCCTCCGCTGCTGTTTCCCCCTCTCCCCAAACTTCTCAAGCCCCTTGCTGCCCTTCTTCTTTGATTTCTCCGCATTTAGCCTGCAGGCTCCTGAAGACTGCTCTGAGCCTCGCCCTGCAGGGCTTCAGTGCCTCTTGCTGCATCCCTTGCAGCTGTCCCCTTCCCTCTTCCTCTGCCACTGATTACTCACCCCACCCCCACCCCTGTTCCTTAACCCCGCCTCTAGGTACACTCTTACAGACTGCCTGACACTGCAGTCTTACAAACCAAGTTATTGATTCTCATCTGTACTATTACACTTGTGTAAATTCACTAATCACCCTTATTGTGCAATTTTACTGCCATTTGTATCTCATTCATATTCGTAAAACCCCATTGGTTACCACTGCCTTTACTGTACCTCTACACCTATACCACTGTGACATATTGCTTTTTTTTGTAGAATCGCTAGCCACCAATTGTGACTCGCTGTGACACCTCTTCATTTTCACACTGCTTAATAAGAGAAACCCCCTCCCCAATTGCCTACTGTGACAAACCCCATACACTCCATTGTTAAATTTTACTGTTTTACATTTTTCAATAAAGATTGATTTGTACCCCACTGGTGCAGTAATTGCCCCCCGAGATCCACTACCTGCTGGCAGGGACATGAGGGAGCTGGCAACCCATCTCCTCAGCTATAGCTTTCCCTTCCCCCAAACCCCATCTCCCCCAAGCTGCAGCTACCTTCTCCCCAGCCCATCCCCCAGCCTGCAGGCCAATCGGATCGACTTAGGGTGTCCCCACCGGCTTTAAACTGATTTAACAAATCCACTTAGGCATTAAGTCGACCTAAAGAGTGGTAGTTATTAAGTCGACTTGCATCAGTAGGAGTATTGCTGCATCAGTAGGAGTATTGCTGCATCAGTAGGAGTATTGCCAGCAGATCGAGGGATGTGATAATTCCCCTCTATTCGACACTGGTCAGGCCGCATCTGGAGTACTGTGTCCAGTTTTGCGCTCCCCACTACAGAAAGGATGTGGACAAATTAGAAAGAGTCCAGCGGAGGGCAACAAAAATGATTAGGGGGCTGGGGCACATGACTTATGAGGAGAGACTGAAGGAACTAGGCTTATTTAGTCTACAGAAGAGAAGACTGAGGGGAGATTTGATAGCAACCTTCAACTACTTGAAGGGTTGCTCCAAAGAGGAGGGAGCTAGGCTGTTCTCGAGGGTAACAGAGGACAGAACAAGGAGCAATGGTTCCAAATTACAGCTGGGGAGGTCAAGGTTGGATATTAGGAAAAGCTTTCTCACTAGGAGGGTGGTGAAACATTGGAATGGGCTATCTAGGGAGGTGGTAGAATCTTCATCTTTGGAGATTTTTAAGGCTCGGTTAGACAAAACCCTGGCTGGGATAATTTAGGGGGAGTGGTCCTGCTTTTTAGCAGGGGGTTGGACTAGATGACCTCATGAGGTCCCTTCCAACCCTATTATTCTATGATTCTATGATTCGACTTAAGGAAGCGCTTAAGTTGACTTAATAAGCGCCAAGTATGGACACAGCTTTGTGTAGGTCAACTTAAGCATCGTTAAGTCGACCTAAGTTGCAAGTGTAGACATAGTCTAGGAGCCCCAGTCATGGTGGCATGCAAGGGGCTGTTCAGAGAACAAAAAGACAGTCCCATCCCAAAAAGCTTACAATCTAAGAAAGAGATAACAGCTATTTGCAGACAGAGATGGGCAAGTAGAAGGAAACAATGAGATCAGTATCGATGAGCACCATAGGGTGTCGTCTGAGCACACCAACGCCTGATGATTGTCAAGTCTTGAACAGAGATAGACCACTGCTGTAGGGCCCAAGTCTGGAATGCTATTCATATCTTGCTTCCCTCCATACTTGGAGACACAACTCTGCTCTAAATATAAGTACGACCTCCTGTTAGACATCAAATACCTCTAAGATGACTGCATAATTAAAATATGAGCATGAAAATCAAATGAACTTTCAAAATCAGGGCTGCTCACGTTACCGCCAGTGTGCTGCTCCAATTAATGGAACTATACATAAATTAGTTGTTCCTTGTTACTACATCCTGTTTTTCCTTTTTTCCAATGTGCACATATTCTTTATTTTCTTTTGTGAATGTACATATATTCAGCACAGTTTTGGATGTTGATGATGAAATACAAGGCTGTATGTGGTGAACCGTGCAACCTACCTATCAAATTCATTATCATTCTCCTGAATGTTTCTGCAATTCAGGAGAATTGCTTCTAATTAACAAGTTATTGCACAGAGACAGTTGAACAGACACACAGATGCAAAAAGTGTATTTTCGTAATCATGTCCCTACATTTCATAGCTTATTTTTTATTTTTATTTGACATATGCAATCTAGTCAAGCCAAGCCACATCATTCTTATTAATGATATGCAAGGCATGAAGACCTCCAAGAAACTGAGTCATTTTTACAATCCACAACAATAAATGTCATGGTTTGTTGCTGCCCACATCAACATATTGGTCTGTCTCTAAAAAGCACCAAAATTGCAGCACAAATTCCATGTTTGGTATGAAATCAGTTCAAATGTCTCCACTGCCTTTGTGGTGTATCAAACCTGGATAGATGGTGTGTGGTGTGAAAAAAGATAATTACTTGTTACTTTCTCAGCAGACCACGAAATTCACCACACATCCTCTACTGTAAGTTCCTCACCTGGTAAGTCAAATTCCAAAGGGGTAGCCGTGTTAGTCTATTGTAGAAAGACAACAACAAAGTGCCACAAGACTCTGTTGTCTCACCTGGTAAGCTTCTCCATAACAGTTGCTGTGAGGGCAGACGACTATGTGGTAGATTAAACAGGTCTATAATCATGTATCACAGTTTCCTCACAAGCTTTGCTGCACTTTCCTCTCTGTGAACCCTGACAAAGAACTTGTAATCATGCTAAAAGAGAGGATTTAAGTGTGCCTGAAATAATATGCTTGATGGAACTTAGTTGTACGTCAATCATCCTTTTGTGAGATGAACAAGCCCATGCTGGAGCGCAGCACTCTGCCATTGAATAACAGACTGCCAAGGCCGAAATGTGTAAAGATTGAGCACTGGCATTCCAGCCATTTTTCCAAGCAGGTTGTGTGTTTTGACCTAAGTCACTGTCTTTGTAAGACAGTCACAATATGTGAAAGTTTTATCCAACCTGAGATGTAGTTAGAGCAAGTGTGAATTATGATTTATTCGCTGACCACTGAGAACTATATTCAGCTCTCCGCCCACTTGTGCATGATGTAAGTGGAAGACACTTGACACAGTCTTACTCTTACTTGATATCAGGCACCATGAAAAAAATAATAAGCCATAGCCACCATATCTGCATTCAGAACAATCTCAAGTATATCAAAGGAGTGTGACTTAGTGTTGAGGCATATGTCAGCTGCATAAAGAAACTTGTGAGACTATGTGTATGGTAAGTCATTTGCACAGAAGTTGAATAAAGTTGGAGACAACACTGATTCTTGTGGGATGTCATTCTTCTGGTGCCTCCAAGCACTAGTTCTATCATAGAAACACCGATTTCTCAAAAATTGAACCACTGCATACACTAACCAACTTGGCACAGTTCTAGACAATTTCACTGAAAGGCCTTTGTGTTCAGATCATCGATAATGCTGAAAATAATTTTTGATTAATGTTTAATTGCCAGCATTTGTCACATGTACTACCACTTCAGCAAAAACCAGCTTGCACAGGTGCCAACATGCCCTTCCATAGATGATGAAATTCTTTGTGAAATCAAGAGAGTCCTGTGGCACTTTTAAAGACTAACAGATTTATTTATTGCATGAGTTTTCGTGGGAGAAAATCCCACTTCGTCAGACACTTTATGAAGTGGGATTTTCTCCCACAAAAGCTCATGCAATAAATAAATCTGTTAGTCTTTAAAAGTGCCACAGGACTCTGTTGTTTTTCTGCAATAGACTAACACGGCTACTAACAAGTCCCGTTGGAACTTGACTTTGTGAAATCAGACACTCAAGCATCTTAAAGCAGACACTTCTAAGTGAAATTGGTCTGTAGCTCAAAGGCAAGTGTGGATCTTTCCCAAGTCTCAGCAGGCAATGACTTTTGCTTGATGCCAGATTCTAGGTTCGTTTTTGATTAAAGGAAATGTTAATACTCCATTTCTCTTCTCTCTAAAAACAAAGAAAAGGAACTATTTTCCCCTTCTTTTTCTGAAAAACATAGAAGGAGCAACCAATACTATTTTCTTTCAGATCAGAAACTAATGTGTGATGCTTCAAATTTGGGTAATCTAAGTCTAACCTTTTTACAAATCAAATTATCAATGATTCCAATCTCATTTACTATATACTTAATTTCTGCCAATTCAATAGCAAGATTATTCCACAAAATTAATCCATACCATTATGGGATCCACAATTTCTCCCTTTGTAAACACTCCAAGGTGTAACTTGTACAGTTTTGCTGAAAATAATAGCAAGTGTTTCATTCTACTTCCATTCCAGGTAGCAGAATGGATGATCCTATATAAGTAACTCCTGTAATTAACCACTGAAAACCTCATTTTCTGTGGACAGAACTTAAAATACTCATGGACCTATTGTTTACTCATGTAACTAACAGACTAAAACCACTAGCTTATAAATTATTATTGCTTTTCCAGGCATTAAATCACTGAGTTATCCTCCATTCCTTCGCACTTTTATACAGGGGCATATTTTTAAAATGACCTATCATTTGTGCAAGTGCAGATCAGGTAATAATGCATCTTTCAGACTGATGAATGTAAATGTCCATTTGCACACTCAAGGACTATATCCTCATATGATGTAAGTGAGTCTAGCTCTATTTACACCAGGTGAAGATCTTCTCATAAAGATGTTTCACAAAAAACAGGCTTTTGTAAATTTGGCCCGTATGACCGACAGAATTACTGGTATATTGTAGTTCCACTGATTCAATTTGGCCTATGATGTTTAATTTCTTTTTCTTGGTGGAAGTATGTTAAAATTGTGGTTACAATCCAAAAAGTGACACTGTAAAATAGAATTATGAAATTTCATGTTTATCATCTCTTACTTATTTCTAATCAAATTTACTCAGTTTATATGTAAATACACCGTTTTCTAATTTCTAGTCCTACTCATTCAACCAGAGATCTGAAAAGTCAAGCCTTATTCTCTCTATTTCATACATCATCACCAGTAATAACATTTCTATAACTGAAATACGGTAATAATTCCATTAGGAGTAAAAGCTTATTTTTGTCAGAAAAGCAAGCAGGGAGCACTAAAGGAGCAGCTCTGTTGAATAAAAAAGTGCATTCTAGGACCCACCTTCTAAAAACTATGTCTCTCCCCATGTAGTAATCTCTTCCACAAAGCAACCTTACTAGAAATGGAGGCTCACTGTATCTGACATGGGATTACAATTTGTTTCAGTGCATTGTAGTCTGGAGGTGGGGGGGGGTGTCATTCTATTTAGCTGATAAAGTGAAATTATAGTATAGAATGGTATAAAACTGCAAACATTTAATTAGTTTGAACATATACTGATAGATGTAACTCCCCAAATAGAAGAAAAATATCAAGAGTTTACAAGAAACTCCTTGTTTGAGAGTAAACTCCGATCGTAAAATAGTATTGATTATAAATGAATGTTTGGCTTGTTTATTTAATATGGAAATACAAATGACTACAACACATTATGTTTCAAAGAATGTTTTGAGAACATAGTTTTCATCTAAAATAAGAGGATTCATTTAAGTTTAATTGAAAGTGTCCTATCATTTAACAATGTGTATCGAGCTATATCCAGAATCAAAATACTAAATGCTAACTATTTGTAATCTTAGAGTTCCATAATTTATAGTTTGTTTAAATGCAACTTTATTAACAGATTAATCAGTAATGGCCATGAAGATAGTGAGCGCGCACGTGCGCGCGCGCGCGCACACACACACACACACACACACACACACACACACACTCTGCAGATGCAACTTGAAGCTGAGCTGCAATGATACTTCAATGAAATATCTTCTTTCCAGAAGTGACACTTACACCCCTCCTCCATATTCCCTGGAGACCATGACTGCTTCGGTCTGCTGGTTTAACAACCACAAAATACGCACTGCAATGATATTTTTCCAAGCTGCACTTCCAGATCACATCTCTTCTGAATAACGGACATCAGTCCATGATTTTAACCCAATACATTCTAAATCATTAGGAATTTATTTGTATAAAAATCAGAAAATGTTGCTTACTAAGATGTTTTAGTAAGGAATTTGCAGAAGACCATAATTACTTCAACTAATAAAGGTAATACTAGAGATGAAAAAAATCCTAAAGTAATGGTTTATTGTTTATGCAGTTATATGCAGGGTTTGTTAGAATCAACCAATTTACAATTTAAAACTCTTCTGAGTTTACAAGGCAGCACACACACATCTGTATACACTCTCACACAAATGCAATATTACAATTGAATTCAGGCAAATATACATGCATTTGCTTGCACACAAACATACATATATAATTGCAATATTGTCAATAGCAATCTGGGTCATATCATTATGATTCCACAATTTAACACATCATTGAAACGAGAGGGAAGAGGTCAGATTATTGTTGCAGATCTATGTAAAACGTGGCTGACATTTTAAATTCAGCATACTCGTTAGCATTTGAAATCATTATTCCAAACAATGTCAAATGTTGACCAATCATACGGCATCATTTCTCCAACCGCGTCAGAGGCAAGAAGAGATCCAAAGTTAATTTACTTAGGAAAATTACTCTGGATGCAGTATCTGTAGATTTTAAATAACCCTGAAACTACATGACTATATTTTAACTATGGTATATTACATGCATCTGATGCATCATGATTGCTTTGCCCCTCCTGCTCAAACTCTAGTCCTCTGCTTCCTCTCTTCCTGTCCAGTGGAAATTTCAGGGTTGGTTGATGCAATTATGATAGTGAAGTTAGTAAATCAAGCTCATATTGCACTACCACTCTTTCTTAATTAATTACCACACTACAAAACTAGTGGTTATAGTGTTTTGAGATTATGGAGTCCATTTTAGTTTTTAAAAATCTGATCTGATCTGATTTTCAAATTGCCATGCTATCATATTCAGGTTCTCATCCCAGGAAATTCAACACAGTATCTGAATGGTTTTCAAAGTTTAGATTAGATTAGATGAGATGTAATTAATGTTGGCCAAGTAAAAGCATCTCTACATTCATGTGTTTTTTTTAAAATGTAAATAAAATGAATATGCTATGGATTGCTCTGTGGGAAAGTTAGGGCAATGAAGTGAGATTTGCATAATGACTGGAAAGTGGTGAAAACTGTGGTCATTCCTAATTCTTGTGGGAGTGAATTGCACAGTCTTAGGCAACATCTGCACACCCTCCAAAAATACCCCATTGATTCCTTGCTTGTTTAAATTGTATTTGAATTCCAGAAGTTTGCTGCACATGAAAACATACAGATAACCAAATTACAAAATTCTGATCTGTATCTGAATTTCCCCTACATTCAAGAAAGTGTGGATCCACTTGTTCTGGTTTACTCTGACCTCTTATTATATAGAATTTCTTAATAACACTATCTAAACATCCTATTACATTTCATCTATGCAACATAACCACTTTTGTTCTGATCTAAATTGCAATATGACAATTTGTGATTAGCCAGATTTTATTTTTAAGATTGACACAAAATACTAATCTAAGTAGACAAGAGTACTCAGCATTTTGTGTTTTTGAAAACTGGCTCTATTTTTCATAAAATTGATGGCATTTATTTTTTGACCCATCCAAAAAGCTGTTTGAGAGGGAAGGTTACTAACATTTACAACCACTGAATGAAATACCTGTGACAACACCTTTGACTGATTTTTCAATTTCCCTCCTGTTGTTTTTTTATTCCAAATCTGCCTGCAATTTTGGTCCAAATGACATTTACTTTATTCATGCAAGTAATCCCGATGATTTCTTACAAGTCTGTCAAGTGCCTGGCAGTTTAAAATAATAATATTTGTAAACCAAATTACTACAAAGGTAACATAAGATATTATTATTAAAGACTCAGACCCAGATTTTTAATGTGTTAAATATTGATGTGCTTAGCATTGCAATGCCTAACTGATTTAGCAGCCTAAGTCTGATTTTCAAAAGTGATTTAGACACATAGAAGCCTAAATTCCATTGACAGTCAGTCGGATTTTGGCTCCTAAGTGCCTAAATCACTTCTGAAAAACAGACTCAGACACTGTAACACTGAGTGAAGGAATGCCCACAATGCCTTTCAAAATCTGGGTCTCACTGCCTAATTCTGCTAATCTTTACTCACATAAATAATCCCATTAAAGTCCCACTGAGAAGATGTCCTGGAAAAAGAAGCCAGGTTCCAGGCATGAAGGCCTGGGGTCAGTGTCCTTCAAGAAACTGGGATCCATAAGTAGGGTGGCCATACTAGTACTGCTGGTGACTGCAAGGGCCTGCCGTCACCTGCATGACCTCACATATACCATCCTGGTGAATGCACTGTGGCTCTTGAGCTATCTTCCTATTGGATTCACTGTCTGAAGTAAGCCACCTATATCTCCAGCACATTCCAGTGAGAATGTTGGTCAGATATAGCATAGGTATTTGCAAGATATAAGATAAATGTGGTCATTTCACTGAAAGTATCTTGAACCATATTTCAGACACAAGCTATTAAAGGACAATACAATTACAAGAGACGAGAATGGATTTATAATTTTTGAAATTCCCAGTCCCACCAAGTGCTGAGAACATACAGCAACTACTGAAGTTAGTGGATTTCAGGGTCCTCTGGCAGGGGTTCTTAGTTCCCCATTGCTTCAGGCCCCAACTCCCTAAATTAGGGAACTACTAGAATACAGTATATGATTTAAACAAATTAAAATGACCATAAAATTAAATACAGAGGGGATGGCAAAGATAAAACAGACTTGTAATTCTAAAAATGTCTCTTACACAAGGAATTAATACAGAGTTGGTGCCACTGATAATCATTTTAGAGAAAAGGATCTCTCTGTTAGTGATTATAATAAGCAATTTATTACAACTTCCCAAAAATATGTGCCTGGACTATCTTATCAAAGAAGTTCTCAACTTTTCCTACAAGCAAAATTGTTAGTTCCCAAAGTGACATGTATAAAAATATATAACCCAAGGGTCGCAATCTGGAGAGAATACCTCTCCTTGGAGAACTAATTATTATACAACCATATTGCTATGTTAAATATATCCCAATTATAATTACGTCTTACGTATTTTGTAGTGACTATGCTTTTAAATCTCTTAACAACTCGAATGTAGAATTTAAGGGCCAAAACTTTAAATCTGCATGTATGCTTTTTGCATAAATAACTCTATTATTATTATTATTTCCAGTAATACTCACAGTGAGCCAGTTGTGATACAACATAAAAGAAGGTACAGTCTTTGCTCTGCAGAGGTTACATTCTTAGAAGATATTTTAAATATGTGGGAGTAACCTATTGTGTACACATGAACTTTAATGTTGTACTGCTTTTACGATTCATACAAGGGTAGACCAAGACATTGCATAGAAGCACCTGGGGAAAGAGTAATATGGGGTAGGAACCATTACTCTGATGCTATGTCTATATTGCAAGCAAGGGGGGTAATTGATTCCCCGGCTTGAGTGCATGTGCTTGTGCTAGCTCTCATTGACCTAGTGCGCATACAAATAGAGTAGCTGCAGTAGCAGGACGAGTGGCTGAATATATGCCCACCGGTTTCAGGTGGGTTTCTGCTCAGCGCAGTTTAGCTGTGCCTCCGCTGCTGTAACCAGTGCAAGCACTACCCATCTATTTAAAAACACGCTAGCTCAGTGACAGCTAGTGTGATTACGTGTACATAAGCAGGGGAATCACACCCCTAGCTTGTAGTGTAGACTGTAGTGTAGGTTCCTTTTTGCTCCAAGGCCCATGCCAGTTGCAGATAACTTCCCATGCCATGCAAATGCAGCTCTGCAGATCTAAATATTGGAAGTGGAGTCAAGGCTCCATTCACTGCCTACTCTTTTCCACACTCACTCCCTATCAACCTATGTGGAGGGAAACAGCAGACACACAGATCCTGCCTACCACCTGGCCCCACTCTGGGCTCAGACCAACAATGTTAGCAGTTTATGCTGGAAAAAAAGGAGGCATTAATAGCAAAACCACAAAAAAAACCCCAAAACTTATATAAAATTCTTATAACTATGCATGTTCTGAGAGAGAGATACATACATATCCTCACACATACGTGTATGCACACTTATGGTTGGCTCTGGCCTTGATGATGCTCTTACCTGCTTTTGGACAGTCTGAAAATACACCATTGGCTTAAACTCTTTTACACCCTGTACATGAGTGGAGAATAGGCATAGTACCACCCAGCCCCACCACCACCCCTATCTGCTCTTGGCACACTGCGCGGTACAAAAGCGATGGATCTCATAAGGCAATCTGGCCTTATAGGTGAAACTATACATAATGCTTGTTGTTTTTATATACAACACCAAAAGCTGCATTAAAATAACATTATTAAAGTAGCAAACTCAAACACCAGAAAGTTCTCTTTGCAGCCTCAAGCTGGCCCCCTTCTGGGTATGCATTATAATAGTCTTTAAATTACATGATAGCATGCTGTTTCTTTCTCAGGACCATGTTTCATTTAGTGCACACAACAGATGATGCTCACTTATTAGGTACTTATTTATTGCTTTCTTTTAACCCCATTGTTCAAAGTTTGGCCCCAAGTCTTATTTACTGAATACTATTCCAGCCTTATGCTGAAGGCAGAATTATTATTTTCCCCATGGACTTTTCTAAGTGTTCATCACTATTGGATGTGGATACTTTATAATCATTTATTTATCTTCAAAACACTACTGTGAGGTCAGACGGTGGTATTATCTCCATTTTACAGAGGGAGAAGGGAGGAACAGAGGGTGAGTCTACACTGGCAACTTAGGTCGACTTAAGGAGGCTTAAATTGACCTAAACAAAGCACGTCCACACTGGGCTTTCATTAAATCGACTTAAGCATTTCCTTAAGTTGACTTAAGGAAAGCTTAAGTTGACTTAATAATACCTCGTTTTAGGTCGACATAAGCCTTAAATCAACTTAAAGCCAGTGTGGATGGGGATTAGTGCCTGAGTCGACCTTATTAAGTCGACTTAAAGCATTAAGTCGACTTAATAAGGTCGACAAGGAGCTATGTCTAAACTAGAAAAGTTGTCAACTTTGTTAAGTTGACTTAATAAGGTTGACTTTATGTCGACTTAAAGTCGACTTTATTAAGTCGACTTAGCAAAGTCAACTTAACTTTTCTACTGTAGACATAGCCGGACAGATTAAGGTCAAAAGTATCCACTAATTTCAGTGCCCTATTTGAAATTCCTAAAACCTGATTTTTCAGAGTATTTAGAATTATATAGCATTTTATATGTTCAAATTACAGCCCCCGTTGACTTCAGTTGCAGTTGTGGGGGCCCACCACTCCTGCAAATCAGATCCCAGGTTTTCAAGTAGGACACTGAGGAATGAGGACGAGGAATACAAAATTAGTGGGCATCTGTGAAGGTTAGGTCAAATGACTTGACTAGCACCATATACAAACTCTGGCAGAGGCAGGGACAGAATCTAATACTCCAGGGCAGTAGACAACTGCCTTAACCATGAGACCGTCTTTTATTACTGTGTCTCATTCAATATATACCTTCCAATTTCAGAAACAAGTAAGTCACATATCCTGCAGACAACAGCTTCTACTATACAACCCTGCTTCATCTCCAGAACAGTTCCATTCTGTGCACTAAGGCTATGTCTACACTTACAAAGTTAAGTCGATTTTGTTAAGTCAACTTAACAAGGTCGACTTTAAGACTTAAAGTTGACCTTGTTAAGTTGACTTAACAAATTGGCTACACTTTAAGTCGACTTTGTTAAGTCAACAATAGCAGAAGTAGCCATTATATTGGCTTGAAGTCGACTTAATCCCTGTCTAAACTGGCCTTAAAACGATTTAAGGAGTTGACTTAAGGCTTAAGTTGACCTAAAAGGAGGTGTTATTAAGTCGACTTAAGCTTTCCTTAAGCCCAGTGTGGATGCAGCTTTGTTTAGGTTGACTTAAGCGTCCTTAAATCGACCTAATTTGCCAGTGTAGATGCACCCTAAGACAGGGATCAAAAGCACAAGAGCAAACTATACCACTGTGTAGGAAAGACAGAAACTATGACAAGAGACCCCCTGGCTTAGTCAGATCTTCAGTGATCTGAAACTGAAACAAGAGTCCTACAAAAAGGAGAAACTAGATCAAATTACAAAATATGAATGTAAACAAATGGCATAAGCATGTAGGGACAAAATTAGAAAGACGAAGACGGAAAACAGGATTAAACTAGATAGAGATAGCAAGTAAACATTCTATAAATATATTAGAAACAAGAGGAAGATCAAGAACAGGATAGTTCCATTACTCAGTGAGGGGGGAAGACAATAACAGAATATGTGGAAACACAAAAGGGCTTAATAGCTTTTTTGTTTCAGTTTCCGCCAACAAAGTTAGTAGTGATTGGCTGTTTAACATAGTTAATGCAGGTGAAAATGAGGTAAAATCTGAGGCTAAAACAGGAAAAGAACAAATTAAAAATTACATAGACAAGTTAGATATTTTCAAGCCACATGAGCCTGATGAAACACATCCTAGAATACTCAAGGAGCTCACTGAGGTGATATTTGAGCCATTAAGCGATTATCTTTGAAAACTCATAGAAAATGGGAGAGATTCTACAAAAATGGGAATAAGGACAACCCAGGGAATTACATATCACTCAGCTTAACTTCAGTACCCAGAAAGAAAACAGAGCAAATAACCGAGCAATCAATTTTCAAACACCTAGAAGGTAATAGGATGATAAATAACTGTCAGCATGGATTTGTCAAGAGCAAATCATGTCAAACAAACATTATAACTTTCTTTGACAGGGTAACAAACCTTGCAGATCAGGGAGAAGCAGTAAATTTGGTACATCTTGATTTTAATAAGGCTTCTGATACTGTTTCACATGACCTGCTCATAAGCAAAGCAGGGAAATACCACCTGGATGGAGCTACAGATAGATGCATATCTGGTTGGAAAACTGTTCCCAGAGAGTAGTTATCAGTGGTTCACAGTCAAGCTAGAAAGGCACATCGAGTGGGGTCCTGCAGGGATCGGATCCAGTTCTCTTAATATCTTTAAAAATGAGTTTGATAATAGCATAGGCTATGTCTACACTTGTAAAGTTAAGTCGGCTCTGTTAAGTCGACTCAACAGAGTAGCTATGCTTTAAGTTGACTTAAGTCGACTTTGATAAGTCGACTTAACAGTAGACATAGCTGTCCACACTGGCTTTAAGTCGACTTAATAAGGTTGACTTAGCGCTGTTCCCCGTCCACAATGGCTTTAAGTAGACTTAACGCTTAAGTCGACCTTCAGAGGTGGTGTTATTAAGTCAACTTAAATTGTTATTAAGTAGACTTAAGGAAGCGCTTAAGTTGACTTAATAAAAGACCAGTGTGGATGCGGCTTTGTGTAGGTCGACTTAAGCATCCTTAAGTCGACCTAACTTGCCAGTGTAGATGCACCCATAAAGAGTAAATTTATAATTTTTGAGAACAACAAGTTGGGAGGGGTTGAAGTGCTTTGGAGGATAGGATTAAATTCAAAATGATCTGGACAAACTGGAGAAATGGTCTGAAATTAGAAGAATGAAATTCAATATGAACAAATGCAAAGTACTCCACTTAGGAAGGAAAAATCTATTGCACACATATAAAATGGGAAATGACTAGGAGGAAGTACTACAGAAAGGGATCTGGGAGTTATCATGGGTCACAAGCTAAATATGAGTCATCAGGATAATATTATTTTTTTTAAAAGCAAATATTCTGAGATATATTAGCAAGCGTGCTGTAAGCAAGACAGTCTGCACTGATAGGGCCAGCAATCAACTGAGAATCAATAAATTGCCTGACCAAGCCAGTCCCAGTTTTCCTATCCCAGCCCCTGATCTAATTGCTCTCCCCAATTACCCTTTCTGGCTTCTCCCTGTATTCCTTATCCAATTACAGTCCCTCCTACACTCCCCATTTCCTTGTCCCACGGGTACTTCACTTTCTGGTTACGTGTCTCACTCTTTTGATGCAGCTCATCCCAGGTTTCCTTCACTCACCAGGTCTTGCTAGATCTGCTTCACCTCCCCATCATCTTCACACTGGTTCTTAGCTCCAGGCCCCTTGTTCAGTCACCACTAGTCTCCCACCTCCCAACCCCAAATACAATAAGTTTTCCCACCAGCCAACTGACTCCCATCCCTCCGTCTGTTTCTGTCAACATCTCCCAATCCCAGTCTCCTTGCCCATGAATCCCAGCTTCCACACCCCCACTCTCAGCTCCCTGTACTATTTGCAGTCTCTCTGTTTGCCGCCAGCTAGTAATTCTAGCCTTTTTACCCAGACAATCCCAATTTCTCTTCCCCGTACCAATGTAATCCGATACGCCTCCTCTACACCTTTTTCTCCAATCTGGTCCAGCTTCTGTCAACTCCCAACTTGAATCAGATGGCTTCCTCCTACATGCTGCCTGTGTTGAGTGGGAATGGTGTGGCTATTGAAAGCACAAGAGAGACATGCTCCCTGCACTGTGCTATAGTGCTTGACCCCACCCTGGGCCTGTGCAGCTGGGAGCAGCCATTACAGGGAAACAATGGCTTCGTTCCTGCGGCCGTGAGCTAAAGGAAACATGATGAGTCACCCTGTGAGAATGGCACATGTGTAAATAGGTCAGCACAAGGACTTGCTCAGTGAAGACAAAATCTTCAGACATTTTAGCTGCTGGAATCAGTTTCTACCAAGCATGTGTGATTTATCATTTTTCAAAGGCTAATAATTTGGTCAGATTTTCACAGAGATGGCAAAAGGCACATCCTTGATATAAAGGCCATCCCTTGCCAAAGTTAAAGCCATGCTCCAAAGTATGGTGGCATTAGAGCTTCTCAAAGAAAAGGTCACCAGAATTTTTAACATAGGCAAAACAACGTATTTTCCCATAGTCTTATCCTTGGAAACTGCTGAGCCATTTTGGCTGTCATTCTTCAAAAACATTCAGCTTCAGACAGATACCCAGCGTGGATCATTTCAGCCCAAATGGTCAAAGTTTGGCAAAGTTATAAGCAACTGAAAACAAGGACTTATATAGGAAGTGTCGGACAACCTTAGTAATAGGTGGCATTTCCAGCCCACCTTTCATATAAAAGTAGTATTTACACATTATACACAACATGTTCAGATATTTTTATTAAAGATTTATTTGTCAGGAGGAGCTTGCTATGTGTATAATATACCACACGGACTGGTAACAATGTTTCCTATATATGAATTTATCTAAACAAGTAAAGGTCAAATAATATTCAGACCAAGTGTGAGCAAACCTGTTTATGTTCTGAAGGAAGGGTATTAGATCAAACTTGATAGTCAAAGTCAACTTCACCACAGCTGGTCCAAAAGGTTGTTAATAAATATGATTTGCACCCAGCAGGAACAATCCACACTTTCAGCCACATTTTAAATGCTTGCTCTCTTCCTCCATCTTTGATTCAGTAAAACTAAAGAATTTATAGTGCTAATATCTGAAGTCTGGCTCCATTGTGCTCAGCATATTATTCAGGGGCAGGGAGGGCAAATGTCATCAATATGTTCCTGAGTTCCTGAGAGACAGTTTGCGTCCAAGTTAAAATAGAGATGTTTCAGAGTTGTTCCAATTTACATTGGCTGCTAATGATCTCCAGTGGGATATCACATCAGTTAAGCATAACCAAAGCAAACCAGTGCTCTGTCTATGCTGTCAGGAATTTCCCTATGTTGTGCTGGAGAAGTTTACAGTAGTGTTGCAGAAGAAGAAAAAAACTGTAAATAAGTAAAACTGAGAAAGTAAAGATTAAATTTGTAGAAATGAAATTTACATATAAGCACAATATTTTAAAGTCTCAATAATTTTAGAATTAAGTGCTGAATAGTACAGATAATCTGGTTGGCTATGTCTACACTTGTAATTTTAAGTCGACTTTAACTAAGTCGTTTTAGTGAATCTACACTTAAAATTAAAGTTGACTTTGGGGGGAACTTACAAAGTCGACCTATAGCGTCCACACTGGATGCCTAGGTCGACTTTGTGAGGCTAGGGGGACCTAGGGTAGGTCTATGGGGGCGAGGGGTCACCCCTTGCCCATTGCCAGGGGTCTCAGCCTTTGCTCCATGTTCATAGGTATAATGGGGCAAAGGGGGTTAGGGATCCTGGCAGGGCATAGGGGCAGGGTGGGCAGGGCTCTGCCCTGCCCTGTGGGGGGGCATGCCAGGCTCCCCCGGTGCCCTCCCCCCCCAGCAGGGAGGGCATTGGTGTAGTCCTGGGGTAGCCCTAAGTCGACTTAGGGCTACCTCACATCTACACTGGCTTAAGTCCACTCTAGGGAGTCGACTTAAGCATTAAAGCAAATTAAAATGAGGTGTTATAAAGTCGACTTAATTTTTATTAAATCGATTTTATTTTCCTTAAGTCGACTTAAGCAAGCTGCTTAAGTCGACTTACGGAAACTAGTGTAGACGCAGGGTAAATTAAGTCGACTTAAGCCTGTTTAAGTCGACTTAATTTACAACTGTAGACGCAGCCGTTAAGAGGGTCATTCAACATACCAAATTTAAAAATTATCACTTCTCTCCTTCTCTTCCTCCTCTTTTATAGGGTTCCTGAAGTCCAGTCTCATCACTCACCATATGCAGTGCCGTGGAATTAGTTATGTGAGACTTCTGATGGGAAACAATACAGCTCTATCTACCTGTTTGTAAAAGCCACATCAGCACAGTATCTGAGTGCTGACATGCTTCTGCTTTGAATCTCAAACTGGGAAATTGTACACATTAAGACTCAGATGTACATGAAAGTGGCTGAGTGTTGGTTATCAACTTTCCATCCACGCTGTGTTTTATTAAAGCGATGAGGAAAAGATAATATTTGTTAGGATTTCCTTTGAGCAACAGGCAAGAAACAAAACTTTTAAATCCACCTATCCGATCACTCCTCCTGCTTTGTTTCCATTCCTAGGTTTTCAAATATCTAAAAACTACTTCAAATGTCTGACTTCTTTATTCTTCAGGGAGTTCAGTTGTTTTCTCAAAAACTACTTAATTATGAGGGCAGAGCGTCTTCAAAGATAATATTAAGTCCCCAAGGAGGGGGTATCATGTTTTGATCCAGAGAAAAGTTGGCAACACTGGAAGTGTCAGGTAACATCGGTAATTAAGTTCCATAAAGGCAATACTTTATTTAACAACTTAAACTGCCTAGTAACCTGTTTTTTTCCCTTCATCCTGCATTGTAAAAGAAAGGGGTTTTTTTGCAACTATCATTTCAGTTTACTTTGTGTATACATACATAGCTAGAGCCAAAGTTAACTTCATTAGGCTGTATAAGAATTTAAACCCCTTCATTCTTTTTGGTAGTTGTGGGGTGACGAACTGCTGTGTTTACTTTTCTTGAAGAGTAATGTCCCCAACCGATGCAATATAACAGTGTAACAACTTTGATGAAACTCTGATTGTATATAGCTATGAATACAGCAAAAATGTAATGACTGTTAAGGGAATCTGTTATCCAAAACAGAGTCATGCTCCCCAATGTCTATCAGCTATATTGTAAATTTGTGTAAGTACTGTACTCATTAACATTCGGTCAATCGAGGTTGAAGTCTATTCAACAAAGGTAATTCTCCTTCCCTTCTCACCACTCCATTTATTTATTTTAAAAGAATGTTTTTTAACAAGGATGTCTGCATTCCCTGGTCTTAACATCTCAATACAAGGCTTGATTAAAGCCTAGAGTCATAATTCAAGATGTTCTAAATTGTACAGACTGGCAGGAAAGTGCATTACCACAGTTGGTTCTCTTTTCCATCATTCTATTAACCCTTTCATATTCAGCACTAAGCTTTTCTGGTATAATGTTATTGCTAATAATAGACACATCACAAAGCGTCAAAACGAGTTTGACAAGAAAACCAGAAGCTTCAGGGACTTTATAATTACTTTTGAATAAGCAGTTTTAAAAAAGATTAGCCTACTGAATTTCATAACAGCAGGGGTATCTAATGAAATTGCTAACAATGAAGCAAGAATAGCCTTTGCAATTTAAGACAAGTGGTATTATTTGCATACAACAGAAGGGCAGACATGAGTTTATTTTTTGCTTAGTAGCATTAAGCTTAATAGTGTTAGTATGAGCTACACAGTACTCTGACTGGAAGAGCATCTGTATTACATACATAAACAAATGAGGGCCCTTTTCAATGTTTGTGGCATTATATATGAGAGCCAAAATCATTTGGCACAGGTGGATTCCCCCAGTATTGATTTAACACAAGTATCTATATTAAGTGAACAGAGAAGTTAAATATTAATAATCAGCTATAGACTGATTGAACAAACTTGAAATTTACCCAGTAAAAGCAGTTCAAGCGGTTGTATGAAAGAAAGAAAGAAAAAAAACTGAATTGAAATTCACATTGTACATAATTTGGATGAACTGTTTAACTTTTTAGACAGCTTGGGTCAACACTATCATCATTTTATCTGTCATAACAATGAACCTATACAGCCTTCCAATTATATTTTAAAATCTCCCTTTATGGGAGAATAGTGTGCAATTTAGCAGGAAAATGATACATATGCAATTGATAAGACACTATACAAGCCATACCACATTTAATTCACCATAAGAACTTTTAACTTTTTATCTTTTTTTCTTCAGTAATACTGTTGATTATTTCCTGTAAAATTTATTAAAGGATCTAAATTCCAAGTGCATGTATTACTCTCAGCAAAAAATGTTTAAAGCAAAAAATAGAATGTCCTTTTTCCCTTCTGGTAGAGCAGAGCTTCAATACAAAATCTACAAGTTAAGACACCTGGCCAGGGTATTTCACACTTTGCAACCTACCTAATCTGTGCTTCAAGACAGCTCCTGAAAAGAAAAAGTGTGCATAGCAATAAGAGAGGGACTAGAATGAACACATTCAGAGCCCTAAACTCGGAGCTTTCTTCTCCAGCAGTTGCAAAATTTCTGTTGATTTTAGTGGATGTAACACAGATTCCTGTGTAAGGAATGGACAAAAATGTTCCTTTGTCTGCCAAGAAAACAAAAACAAAAGCCTCAAGAATGGGAATGGGGTTTTTCCTAGTTGACTGGTCAATTTCTGAGATCAACCAGGGAGAATGATATACAGCATCCATTTCTTCAGAACTCTTCTAGTATTGATGGTAACAAAGGTAGAAGTAAGTGACTTATTTAATATAGCTCTGATCTACCTAAATCCTTAAAACTAGGAGAATTTAGTACAAACTGGCTATGCAACACATAAAACATCAAAAATTCCCTAGTGTGTGGAGTATAATGTTACAAAGTAGCTTTTAAATTGCTTGTGTCACAACCTTTTTTTTAAAACCAATATTTCAGTTCAAACAAGCAAATGTTTTGCACAGGCAAGCTTTTTTTTCCTTTTACGTTGCTGGTTTTGGCTAAGGCCACAGTTACAACAGGAAATAAAAATTACATTACTCAGGAAGGAAGCTAATGAGTTTCTCCTCCCCCAAATGCCATTAGACACTTCCTGAATAAAGGAGAAGCACATTAATATTCAGAAAGATGGTACATAAGAAACCAAAAAAAAAGGTTCTGCTGTATGATTAAAACTATGTAATCGTAGCTGTTCAAGATGAAAAAAGCATGTTAGGTCAGCTAGTCTAATGCATCACTACTCATTACAATATTCGTAAGTGTTTTGTCCATTCTAATTTTAAATGACTCAAGCACTGACGTTTTCCTCACTTCCTCTGGGAGATTATTCCAAAGTATAATACACCTACTTGTTCTGAGTTTTTCCTAATATTTAGCTTTAAGTTTCCTCTGTTCCTTTTCTTCATTACTTCTCATATGAGTTAAACAGCATTTCATAGAGGCCCATTCTCTCTGGGAAAACCCAAAAGCTGCAAAAACCCCAGAGGGATAACAGAATAATCTTGCCATGCCCATAATATTCAACATTGCAGAACTTTAAAGAAAATGAAATTACACTTTTAGTGTA
The DNA here is from genome assembly GCA_007922175.1 of Pelusios castaneus. Taxonomy (NCBI): domain Eukaryota; kingdom Metazoa; phylum Chordata; order Testudines; family Pelomedusidae; genus Pelusios; species Pelusios castaneus. Next base: position 1,469,007 of record ML685830.1, read on the forward strand.
ATTCATTCAAATATTTTAATATCTGTTTTATTTACTTATATAACAAAAATAATTTTAATATTTACTTAAAATCAGCTAGAGTTTTGCACATATCTTCTTCATGTAACCCCATTTCCTATCACTGTTACTCTTGTCTTCCCCCAGCCTCCACTCGTTTATATGTATTTTACACCTAGTCATTCCAGCCAATCTAAATGTAGCCTCTGATCCTGCAAAGACTTGGAAATAATTTTTTTAATTAAAGGGATTACTAACATAAGTACAGTCACTCACATGCTTATATCTTTACAGGGCGGTCCTCTACATTTTGAGTTCTCCAGAGCAGGGCCTGTTTGTCTTTCATTAGTGCTCTGATATGACAAAACTACACAAATTTGGAACTTTACTTACATGAGGAATTTCAGTGACTATTTGAATGAGACTACTTGTGTGAGTGAAGTTACGCACATCAGCCAGTGTTTGCAGAATTAGGTCTACTTACTGTCAGCACCTAGTCCCATATGGATCTACTCCTAACTGGGGCAAATCATATGACAATATCTTTTTCTTTTATTCTTTCTGATTTTTCTGGAAGACATTGGGTGTAAAACACCCATTCTCCTTTTTGCTTGAGATTTAGCTTCTCTTATTGCCCTGGCTTTCCTCTGTTTGACATAATGTCCATTTCCCCACCTTCCACGTCTCAGCTGCTCCCATTCCCCGTTCCATTTTTCCCTCCTTGTGCGCCTCATCTCCTCACTATGCAGTCTAGCTTCCCAGATTTACTCTGAAACTAAAACAGGGGAGGAATGCCTTCCCTCAATGCTACCCGTTCCTTCGGCAAGCATTGTACCAAGCAGCTGGTAGTTCTCAGAAGAAAAAAAGACGTTTTTTAAAAAGTGCCAGCTGCTCGGCACAGCTTCCTTATAGTACTTCGGTGGTCTTTTGCCAGGTCTTTTGTAGTTAAATAGCTGACTAAGTGTTTGATTCAGTTAAGTTTACTTTCAAATTATAACTATGAAACTAGAAAAAAACTACTAAGGAAAGTAGAATTTTTATTTAATTTACATAATTTTAAATGCAGAACTTTTTATTGGCATTACAAAACATATATTACTTTAGTGTTTATATCAAATAGGGCCATTCCATAAGCACAGAAAGAAGTTTCAGAGTGGGGTTCATTCTGGCCTCTCACTACTGCAAGAGTAAGTGAGATGCTTGCTTTTAGTCTTCCAAAGAAACAAAGACACGGTGATATGCCCTATTGGGTCTTAAAGCTTAATTATAGTGCCTCACTTTTAAAGAGAAATTACACTGTGTTTCTACTATCTTTAACCAACAAGAATTGATCATTTAATATGAATTGATTCAATTCCTATGCATATCATTCCAGCAAAACAATGCATTACATCTGCTAATATGAAATAGTGACAGCATGGCAAGATGATAAATTTACAGCTTTTCAATTTGTTTATCAGCCTAAGGCCTTGCCTTCAGAGGAGGGTGATGCCCTCTATGGGCATGACTCTAAAGTGCAATAACATGTTGCATATCAATTGACTTGTGTGGACTCTGCTGGTATGAACTACAGATTGCCTAGTGCAGTGGTTTTCAAACTTTTTTCCCGGGATCCAATGTAAAAAAATCATTTATACTTGCGACCCACCAATTACATCTTTGAGCAATGCATTCTAGTCTTCTAGTGGTGGCAGCTGGGAGAACCGCAACCCAGTACCTGAGGGTCTGCGACCCAGTACTGGGTCCCGACCCATGGTTTGAGAATCACTAGCCTAATGCACTTTAACAAGTTTCAAACAGCACCATGTTAAAGCGTATCAGCAGGTCTACACAGACCAATTAATGCAAAAAACACAGTGCACTTTGGAAATCATACCCGCATAGAAATGCATTATTCCTCTGTGAAGATAAGCCCCAAAACACAGCTGTTGTTCCAAGCCAAACCCAAAAGCCTTTAGCTACAAATGATTGTGATACCTAAATGGGATCTGGAACAATAAAATAAGCTTAAATTATTGAAGAGAATTCTTCCACTAAATGGGAGTCAAGTTTGGACTGAGGCCAACCCTACTAGTCAATTTAAACCAGATTTTGTTAAACTGAGGCTATGTACACACGATCAGATTAAAGCGCAACATGGCAATCGCGCTACAAAAGTCACGTGACCTTTATTGCAGGATAACGCATACACATGTCGCTCCTTGCAACGCAACAAAATTCCTTGCATTATCGTGGTTGAGCGCAATGACTTCTGGGCACCTATCCCATCGTTCCATTTTCCCTGAATCGGCGCTATGAATCATGGGATGAAGGAAAGGAACGCAAAGCGCCATGGGAAAACTCTCAGTTTCCTGTGGTGCTTTGTGTTCCCCTAGTGTCTTCCTCGTTTCCAACAGCAACTCGCGCCTATTTTCAACAGTGCAGTGACGCACCGCACCACTTGCAAGCAATCACAACAGCGACAGCATGGATCCTGCTCTGATCTCCACTGTCGCCTTCAACATTCTGAATACATCTCGGCTTGTTGCTTGGTACGCAATGAGCTCCGAGTCAGACGAGGACACCGAGGAGCAGGGGCTGATCGATGCCATGCAGAGCAACAGCACCGGGTTGCTCAGCTCCTTCACCGATCATCTGCACACGGTGCAACGCCGTTTCTGGTCGCGAGAGACGAGCACCGAGTGGTGGGATCGCATTGTTATGCAGCTGTGGGATGACGAGCAGTGGGTACAGAACTTTCGAATGCGGAAAGCAACCTTTCTGGAACTGTGTTCAGAGTTGGCCCCTGCCCTGCGACATAAAGACACCAACATGAGGTCAGCCCTAACTGTGGAGCAGCATGTTGCGATTGCTGTCTGGAAGATGGTGACTCCTGACTGCTACCGGTCGGTTGCAAACCAGTTTGGAGTCGGGAGGTCCACCGTCGGATTAGCCCTCTCACAAGTGTGCCAAGCCATCAATCGCGTTCTGCTACGGAGGACGGTGACATTGGGCAATGTTCGTGACATTGTGGACGGCTTTGCTGCCATGGGATTCCCTAACTGCGGGGGAGCCATAGACGGCACACACATCCCAATTTTAGCTCCAGACCATCTCGCGACCGAGTATATAAACAGGAAGGGCTACTTCTCCATGGTTCTGCAAGCACTTGTGGATCACAAGGGGCGTTTTACGGACATCAATGCTGGGTGGTCGAGAAAGGTGCATGATGCCCACATTTTCAGGAACACTGGTCTGTACCGGAAGCTGCAAGGGGGTACCTTTTTCCCTGATCAAAAAATTACAGTGGGGGAGGTGGAGATGCCCATAGTCATCCTCGGAGACCCAGCATACCCACTGATGCCATGGCTCATGAAGCTGTACACCAGGAACCTGGATCGCAGCAAAGAGCGGTTCAATTACTGATTGAGCCACTGCAGAATGACTGTGGAGTGTGCCTTTGGCCGTTTAAAAGGGCGCTGGCGCTGTTTGTATGGGAGGCTGGACTTGGTGGAGGACAACATCCCTGCTGTGATTGTGTCGTGCTGTGTCCTCCATAACATTTGTGAAAGTAGGGGAGAAAAGTTTTCCCCCGTGTGGGCTACAGAGGCACAGCGCCTCGAGGAAGCATACGAGCAGCCAGCCACTAGGAGTATTAGAGTGGCACAAGGAGAAGCTGCTCGCATAAGGGAGGCACTCAGGGAGCATTTCAATGATGCCCTCCCCTAGTTAACTTCCATGACGCATCAGGTGCACCGTATGAGCTTTTCAATAATGTGTACAAATAAACCCACTCTTCAAAGTATTTGTTACTGTTTTTATTAAAACCTAAAAGGTGGGGGTGGGGTTACAGGTTGGTGTAGCTCTGGGTCTCAAAAAAGTAGCTGGGGGGGAGACTGGATATTGTCCTGTACCGGGGGGAAGGGTGGCCTTCAAAGAAATGCTTTGAGGGACTACGGGGAGTGGGAGGCAGACACGGCTGAACTGTCTGGAGTGGAGCCCGGACATTAATCGCCTGGGACTGCAAAGCAATCATGCTCTTGAGCAGTTCTGTTTGCTCCTTCATGACGCTTATCAGTTTGTCCCTGTGTTTCTGCCTCCTCTGCTGGGATTCCTCTCTCCAGGCTCTATTCTCCCTTGCGGATTCCTGTGTTGTTTTCAGCAGTTCATGAAACATATCCTCCCTGTTTCTTCGAGCACGCCGCCGAATGTTTCTCATTCGGTCAGCTGGGGTAGACACCGGCCTTGTGAAGGTCAAATCTACTAAAAAAATAACAATAAAGAAATTGTTAACACATAGCATAGATAACTAATGTAACCTTCCAGTAGCACATTCCACTGGAAGGTACAGGGCGGTCAACACACTACGCCTCGCTGAAGCAGACAAGGTACGTTCTAATAGACGGCTTACTGGGGGCTCACAATCTGCACTGGGCACACAGATGGAACCAGATATCTCTCTCCTCAGAGTGCCCCTGCCATCTAGAATACATATCCTACATGCCGCCGGTAGCAAGCCAGGACCGTATGCTGCTGCACTGTGTGCTGCCATGGTTCCCAGGGCTGTGCTTTGCAGCTGGAGAGGCAGAGTATCCGTCTTTGGGAGCGTAGACACAAACGCTCTCCCATCTAACCTGAGTATTAGGCTCTGGAGGTACATCGAGGAAACCTTTACTGACCTAAATGCAGATGATTATTTTACAGTCACTGCTTGTGTTGATGCACTTCTAATGAATGCAGAGTAAATAGCGTGCACAGCAGGGACCCGCAAGCACCCCCACCCCGGACAATGATATTTTAGCAGGAGCCAGACAGAGCTGCACGAAGGAGAAACTTACCTGAACCCCTCTCTGCCGCCTCAGAGGACACGCTGCAGTTCAAGCCTTGGGTGGACGTCTCAGCGGGGCTGCTGAAGAGCTCCTGGCTACATGTGGTTGCGCTTTCCTCCAGGTCGTCCTCCATCTCCTCCTCCTCCTCCTCGATCATGTCCTCATCCTGCTCGGCTCCAGCAATCACTGGATGAGGGGGGGCTGATGTGTCCACGGGACTCTTGGCAGTGGTTGTGGGGTCCCCACTGAGGATGGCTTCTATTTCCTTGTAATACCTGCATGTAGCAGGCGCTGATCCGGAACGGCGATTTGCCTCCTTCGCTCGGTGATAGGTTATTCTGAGCTCCTTCACCTTTGATCTGCACTGCACTGTGTCTCTATCATGCCCTCTCTCTGACATGGCCCAAGAAATTATGCCAAATGTGTCATAATTCCTCCTGCTGCCGCGTAGCTGCGCCTGCACAGCGGACTCTCCCCAGATGCTGATCAGGTCCAGCACCTCTGCCGTCCTCCAAAGGGGTGCGCGTCTTCCACGGCGGGCCGCCATTGCTACTGATGATCGGAGCACAAATACACTCCACGAGGAAGAGAGCAGGAAGTGAAACAGACGAGAAATTTGAAAATCCCGGGAATCAGTTCAGGGCAGGGCGGGGACAGTTTCATCACGGCTACAGAGCAGGTGGGGGGAAGACCAGAGAGGACGACTTTGGAATGCTGGGACAGTTCTGGAGGCCAGTCATTGCGCGGTAAGCGTACACACGAGTGCAAAAGCGCAACAGCTGTTCCGCGTTAGCTGTTACCACCCTCGTCGAGGTGGCTTTTGTATTGTGCTACAACAAGGCAGTTAACGCGCAACAGCCCTGTTGCACGTGTGTACGCCGTTGTTGCTATCGCGCAGTAATGAGTTTTAATGCGTGATAAACTGATCGTGTGTACAAGGCCTGAGGCAGTGGACATCCACAGGTGCAGTCTAATTAAGATGTCCCCTGTACATCCTTTCTCAATTGTAAGACATTGTTCTCTTACCTCCACAAACCAATTTTAAAAGAAAGCCCACACTCAGAAGCCACATATGTATTCTATTGGTGCAACCAGCTCTCTTGCCACCATATTTAAAAACACACTCAGAACCGCCAAAGAACCCCTTTGAGTTAAGTGATAATTTCAATAAAATAGGTCCCATCTTCCAAAAACATATTTAATGTTTATACAAAGAACATCTTTTTGTCCATATGGAGATCTCAGCAGTGATGTGCACCCACAAATTTCGCTGACGTTTCTCAGGCTATGTCTACACTTACTAAAATTTGTTCAAATTAGTTAATTATAACTAACTAATTTGAACTAATTTTAGTTAGTTCAAATTAACTTAATTCGAACTAGAAAAAATTAGTTTGAACTAAGCAAGTGCCATGAATGGCACTTGCTTAGTTCGAATTAGCGATTTACATTGATTTCAATGGGTCGGTTAGTTCGAACTAAGCAATTAGTTCGAACTAACATGGCCACATTGGTTAATTCGAACTAACTAGTTCAAATTAACCCTTAGTTTGAATAGGCTATTCGAACTTATTAGTTCGAATTAAGGAAGCCCTTAATTCAAACTAATTAAAGCCTAGTGTAACCATGGTTTTAGTTAGTTCGAATTAAGCTTCCTTAATTCAAACTAACTTGCCAGTGTAGACATAGCCTAAGATCTCATGCTCAACATCCTTGAAAATTAAGTCCCAGGTACTCAAAATCAGACTGTAACTGTTCATCCTACCCCCCACCCCATCCCCTTTTTCTTTGGCCTCTGGATTTTACACTAGCCTTTAGTAATGGTGGCCCAGATCCACAAAAATACTTAGGCACCTAACTCTCAGTGTTAGGCATCTAAGTCTCATCTTTAGGTGGCACGGAGATCCGCAAAAACCAGTGTTAGCTGCTGCCAAACCCTGAAGCACACCAATTCACACAAACCCTTTGTTTTTACAGTAAAAGTTCCCTAAGAGCCTATGTTTCTGCTTCTGGCCATGAGCGCTTCTGCCTTACCTGTAGGTGTTTGGATGTCTATCTCCTGCTTAGGCCCTAGAGCGATCCAGGAACCAGTGAAATATAGACAGGCAGCACCTGATCTAGGAGGCATGATCCCAAGCTAATTAATTCCACAAAAAAGGGGGGAAGGAGGAAAGGAGGAAGACAAGCTTCCTTATAACCTTTAACTAGGGATGCTAAAAATCATTTCATGAATTAACTTCTTAAACTTCTAAAAACAGACCGTTTAAATGTTTAAACATTAACTTACCCTGCAGTTACTGGGATTGGGAAGGGGAAGGGAGAAGTCCCTGCAGGGCTGCAGCCTAGCTCCCATCTGGGACCTGGGAGTGAGAAGGAGAGAAGTCCCTGTGCAGTTGCAGCCCAGCTCCCAGCTGGTATCTGAGAAGGGAGGAGAGGAGAGGGAGGGAGGAATGAAGGATGTCCCTGTGTGGCTGCTGAGTGCCTGCAGCCCAGCTCCCAACTGGGACAGGGAGGGAATGGGAGGATAGACGTCGCATCATGGCAGCAACCCGGCTCCCGGCTGGGATCAGGGAGGGGAAGCGGGAATAAGCCCATTTGGCTGCCCGAGCAGCTGCAGTCGGGTTCCTAGCTGGGATGAGGAAAGGGACGGAGAAGTCCCCCACAGCAAGTCCCAGCTCGGGTCTGCAGGGCAGCCCACAGGGGTTTAAATAAACATGTAATTAAATCATTAAAAACAGTAAAACTGCTGCTCACTGTTTAAACGTTTAGCGGCTTACATCCCTACCTTTAGCCAGTGGGTTAGAGGAAGAACCTCTCTTATAACCTTTAGGCCAGGGGCTAGGGCAACTCACTCCGTATGTGGGAGACCACCTGTTTAAGTCTCCCCTCAGCCAGACGTGGAGAAGCGATTCGAACAGAGATCTGCCGTCTCTTAGGTGAGGGTCTATGGGATACATCGGTGTGGGTCCCCTTTAATCTCTCCCTATTGAAGCTGTTCCCATTTAATTAAATAATTAAAATATTAATTTGGCCAGAAACAAACTGAGAATAAAACTAGAGTTCAGTGCTTAGGGCCCTCACCCGAGATGTGGCAGATCACTGTTCAGATCCTCATCTGGATGAGAGAGGACTTGAACTGCCTTCTCAGCTTTTTTAATGCAGTTAGGGGGCCTCTCGGCACACTAATGGATTACAGCCTCCAAACAAGGTAAGTAGTTGACTCTTTCCCCAGTTCCTGGATTGCAAGCAGAGAAAGGCTTTTCCATGAAGCCGAGGAACCCTCGTGGCTGCTGCCAGGGTTCCCCCGGGCTGAAGTCTGCCTGGGTTGCTGGCTTCCGGCTCTGGGCGGCAACTGACACCTCCAGAGAGCCAGGAACCCCCGCGGCTGGGGCTCCTCTGCTGCCAGGAGGCCAGCACTCCTGGCAGCTTGAGCCCCACTGCCACTGGGGTTCCCCCGCAGCTGGGGTTCCTCTGCTACTGAGTAGCCAGCACTCACAGTGGCTAGACGCTGCTGCCAGCCCAAAGGCTGGCTGCTACAGTGCATGGTGGGATAGGTGCCCACCATGAACTGCTCCTTGGAACAAAAATTCAAAGGAGCGTGTGAACACTCCTTTTCATTACAAGGAGAGCTGTGTGGACAGGGGAAAGCGTTATCATTGTAACGCTTTGCTTGTCCCACAACAAGTTTATTGCGGGACAAGTCTCTAGTGTGTCTATGGCCTAAGACATCTAACTCACCCCATCCACTGTTGAGGGAGACCAGGCACCTAACTCAGGCACTGTAGATTGCATGGCTGTTGCAGTGATATTTTAGCTACCTAAGTCTCTTCGTGGATACAGGTCAGTATGTATTTGAACTGACAGAAAGATACATTTTGGATCTCAGGGCATTTCCAAGTGCTCTGTTTTACTCCAGATGACAGGAAAGTCTGAACAGTCATTTCAAACTAAGTTAGGAGAACAGAATATTTTTAACTCTTATTGAAAATGGTTTTCAGGTTAGCCTTGTAATTCGTGTTCTATTTCAAAGGCAAATTTACCTCCTCTACTGCATTTCAATTGTTTTATAAAGCATAAAGAGAACATTTATGTAGCACTAAATCACTGCTTTAGATTCAAATAAATCAGCAAAATCAACTAAATTCCTAAAAATTAAAAACAGATGTAACATTCCTAACTGAATAATTATAAAGTCTCAAAATTGTGACTAACTATTGTAACCAGACTTCAAGATAACATTCCCCAAATAGGAATTCCTAACTTTAAAAATAGTATTTAACTACCTCTCAGGAGTGTTGTGAATCTAAATACATTATTGACACTAAGGCACTGAGATGCTACAGTAAAGGAGGCCATACAACTATCGAAGATAGGAAATAAAAATCAATTTTAACATCAATTGACGAATGCAAAATTAAAGTCTTTTTGAAATATCAGGAGAGCTTTTAAATAAAATGATCTAGTCTATCCTGAGGAATCATCTTGTAATAATGCATGGTGTTAACAAATACAATTCCATTATTCTAAACACAGCACTTTCATGTAAATGTTATTTTAGCTAAGAGACAATAATAAATATCTTAATAGAATTCAGAGGAGTAAATTCCTTTTTGATTGCAAAAAGCTACATCAAACAAAATTCAACTTCTTGAGAGACCAAGGAGGATTTATTTATAATCTGTCAAGTCCTTTCCCCTGAGCACAAAAGGAAACATTAAGGATGGAACTTTATTTAGAGATCTTACAAACAATTAATGCCAGCAATCACAAAAAGAGACAAATCCAGATCTATATCTACAAATAAAACATTTTTTATCCAGGATAGAAGAAAACCTGTAATTGTCTTTCCAATACTCTCAGTTACAGATAGAAGAGAAATATGTACCTAATATAAATATATAGAGGACTGTGTTCTGCTTGGTCCTGGAAACTAAGGGCTTATCTACACTTAAAATGCTACAGCAGCACAGCTGTACCACTGAAGCAGCACCGCAGTAGCGCTTCAGTGTAGCCACTCCCTATCCCGAAGGGTGGAATTCTCCCAATCCACATCTCTGAGAGACAATAGCTAGGCTGACAGAATAATTCTTCCATCAACCTAGCGCTGTCTACATGGGGACATAAGTCGGCTTAACTATGTCGCTGATGTAGTTAAACCAACCTAAAAGAGAAGAAAAGAAGAGTTATGACACAGTTCCTTCTATGGATCCAAGGTACTTTAGAAAAAAAAACTTTAAAAAAGGATTTGAGAGAAGAGTAGGGCACCAACCGCTGCCACTCACAATCCATAAATCTGTACCAGTTCAAACTTGCTCAAATACAATTTAAACTGACAAGTTATACTGAAGTATGGTACTCTTATTTGTAAATAAGAGTGCCCAAATACAGACGTGTAATGAAATAACTAAAAGTGTGAGTTACATGAGATTTAGTTATGTTGATTCCACTTTCCATGTAGAAAAATTCAAAAATAGACATGGGAAGATTTTCAGCTGATGTAAATTATCATACTTTTGTTGAAGTCAGTGGAGATATGGCAATTTAAACAAGCTGAGGATGTGCCCCAGCGTATTTCCCTTATAAAAAAAGAATTCTGAAAAGGTCCATGGATGGTCATTTTTGGTTCAACAGGTTTATTTCTTGATTTGTCGTTTCTACTAGTTTGACAAGTGATGATCTGTCATGAAAGACTTTTATTGGTCTACGTAGTAGTTCTTGCCTGCTGTTGCTTCACAACAAGACCTCCTTCCTCAACAGGTGTTTGAATTTCAAGAGGGATTTAAAGATTTCATTTGTTTGAAAGACATTTATCTAAAATCTTTGTTCTTGAGAAGAATAAAATCCCTATACTGCATAACAACATAAAAGCTTGTCGTCAGATAGATTGACATTTGTTGTCAAGAACTATAAGAGACTTCCACCCTACAGTGTTCTTGCTTTAGACTCAATCATGCATCAAGCATGAAGGCTCTCACTGTGTAAGTAAGTATTAACAAGATACTGTAATTCCTGCAAAGGCCTTATCAGAGTCTTGTTAAAGAGTGCTTGTAGTAGCCTGATATAAAAAGCCTCAGAGATGAGCTTTATGGACTACAATGGAGATGTAAAGGACGGGACAGAATTTTACCAAAATTTGATTCTGACCACTACTAGAGCACAAATTGATATTCTCTCTCATCTTTTGGCAGAAGCATTCAATTAATCTGAAACTCAACCAGGACTCACAAATTAATTACTAGGTTGTCACTCAACCCAGTTTATTAAAAACACGTAGAACTCAAATCACCTGTAGGTTCTGATTGTTTCCACAGGTGTAAATCAAAATGCAGAGACCCTGGTGGTAGAAAGCCCACTCAGAGGAAGATACCCCTGTGTAAGCGAGCACCCAAATAGCCAGTACTGCTATAAAAAAGAGGGTGTAGGGATGTGGCAAAGAAGAGGCATGGCCAGTCCAGCTAGGTGTGTGCTGTATACCTAAGGCAGCCTAAAGTGGTGAAGTTCACATAAAGTTATGACCACACTTCAAAATTGCTCTTCTATGGCAGAGTCCCCTGTGAAGATAAACAAACATTGCCTGACCTCTGCCAGTGATGCTCCCCAGAGCTTGAGGTGCACCTGCTGATACAGGAATAGAGGATGCAATTTGTATTTCTCTTCACTAGCTGAAGTGCATAGAGCCCATATATTATATGAAACCTGAAGTATTGCTCCCAGGTAATAAAAGGAACATCACTCTGGTACAGAGAGGCACAAGAAAAAAGGACTTCACTTTTAATATTACTGCAAGCAAATAAATCAGCATTGGAAAAACTACCCTAATGTGATGAAAGCTAATTAAGTTAACCAGAGATAAAAATTTTCATTGAATGAGTCATATCCTGGAAAGAAAACAACCATGAGTTTCAAAAGTGATTAGTGGTTTCTATGCCTCTTTTTTCCAGTACCCCATTTGAGATACCTCAAAAGGGCCTGATTTTCAGCAAATGCTATGAACTCACCCTCTGAAAATCAAGACTCTTTAAAAGATGTCTCAAGTTGGGCACCGAAAATGTGAGGCATCAAAAAACCACTGGTCACATTTTAGCATCTTGGTCATCAGCTTTACCCAAGCAAGTTACCATGCAGGTTAGAAAATGCAATTTAATTCTGTTTCTATTTCATATACCACCTCAAAGAAAGACATAGTTTGTACAAAATGAACAAGGAGTCCTGTGACACTTTAAAGATTAACAAAGTTGTTTTCATCGCATGAGCTTTCATGGGAGAAAATCCCACTTCGTCAGATGTTTCTAAGATGGGGAGCTTACAGAATGGAAGGAAAATAAATGCAGGGAAGTGGAAGTCATAGGATCAGGTCAGGCTGTAACAGCAAATCAGAGCCGCTGTTAAGATTCAAACACTGGGGAACGGCATATAGAAGAAAGTGAGGTCAATGTTGTAATGAGAAAAAAATCCACAGTCCTTGTTTAACACATAGTTTGTCCACATAGTCTTGTGCTAGTGAAAGACAATCCTAATATGCCAACTGTAAAATACTAAAACGCTAATGTAAAAACATGTTATAATTGCAAAGAAAGTACTATTTTATATGCACACGCATATATTTTATAAATATATATGCTGTTCTTTGTAGCTATACATACAGAGACACTTAACAAAACTGTGTAGTAAATGCCACCTCTGTCATTTTACTGTGCACCATCTTGGTAAGTCTTTCGCTTGCATAGGGAAGATTAATTTCTGATGGCTCTAGTGTTAAACATACTAATAAAATCCACTTTAGGCTTAACTTCAAATTTGAAAATGTATTAAATGTATTATACAGAAAATGTCTAGAGTTGCAGTCTAATAAGGCAAGTAGCCAAAAATCATTTATCATATATTAGTAGGTAACTGGAAAAAAGGCTTACATCAGTTTCTGAAACCAATGCTTCTGAAATGCAGAAAACCACAAAGCCTTTTCTAACATGGCCCTCAACCCACTTTTTCAAAATATAAGGTAACTGGTACAGGCTCTGGAACAAATGCTGGAGATAGGACCAGCTAAACTGTCACTGTCTTAAGAAGCTGTGCTCCAAAGTATGAAGACAATTATTGTATCTTTTGCAGATTTGGTAGATTAATTGAAGGTGATGTTACAATTTTCTTAAAAGAAAATAAAACGTACTGAAAGTATATAGTGGATAGATCAGCTTCAGAGAGGCATAAGAACAAAGTGGAAAAAACAAAAGAGGTCAATTTCCAATTTCCAGTGAATAAAAGGAATGGGAGCTATTGGTTGGCAAGAATTTGCCTGCACAAGTTAAGTATGACTACAAGTATTACAAACCAAACAAAAAACCCACTGTAAATAACATAACATTTCTATTTAGTTTTTATTTACTGTAAGTTTTAACATCCTGCATGAAATAATGTTTGTTATAAAATTTAACACCATTCATGGCTGTACATTTTGCAAGATGATACCAAAAAAAAAAAAAAATCAAATAGCTTTTAAACACAATTTTAAGCTTGTTTGAGTCCTGTGACGTCTTAAAGACTAATAAATTTATTTGGGCATAAGCTTTCGTGTGTTAGAACCCAATTCGTCAGATGCATCAGATGATTTCTCACAGTACATACAAGAGCGTATGTCTTCCAGATAAACACCTAAAATGAAGGCTACTTTGGCTAGACTCTAAAACAGTAGTTATAGCAATCTACACATCTTAAGTGACCTGATAGTAATTGAACAGGAGCAAAATCAAACTCTATGCTAAAACTTACCAAGTTTATCTTTCCTCTTCAATATAGGATAGTTTTTGTTTAAAATGTGCTTTTTAAAAAAGTACTTTTGAAATCCACATCTCTCCAGATCATAAATGTATCAAAAAGAGTAGACGTGGAATGGAGCTACAAGAGGCTCCACATTGCCAGTGCTCCATACTAAATCCTTGAAGCTGTGGGATGCAAGCCAATCAGTACCTCTTCCCCTCAATTAGCTAATGGATGCCAGAGACTCCATGGGAGGAAAGTGGAGTTAACCTGGTTATGCCTCCTCAACTATCTCCTTTCCTTGCTACCAGCCCAATAAACTTTGCCCACTGTTGAAGGGAGTGGGTAGCATTTTAATGTGTTTCTAGCTGAGAAACAACAAATGTGGAAAACCTTTCTAAACAAAAATTTGCAGAGTGATTTGAAAGATAGTAAATTTAAAAAATACATATGAGTAAAGGTAGCTTCATTTAGGAAGAAATCTTGCACAATGACATTTCTCAGAGGTCACTTTATTATATGTGGAAAAAAGTATCAAAAACAGTTGAGACTAAGCTCCATAGGGGTAGCCATGTTAGTCTAGTTCAGCAAAACTAACAAGGAGTCCCAAGGCACTTTTAAAGACTAACAAATGTATTTATCATATGAGCTTTCATGTGAGAAATCCCACTTTGTCAGATGCTTGAAAATGGACAACTTACAGTATGGAAGAGAAAAATAAATGCAGTGAAGTGTAAATCACAGGGTCAGGTCAGACTATTTCAGAAAATCAAATAAGTTGTTTTGATTCAAACAGTGTGGAACAACAGTAAATCAGATAAAAGAGAAGCTTTTCACATTACAGTGGCATAATGGAGTACATCTCTAAATTGATACATGAAATCACTTTTTAAAAATTAAATTAAATTGAATTTAAATTAATTTTTGCCATCCTACAAGGCAGTTTGCACTACTGTATTTGGGCAATCCAAAAAGCAAATTTCTTCAGATACAGGTGAAAATACTTATTTTTTATATTTTGGTCTCCCTATGTGTATGGATCTTTTATTAATGTCATTTGGAATGGCACATATGAGGGAGAACTGAAAGATACAAATTGGGTTTTTCAGTGAGCCTCTGAGAGAACAATTTCTGGAGTTACACTGGTTTAGTTTTCTTTTATTATTAACTGATCAATTAACATGGTAAAGGAACTAATCTTTGTGGATTGGGTTAGACAGGCTTCTTCAAGATATTTGGAAGTTAAAAATTGTAACTTCTGAAAGGGTGTAGAAATATTTCTCAAATCCAAGCAGATAATTACAGCTGGGGAGGTCAAGGTTGGATATTAGGAAAAACTTTCTCACTAGGAGGGTGGTGAAGCATTGGAATGGGCTATCTAGGGAGGTGGTAGAATCTCCATCTTTGGAGATTTTTAAGGCTCGGTTAGACAAAACCCTGGCTGGGATAATTTAGGGGGAGTGGTCCTGCTTTTTAGCAGGGGGTTGGACCAGATGACCTCGTGAGGTCCCTTCCAACCCTATGACTCTATGATTCTATGATTCTAAGCAAAGATTAAGAATAAATATTGGTCATTAGGTGTTTTTCAATTAAAAGACCAGGCTCAAACTGCTTGCTTCATCTCAATGGAATACCAGAAACTGTTTAATCTTAGCTGTTGTAAACAAACAAATAAACAAATTAGAAGAGTTGGGTGTCAGAAACAACAAGATTATCAATTTGTTTCCAAGCCAACAAATAATCAGTGCAAAAGAAAAGTAAATGATTGATCAATCTTACATGGGACTGGACTCTTCCAATCTACCTGTCCATTGCCACAGCAAAGATCAAACAGAGAGTATTAAGCAAGCATTTGGAGGCTTGCACTTCACTTTAAAAACTCCTAATGGTCTGTCTTTGTCATCTTTGCTCAATGGTGATTGATTTCCCCCTTCTTCAGAAATTATTTACAGATTTTAACTTCTAAATGATGTTGAAGAAACTAGACTCAGCGACTCTAACTGGACATTTGCATATAACGTCACCACAGTAGGAAGGAACTGAGTGAATAAACAATGTGCAATAAATTGTTTAACCTCCAGGGCCTCAGTTTCCCACATATAGAATGAGGATGATAATCCTTATTTACCTCTTAAGTATTGTTACATTTGTAAAATGCTTTAGGCTCCCTTGGATAGTGAAAATACTGTTATTAATTT
This sequence comes from Pelusios castaneus, assembly GCA_007922175.1. Lineage (NCBI taxonomy): Eukaryota > Metazoa > Chordata > Testudines > Pelomedusidae > Pelusios > Pelusios castaneus. The sequence goes on from ML685830.1 coordinate 1,484,764, forward strand.
TTATTATTTTGACAGATGATCTGAGGATGGGATTCCCCAGCCCAGCAGAGACCCCTAGACTGTCAGCTTTTGTTTTTCAGTTTCCAGCTTCTGTGATGATCTAATGCTTTGTATTTCTTGATGCCAGATAATAGTTTAACCCATACCGGTAGTAAGGATGGCTATGAACAAAGACTATTAGGGATGTTATCCTGATTAACAGATTTTCTCATGCAAGTCATTACTTGATTAGAGATCAAAGGTTTCTTTCTGGAGAATCTATCAGGCTAACAGACTGTGATGCTCCAGTGAAGCGAGCATTCTTAATAGGGTTTACAAACCCAAACAGTGTGTTTTGCCTCACAAAGAGAATGGTGTTTAGTTATTCTGTGCACAGTTAGCACAGTTCAGAAATGGATTACATTCAAAACTACACCCACAGAATTAATGTATGCTTTCATAGCTATAAAGCCACATGATGAGTTATGAAAAAGAAAATACGATAAACCAATGATATGAAGATGAAGAATCAAAGGACACTAAAAGGTGTGTGGCTGTGATACCCAAGTTTCATGTACCATTTTACATGTTTCCTATTGGTGCCCCTTCTGTTTACAAGGTTTTCAGTCTGCAACCATGTTCTTATTGAATTGCTAGCAGTGGACCAGTATAAGCCATTCAATATTTTTGCTCACAATAAAAAAGATTCTGTCCCTGAAAGTTTTAATATAGCAGGGACACTGCTTTCAAACTATCCAGAGCTCTTCTTCAGGTCAGGAAAAGTCCTTAAGAAGCACTGTGGAACTTGAAAGTTTGTCTCTGTCATCAACAGAAGATGATCCAATAAAAGATATTACCTCACCTGCCTTATCTCTAATCCTGGGACTGACACAGCTACGATACCCCTGCATAATACGACAATGTCAATTTTGAATAAGCATGAATTAGTATAAAGCTCAAGTGATGCTACACATACAAATGGTCCTTAACCAAATATTTAATGAAATGAAAGGAATTTATTCCTACAGCAGTTTCTGTAAGCTGATGTGCAGTACAACTGTAGTGTTCAAAAAGGAGTTAACATTTATTTTACTATACACATATGCCTGCATTCTTTTATTCACCAGACCAAAGACTGACCTAATGACTGCTGAATAAAACAGCTCCTGCCCATCATTTCTAGTCTCAAAATAACAAAAGAAAGTGTTGTCATGGAAACTAGTTCTATCCCCAAGGTACACTGCATTTTGCTAGCTCCAAATTATACTTGTATCCATATTTCCCTCAATAACAAAAACAACTTAAAGTCTTCGCCACATGTCACATTGAATATAGTCATTCTTCCAAATAACTTGGCTTTATTTTTTGCCAAAATACTGTCCCAGAACGTAGTATGCAATATTCAGGAAGATTATATAAGAGCTACAAATTATGTTAAAATTTAAAGTTTCAAAATCTGCAAGAAAATATTAAAATGTATCACAGCTTATGGTACAAAACATAAAAGCAAACTCCTAGTCACACCACTTGTAGTCATCAAACATCTCACCATTCTTTTTGCCTAAATGAGGCTGTTAGTTCTGACATCATAGCTAAGCTTCCCTTTCAACTTCAAATGGATACACTATTCTCCTTGCATAAGCTTTTGTGGGCTGCAACCCCCTTCGTCAGATGCAAGTGGGTTGCAGCCCACGGAAGATTAGGATCATTTACTTTCCATTGGCACACTACTGCATTGGGTACTACACAGTTACACACGAAGACATGCTCCCTGTACTGCCTACAATTTAATTTAAAACAGGATGTAAATGAGTAGTAGGGAAAGGAGATCAAGGGTAACAGCAATAAAATCAACTGGTTCCATAATTTAGTGATGTGCAACCCTGTCAATTTTGTCTTACCTCGAACATCTGATGCTGTATGCAGCTTTATAGCATACAAGAAAGAAGTTAAACTGGGAAGTTGCAAGGAATATTTCAGGTCCTAACAAATGAGTTTCAGAAAGGTGGTAAGTGGAAAAATAGAGTAGTGACAAGCAGAAAGGACGTAGCTTACAGCGGTAACAAACAAACAAACAAATCCAATCAGGAAAATGTGTGTGCATACTCTCAGACAGAGACAGACAGGCAAATAGACAGATTTTCTTCAACTGAAAATGTTACGCTTGTGAAAAATGCTAGTATATTTGACTTCCGGTAAGTAGGAAGCCTCTATTAAAAGGCCATACTAGATTAACAACATGGTTTGTCTCCACAGAAGAGCACAACAGCTAAAATAAGCAGCTGTGAACCAAACAAAATGGACAAAACAAAAGAATAAGGACAGGGAAGAGCTCAAATGTACAGTACAATCAGGTCAGCATGAAACACCAAGCAAATGACACGGGTCCATAAAAAGATCTTGAGGGGCAGTGTGTATTGTCCAGAAGAATTCTTTGCCTGGATGTCTGAAAGAATGAGGGCAAGAAACATGACCGCACAATTGGCAGAGAGCCTCCCTGTAATTGAGTTTCCTCTTCTTGGACTTACTTGTGACCAATTTGGCCAAAGCCAGGAAGAAGATCACAAGGGGCTTCAAATGGGATGACCATAAATAAAAAGGATGGATCAAAATACAGCCAAAATCTATAGCCAGGTTTATATTAGAAACTTTTGCTTGAATGGCAATGTCAGTTATGGATATGATTTTTTTGCAATATTTCTATGCTGGCAAAAGCTCTAGGGTATAGCTTATTTCACTTGCTGAAATAATATCAACTGTAATAGCAAAAGTACTTTCTTACCAGCATAAACTGCTTCTACTCTAGAAGAGTTTCCCCCAATATTATCTATTTCCCAGTAAACCTTTTATAATGTTACACCTGGCCTTAGGAGGAAACTCTAAGATGGTGTAAGAAGGGTTATAACAAGTCACACTGGAAATAAGTTCATTCCAAAGACTCATTGTTTCACACATTTGTATCAACAATGACCTGACGGGAAGGATTAACTTGAAGGGTGAAAAGACAGTTCACTTTTCGTGATGGTTCATTCTTTGGTCTCTATTCTGAGACTGATAAAAATGTCAGTTTGTACCAATTGTAATAGTGGCTTTTGTTATGTGGAGGTCTATTCTCTGGTAACTCTATTGAACCATCAACTTACTTCATACAGGATAAATTTTAAATTCTCTACGTGTGGCTTCCCTAATGGCATTTAGTGTTCTACATCTCTGTCAGCAGTCTAAACTGAATTTCCAGTCCTGGAGTATCAGTCCAGTATCAGTGGAGATAGTGTCTTGCACTACTACTAGCAATCGTCTCCAACCCAGTTAAATGAGCTGTGTGAAGGGCTACAAGACTGTATCATTCAGTCCTCATGGGCTATGCCTCTTTTTTTTAAAAAAGAGTTTCTAACACAGTTGTTTTCAACCTGTGACCTCTGGGGGTTTGCAGACTATGCCTAAGAAGTTTATGAAAGGTTGTCATTACCACGATGTCTGAGATTTCCAAAGGAGTCTGCACCTCCATTTGAAATATTTTTAGGGGGTCCACAAATGAAGAAAGGTTGAAAACCACTGCTTCAGCCTAAAAGTAGTGCTCAGAATTTGAGTGGGAATTTCAAGGACTTCCTCCTAATTTATCACCACCCTAATTTATCTAAGCTAAAAAGAAAATTAGTGGTTTAAAGGAGCACATTTCTATTTATGTTAGAGGATTTATGGAAGGTACTCCATCTACAGAGAGATTTTCTATAAAATATTTTTCAAATAACTATAATTATCATAATAAATAACTATAATGAGAGTGTTCTGTTCCACAATCTCCTCCTGTTTTACAGATAACATCTACAGAAACCCAAAGTGTTTTTAAAATGCTGTGGCACATCTTCAGAGGCAAATTCTTATTTTTTCTTCTAGATAGAGTTTTTTTTACATTTGGATGCCCTGTGAGGAAGTAAGCAGAAATGCAATTAACTACAGTAAAAGATGAAAATCTTAAATTAAAAACAAAAACCTGTGTGAATAACTGGTTTTTCTGTTCGCTGGCAGGTTAAAAAATATTATTTCAGGTTAACCCAAAACGTTAGGGGCTTGGGTCTTTTTTTTTTTAATTGTTGGCAAATTGAGAAGTCAAAATATTTTATTTCACTTCAATGAAAACCAACACAATTAATTTTGATTAGGGTCATTTTTAATAATTTTTTAAATAAAAACAAAGAAAATTTGGAAACAATGGGCTAGAGTCACAAAATTGAGAAAAAGGAAGGGCTATTGTCCCCTTACAACCAGTTGCAAAGACTTGAACTCACCTCTCCCCTGTCCCAAGTGAGTGCTCTAACTACCAGGCTACTGTTCATCCTCAAATGGGTTTTTCTCATTCTCTTTGGTTGACACTGTTCCACTTTGTATAAATAAAATTTTAACTGGAGCAGGGAATAGAACCAAGGTGACTCCATTTCCAAGCCCACCAGGTTACTGAGTAATTCACTTTCTTTCTCAATGGTCCACCACCATTGTTCTGTGAATGGCACCTAGCTACCTTTGTGAAACTAGCCTGAAAAATAAAAATGTTTCATTTAATGAACTATCTTGATATTTCCAATTTTTTAAATCAAAACAATTTGCTGAAATAGAAATGAATAGATAAAATGTTCTGATCGACTCAAATCTGCATGTTTTGGCTGAAAAATTTTGGCCAGCTCTACAAAATTAGATACATAGTAACTGAATGTCAATTTGTGACCTTCATAGGAAGAACAAGAAAATGTTTTTAAATACATGAATTTAATTAAAAATGATAATACTCAATTTAGTAGTCTTGATTTGATGCATCTAAAAGTAACAAAACAAAAATTAAGTGCTTTGCTGGTTTGTAATTTCTTAGAGTAAATTTTTCAACAGTGCCCGAATTAAAATTTCTGAAAATTTTCTCATAATGACTGTTTAAGAATTTTCTAAAGCTCCCGGAAATACACCCAAGAGAGCTTAAATTGTGCTATTTGAATTGTAGTTACAGAAAAAAATTGGTGTTGCTTTTAAAAACAATTACAGTAAATTCCACTTATTAGAAATCTCTTGATTTCCAGCAAAAAGTTGCCATTATTACCCAGAAGTTGCCAATAAGTAGAAGGGAGATTTGCAGGACTACTGCCAGGAGAGGAAGTACTCGGACATACCAAGCTCTGATGCCAGGGTAGGGGACAGTCCAGAAAGCTCAGGGAGAGATACTGGGCAGTACTAGTACTTTCATCTCTGCCTGCAGCTCTGCAACCAGGGATTTTCTCCCAAAAAGAGTTGTTGGTAAGTGACATATCTGTTTAACATCCGAATCCCAATAACATTTAAGTAAATGGAAAAGGATCACTTCTCAGCTAAATGTTGCTATTAGGTGGAAGTTCTTAATATTGGAATTGTTAGTAAGTGGCATCGATGACAATAGAATAAGTTACATATTTTTAACAGATTTATAATAGTTCAATAGTCACTGTTTTTTTGACATATAAAATTCACTGACGAAACAAAATAAAAAAGAAACCAACCAATGAATATTGTGAGAGTGTATCCTATGTCATTGTAGCTTCATAGAATTGATGAACAATTAATTTAACACCCCTCAATGCAAACATTTGTTTGACATCTATAGCAATATTGAAATCCAAGAATGTACTATAATGTGCTGCATGATTCCTGTGAGGTGCTTAGATCCCTAAACTCCCAATGAAAGTGAATGAGAGTTCAGAGTGCCCAGCGCCCTGAAAATTGTGCTTAGTACCTTGCAGGATCAAGCTCTGTGCCAACAGGGTGAAAAAGAATTGGAAGTGTCACATGGCACAGATACTCTTGCTAAGCAAACTTGAACATTGTTTACTAGGGAAATGGGAGCTGTTAAGAGATTGAAAGTAGCTAAAAATCAATGATATCTGGCTTGTTTAGACCAACAGAGATTATTCAGTCTTGTAATGCATCATAGCCTTAAGAGTAGCTTCACAGATCATATTTCCCAAGTGGTATGTATGTCCTATATATTAAGTGTAATAGTGCCAATTATTTCAAGCTTTATAAAATTGCATGCATCTACCACACTACTATTTTGAAAGAAATAACCGATAAAGTGCAAATCATTTTCACAAAATGTCATCACATTAGCAATATATGTAGCATGACAGACTAGAGTCTCCACATTATTACTTGAAAAATCACTTTACCCCACCCCACATTGAGATGTGCAGATCTGCCTAGACAGTTGGTTCTTGCCTTCAAATGACACCACCACACTATATAAGATCATAAAAGACATAGGGTGCGTCTACACTTATAAATAAAGTCAACTTAAGCAGGCTTAAGTCGACTTAATTTAATCCATGTCTACACTTAAACTGCCCCTCAAATCAAATTAAGAAAAACAAGTTCGAATTAATAACACGGCATTATAATTCGTACTAGAGTCTAAGTCGAGTTTATTAAGTCAACTTAGCCAGTGTAGATGCCCTAAGTCAACTTGGTCGATTTAGGGCAGGGGGGACAAAGGAGCCCCGCATGGCTCCCTGGCAGAAGGGAGCCACTGTGGCTCCCTTGTCCCCTGGGGAGCCCCTGCTCCTTTCTCCCCAGACACGCGGCTTCCCTGCCAGGGGAGCCATGGTCCTGGGGAGAAGGGCTTCCCAGCCAGGGCTCCAGCGAGAGGGGATCGCCCGCTGGAACCCTGGCTGGAGAGCCCGGGAGGTGGGCAGCTGGTCCCGGCAGAGCCAGCCATGCTCCGGCTGGCTCTGCCTGGACGAGCCACAGGCAGCTTCGCTGTCCCGGCAGAGCCAGCCTTGCAGGGCTGGCTCTCCCAGGACGAGCCTCCCGGCTTCTTGTCCCGGGGAGAGCCAGCTGGCTCTCGCCAGGACAAGCCACCAACGGCTTCCTGGTCTGGGGAGAGCCAGCCCTGCAAGGCTGGCTCTCCAACCACCTATCAAGTCGACTTAGAGAGTCTAGTGTAGACTTTCTAAGTCGACTTAATAGGAGCACGTTTAAGTCAACTTAAGAGTCCTGTGTAGACATCTCTAAGTTGACTTAATAAGGTCAACTTAAAGTCGACTTTAGAAAGTCAACTTAAGAAAGTCGACTTAACTTTGTGAGTGTAGACGTAGCCATACTGAGTTGGACCAAGGATCAAACTAGCCAAGTATCCTGTCTTCCAACAGTGGCCATTGCTAGGTGCTTCAGAGGGAATGAACAGAAAAGGTAATGATCAAATGATCCATCCTCCATTTTGCCCAATCCCAGTTTCTGGCAATCTGGCAAGAGGCTAGGGACAAGTCAGAGCATGGTTATGCATCCATGCCCATCCTGGCTAATTATTGGATCTATTAGCTATGGACTTACTTAGTTCTTTTTTCAACCCAGTTATAGTCTTGGCCTTCACAACCTCTTCTGGCAAAGAATTCCACAGATTGACTGTACATTATATGAAGAAATACTTCCTTCTGTTTGTTTTAAACCTGCTGCCTATTAATTTCATTTGGTTACCCCTAGTTCTTGTGTTATAAGAAGGGGTAAATAACTTCTTTATTTACTTTCTCTGTACTATCCTTGTGATATCATCTCAGACACAGAACTCAGCTTTACCCAAGGGCTATGTCTACACTTGCAAGTTGGTTTGAATTAAGGAAGCTTAATTCGAACTAACTTAAACGTTGGCAACACTAGGCTTTCATTAGTTCGAATTAAGGGCTTCCTTAATTCCAACTAATAAATTCAATTGCTTAGTTTGAACTATACCTTAATTCGAAATAGTTAGTTTGAATTAAGTCAATGTGGCCATATTAGTTTGAACTAACTGCTTAGTTCGAACTAATCGTCGGATTGACCTTCATGCAACTGACTAATTCGAACAAAGCAAGTGCCCTGCATGGACATGGCTAGTTCAAACTAGCATTCTAGTGGGGCAATGCTAGTTCGAATTAAGTTAATTCGAATTAACTAAAATTAGTTTGAATTAGTTAGTTCAAATTAACTAATTCGAACTAGCTTTTGTAAGTGTAGACATAGCCAAGGTGTACAATAGGTGTCTCATTTTTCATTATAATGTATATACAAAGTAGACTCTGAATTCATAAAGATAAATATTAATAAAACCTACTTCTTATATAGTGTTTCTCATTCCTAGGGCTCAAAGTCTTCTCAAGGAGGTCAGCATCACTGTCCCTATTTTGCAAATCGGGAAACTAAGCACTGGGAAATTATGTGACTTGCCTAAGGTCACCCAGCAAACCAGTGGCACAGCTGAAAAGACAACCCAGGCCTCCTGAATTCCAGTCCAGTACTCTATTCACTTGGGCACACTGCCTCTTTTATTAGAAACATATTTAAAGGTTTCTGGAAGAAAATGTTTGATTGACAATACCAACAATCCTAAAAAGTCTAAGAAATATACCCTAAAATTGAAGCGACAACAAAAAAAACCCAAATTCAAACCACACCTACAATGAACCAGATTCTACTGTACCTGCTAAAGCTCCTACCTTGCAAGAACCATGTGACAGTATTTCTTTTCAGCTACAAAACAAGGTGCTGCAAACAACAATTACCCATAATGTGTCATACTATAACTATTACCTCTGAAACGAAGATCTTGTTCTTCAGAATCTAATCTTTCATTAAAGAATAAAGTTCCTGCAAAAAGCCTGGAACAAGATGCCTAAGAGATGTGAACTAGCTTCATTAATCTGAATAGATGTTAACTTAGATGCCTCCTGGTAATCGTTTAAATGCCAGAATTGTTTATTGTTTCATTCCCTATGTAAAAAAGACAGTAAACAAAGATCTGCACAATTTACTGTGAGTGAATTTTGTAGTGTGGACGTCCCCTTTATTCTGGTGGTGACTGATGACGCTTAGGAGATAACTACTCCTCAAACACCCAAGAGAGAGCTCAGCTCAAAGTGCCCAGTAGAGCTCAGAGAACATGGAAGATTATGTTTTGAACATCTGCCCAGTCTACCATGAGTGGCATGTCTTTTGGTGAGTCACCTGAGTTTATTTTGGGAGTGGAGCTTGGAAGAGTACCACCACCTCTTTTTATTTTATTTTTTTTCCTATTTTCACCTTTGTATTTAATCTCCCTGAGAATCTTAAGTTTTCTATGGCTTGTACAGAGCATGAGTAAAAACTATATATTTTATTTTTTAGATCTCTTTGCAGTTTGTATAACAATTTCAAATGACTTCTAAGTTTTATATTTTTGTAATTAATAAATAAATGTATATAATAAAATATAATTTAATGCTGAGACGTTGGTGGCTAAGAGAGGCAGAATCATTCTAGTCAGTGTAATACTTGCCAATTTAAATCACTATTTAAAAATGATAATAAAAATAAATAATTTTATAATAATAAAGTAAAATAATAGGATTTTAAAAAGTAATTTCTCCATCCCTCAATATGTGCATTTATTAAAGAAAGAAGAAGAAGAAGAAGAAGAAGAAGAAGAAGAAGAAGAAGAAGGGAGGAATTGCCAGTGCTGCCTCAGAATAAGTGTAATTGAAAAGGCCAGAGAGCCCTCACCCAATACATAAGGCAGCAAGCAGGACTCCAAAACAGTCCTGGTTTACTGGAGTTTGGTCAGCTCACTTTATTATTTTGAAAGTAAAGGGGGAAAATACAGAAATTGTAATATTTATATTTCTGGAAAGCATTTGAATAATTGTATCTAAAAATCACATCAAATATTAAGTATACAGCCAAGATTTTCAGTTGTAATTGGTAATTTTGGATGCTTCAGTTTTAAAGGGATTTGATTTTCAGATAGTGCTGAGAATGCAACCTTGGAAAATCAGATCTTTTAAGGTTTTTCAAATTGGGCACCCAAAAGTTGAAGGGCCACAAATCACTAGTCATTTGTGCAAATCTTGGCCTCTATTCTCTTCTTTTTAAAACATGATAGATAAAATCAGCAGATAGTGCAAGCTAAATAGATTTAAATCTTGGGAGAAGTTGTAAATAAACTCATACATATCTGCACAGATGTGAGACTACAACTTCTACTGAGATTTAAATTCATATATGCGTATAATGGGTTTGGCCAAATTATGCTCTTGGGCAATACACTGCTATATACTAGCACTGAAAGGAAAATTACAGTTTTTTTAATGCTCACATTTATGCAGTGTTTGTATGTTAATGGTCTATACCAGGTGCAGCAAAATGATAGAAGTAACGAGAATTAATGTTGAAAAAATGGCTTTTCCAAAGATTGCACTTCTGTCTCATAAGTTCACTGAAAGCACATGGGTAAGAGAGCAACTAAAATGGGAAGATCGGAGAAGTATCTACAGAAAAAGAAATACAACTGAAATTAAGTGGCATACTGGGTATGACTGAGGAAGGGGAAGTTTTAAAGTCTCTTCTTTTCTTTCCATTCCTTCTTCCTCTTCAGAAAAAGGCCTACATTTCTACTGCTTCCCACTTCTTTTTTTGTCTTCCACTTCTACTTTTATCTCTCTCTGTGTTTTGGGGGACTGTTTCTCAGTCTGTCTGTCTTACAATTTTTTGTCCCAGGCTAGTAAATCAGCAGCTTGAAATGCCATTATCTTTTGCCAAATGTGTGAATTCATTTTTTAATGAAAGACTAAAGTTTCTAGCCTCTAATGGCTGCCGATATAAAATCCCAAATGTGAACTGATGTAGTGTTATTTACACAAATCTATGTATAGACCACATCGGTCCTTTCCACCCTGAAGCAGAATGAAAACTGACAAAAAATTTAATCCCTTTTCATTTCAGAAACCTATGGGCAGCATTGAAACTGACAATTTCACTCCTTTTCTGCTTGGACAAAACAGCAACACAGAAAAGCAGTGACATTATTCACTGTGAATGAGCAGGCTAGTGGAAACACATACAACAGACTGGGTGAGGCCATAGATGCCTTGCAGTAGCCAGGAGGTGTTGTGGCACATGGGGAGAACATAGAGACAGAATCCCCTTTACAACAATCAGAGGGGGCTTGGAAAGGGTATCAGATTTTAGCCACTCAGGGTGGTTTGTTTTATTCTTCTGCTTCAAAGTAATTGGAAGACAACATGACTATGCCCTGGTCTACACTGACAGCGAAGTTCGACATAATACTGCTTATCTCGACCTTCTGCAGCCTGTGCTCCACTGTCAGACCAGTGAATTGGAAAAAAATGGAGCTGTAATTCGACTGGCTAACACCACCCTTGCAAGTGGTGTGGCACCGAAATCTACAATTCGAATTTAGGTCCATGTAGCCAGAGACCAGCTTTTCCAGTTTTCCAATGTGTGTGTTGCACCATAGCAATATAGCTCTTCCCCTGCCTGCAGCCCTGGAAAGTTTTCACTTTATTCCTTTCTCTGCATGCAGACTGTGCCTCTCTGTTCTGCCTGCAGCAGAGAAACAGCAAGGGAAGCTTTTCCTGATTTTTTTTCCTTTAGAGAAGAGGGCAGGGGAAGTGAGCGGAGGATGACTGCCTCTCGTCAAACCCCTGTGCCTGCTACCCACAGTGCAATGCATTTCAGGAAGTAATGTGAGCAGTGGGGACACGAGACCCCAAACAAGCAATGTGCTGTGATCACCCTAAAATCGAATTACAATCCCACCCCCAGTATAGACAAGCCCTATGTCAACAGTTTCTGAAGCTCTCACAGTATCTGATCACCTGGCAGATGTGTCACCTATTGCTATGGCAACTTCCATTTTACCTATTTTAAAAACTTGGTGCATGAAGAATATAAGTGACATCTCTAGCTCTCTCATGCCTTTGGTGTGCAAAGGACAGCAGCATATTATTATTAAACATTTATATCACTCTATCAACTCTAGACCTCACATAGGTTGGGCCACATTATGCTAGGCACTGTACAAACATATAAAAAGAAACTTACACTCTAAAACACAAGACAAAACAAAGGGCTGAAATAAACCAGTGGGTTGAGGTGCACGGTGAGAAAGACACAGGATAACAATAATAATAAGATGTCCATAATTCCTAGTCAGGAGCGGTAAGAGTAAGTAAGTGAGTCAGGAGATCTTGCCACTTGCAGAAGTGAGATCAGTATAAGGAAAAAGTGAGTTTTGAAGAAGAATTTGAATCTGGCTTTACAGATTTAGACTAGAAGCTTTTTCCACTTGTTAAGTAGGAATAAGAACTTGCTAGAGAAACAAAAAATTGACTGATACAGGATAGCATCAGTCGAAGACAAAAACTGGGAGATGATCATAAGTAAGATGGAACTAAAATGTGAAGTGCTTTGGAAGTAAAGACAAGAGGTTTGTGTCTGAAACATTTGAGGAGGGGGAGCCAGTGGACTGACTAAAAAAGGATGCAATACATTCAGAGCAATGAGCCATGAAAGTGATCTCAGCAGCACTATTTTGAAAAGGAACTAAAACTGAATAAGTAAACATAAAAAATAAAATAATTTTGAGTGATATTATTCTCCAGAATGAAAAAACAAATATGAGTACCAAGAAACTAAGTTTTAAATTATACTGGCTTCAGATCATTCTTTTTCAGGAAGTATTTTGATCCCTTTACAAATTGGGTAGGGGGAAGCACTAAGAAAACCTACATATCTAAGGGCAACTATAAAGAGCAGTGGCTTTTGCAGAGAAACCCACACATCTCCACACTGTTCCCCAGGATGTCTTTCCACTGTCTAATGATGACGATGGATGTTCTTTAAAACACTTTGTGCCATAAAGCTGAACTTAAGTACACTAGGTAAGTTCTGAAATTGAACTAAGTCTTTATTTGTCCGATCCAACAAATAAACAAACAAAACAAAAACAAAACATTTATTCCAATAGTCAATCTCTTCTTGCTGGCAGCTTCATTTTTTTCCACACAGGTAGTTTAACAGCTGTTCCTGAATGGTTTTAATCACTAGAGGATTTCTTTTAACACTGTTGTACAATTTGGCCTAAATTTAAAGTGACACCAAATTAAAGCTTGTTATTGTAATAATCATGGCTGTGGAAAGTGGTTCAGTGCTATCTAAAGTTTATGTCTTCTGGAATTAAATTTAATTACATCAAGGTTCTCTATGGCCAATTTAGTGTGAATTTTGAAACTTTGATGATGTTAAAATAAAAATCATAAAGGGATCCAATACTGCATATAAACTATATTCCTTAAAAATAAGGATAATATATTGATACATAATACCAGAAGGAAAAGAGATTACAAAAATAATAATAGCCATAATATGTAAACCAGGGCTATATTTGCTAGCATAGAAAATTATAGCAGCTCCTGGTAACTTTGCTATTTTTAAGGGACTAGCAACATTCCATAATCAATCATTACTTTCAGGAAGTAATAATTCTACTGTAAAAATGTGTTTAAGCTAAAAGTAGTTAGAACTTGTTTTCTTCAAGAGTGAATAAAATATGGAGTATGCAAGCAAGTTCCATGCTCTTATCTGGTTAGAACCAGAATCTGATGTTCACACAGGTGTAAATCAGTTATATTCAGTGGTGTAAGGTGTCTGGCATATGTTCTGTATTAGTATTGAAACTGGTATGCTTTGTCCATGCCGGATTGAGAAGAGACATAAACAGATTTTTTAAAAATGCAAATAGGTCTATAAACCTTTTTAGTTTTTCTGATAAAGCTGCAAAACAATGGAGCTAACTGAGTGTAAACACCTGTCAGGATACAGGCTGAAGTTGACATCTCACTTCACGTCGGCTACCAAGCAGTATTCAGATAGTAATGATTTTTGCTCACTATCAACCTACCTCAATTTGAACTGGAAGAGAACTGTCCACTGGTACATCAACTGAAAATATATTTGAGTTTGCTGTTGTTAAATATAATTTTTAAAGCCAGGCATACTGTTGAAGGATTTTAAATAACTGCTACTACTAAGAAGTAAACTCAGAACAGTGGCTATAGTTTATTATGTTGTAGGTGAGGATAATGTAGATCTGCCATGGTTCAGTATCTGCTAAAGATTTCCACATACATAGGTGAAAATCTGATACTCGTGATTTACAAATGGTCTTCTTTCCTTAAATAGTCAAAATCACTTCAGCCCTAGCCTTAGTCTTCATCTCTGTGCCAGCTTCCAGTTCCAATCTCCACCTCCAGACTCCTTATTCCAATTTACTTCCTCATCTTCCCCCTCAATACCCTAGGTCCAGCTCTTGTCTCCTCTGCTTTCAAATCAAATGGCTTCTGCCTCCACACTGCCTGGAGGCATCAGGGGAATCCATGAGAAAACAGGAGAAGCAGGCTTCTTGTTCTCAGTTCCAGTACCCAGCCCAACTGCAGTCCACAGCAGTTGTGAGCAGTCATTACAGAAAAAAATTCAGCTTTGCTCCCACAGTTCTGAGCTGAAGGGAACATGCTTGGTCATGGTGCAAAAAGTGCAGGGGCATTCTGGTCAGCAATGGAAGGTGTGAGAGGCTTAAGCATACTCAGCAAGGAAAGAATCTTCAGATCTTAGAGATTAATGTCTGGCAAGTCTCCATGGAGCATGTGTAAACTATGATTTTTTTTTCCAAAGGCTTGTAACACAGCCAAGTTCACAGCCATGGCAAAAGGCACATCCTTGACACAAAAGTTACCGCCTGGCATATTTCAAGTCCCTTCTCTAAGGCACACTATAGCTTTCTGAAGAAAAGGTTTACAAAATTATTTCCACACTGAAAAACAATGTATGGGAGATAAGCACTCCCTTTCCCTTCGCTGTAGCAGGGGGTGTGGCAAAGTGCTCCGCCTGGATCTATAGGCACTGGGGTCCCTGCTGGAGACAGATGGAGGGAAGCACTGAAGGGAGCTGCTGCCTAGGGACCCAAGTGGAGCACACAGGGCTACAGGACTCATGGGGTTTCCCTGCTGCAGCCAAGGAGATGGGAGATCAGTGAGGAGGCAGTGTCCTCACTGAACTCCTCTGGGAGGTGGCCTGCTGGTGAAGACTGGTGGCCCTTCAAAATTGTATAAATATCTGTGGCCCTTGAGCGAAAAGGTTAGGAACCACATATCTATGTGATAAACTTTTTTCTTATGCATCCAACCAACACATCTGAATATCTTTATTTAATTTATTTATTTCATTTTTATTATCTGTAAAATAAAATGATGGTTCTGTGCGTTTTAAATTAATTTCCATCCAAACAAAGCTTCACAAAAATCACAACAATCTTCTAGTAAATAAGAAATGCATCATTCAACATTTTCTAACAAAACAAAATATAAAAGCTAACAATCTGACTAAATGTATGCTACACTATATAATTTCTTAAATAAACATGCATAGATAGTGTATCCTCCTGGTTAGCAGAAGTATAAAATGTAGTGTAAAAGCAACTGTTAGATGAACTCAGCACACTTTAATGGTTACCAACCAATGAAAATCAACCTTTATTTAGAAAAATAACTAAAATGTACAAACTCAAAACAAGATTAAAATTGATTATTTAAATTAAGGTTTCCTGCTTCTTGATTTAAATTACAATTAAAGTCAGTGATTTAAATTGCCATGATTTAAATCAATCCACACTGCTCTTGTGCTAAGCGGAGAGTAACAGTGTTTTAGAATCCTGTATGAAGTCTATTTGCTTTCACTGCCATGTACCCATGAAAATGTAAACTCTAACCCAGAAGGGTTCATGTCTCCAACTGGATTCTGGGGAATGTGCAAGAGCTACTGAGGAGGATTGTGGGAGAATATATAGTTTCAGGGCCTTAGCAACTGGATTACACAGGGCCTTACTTTCAAGAGCGATATCAAACATGAGATCTACATCTGGTATTCCTGCATAAGGTCTAAAGCAAGGAACATGAAAAATAAATAAAACAAAATAAAAAAACCCTAAATCAGCCACCCAAAGATTGATCAGTTGTTGGAACCATGCTAATAATATCCAAGTAACTGTTTCCAGATTGTAATAGATTATTGCTAATTGCAATTTCACAAAGTCAATACACTGACCTGGCTGGCTTATTATTTCACAGAGATTACAGAGTATCTTCTGTCTACTTTATCTCTCACAACATACAGTGATGATCATACTATTTCTACCTACATAATAAGCTATTCTTTCCCTTTAAATGTACAGCATTCCTTGCTCCCTTCGTAGATTAGGTCTAGATGTAGCAGAGGCCACTTCCTGAATGAGACTCATGATGATACTGCTACCATAGTTTCCACAAGATCTAAGCAATAAGGATGTGTGGGGCAATTTGGAGCAATCAGTATTATTGAATTCATCATTATTATCCTCTCATCTCTGTGTTACCCTCTCGTTTTCTTTATTATCTTTTGAAATGGTGAAAGCTAACTGCAAGGATCTCAACCAGCTTAGACTCAGTGAATTCACTGCTAATGTAAGTTTATAAATAAACAATATAAATAAATAATGCATAGCCTTCCCTGCACATCATGAAAGAATTAGGGAACCTTTATACTGCATTCGCTCTCATGGCAAAAATGAGATGAATCTAAAGAAATAAATCTCCTTTTTTAAATTTAATATCTTTTAGTATTTTAGGAATGGCAGGTTCCCTTCCATGTAGGGTTGAAGTAGAGGCTGTACAAAATTTAGAGTATATGTCCACTTGCTATCATTTGCCCTTTGTCTGTTATTTTGGAAATAGCCACTGGAGATATTCAACAATACAGCTACAAATAAGTTAAAACCTAACAGGAAGGGGAAAAATAAGATAATAGAAAAAAAGTTGAACAATGCCACTACATCCTAAATTCGAATGAATGAGTAAATCTCCTGAGGATAGGAGAAAACTTTGGAAATGCTAGATGATCTTAATGGAAGCAGAACACTCTGGACGAATATGTGGAAAGGTGCTTAGATAGTGATTCAATAATGACCGCTTTATAATTGCCGCAGGTCCAAGCAGAGTACAACACCTGCCAGATGCAGCAGATTAGTGGATGTGCTTTGTGAGTGAAAATTTTATCATTTGCAAAATAGTGCAGTGTGTCACATGACTAAGTGTTGTATAATCCTAAAAGACAAAACATCAGGCCTACAAAGTAAGCAGGATTAAGGTGATGGTTGGAAAGTTTGTTCGGATTTTCCTGACTTCCATCTATTAAAATCTCAAGCTCAGCACTCTCTGAAGAAAGTCGTAGGGAGAGGAGTATTTTCAGACAATATAATATACATTAACACAGATGAGAAAATACAGATTTACATATTTATTTACATAATAGATTATGATAATAATGTCTATTGGGTGCAACACGTTACATTTAAAATCTATCTCGCTTCATGGAAAAAAAATCTAAGATTTACAGCTGCAAATCAAATTAATTAACAAGCCGAAACTTTTTAAGAACTTCACTGTAATGCCATGATACCTAAATGTTATTTTATAAACTTAAAAAAATAAAGTTGCCCTTATTCCAATCGGAAGTACAAATTTGAAACTCTATTCAAAATTTGTACAGGGTTAAATAGCTCTATGTATATGCTCTTGAGAAGCTTGAATACTTTCTAACGATTCCTCTGTCCTACCATATGTCATTTTGGCAGCCATTCTAAGACAACTATTGTTAGTGCAGCTGATCTGACATAGGGATCTCACTAGTCGCTATACTTTTTTCAGTCTACAGGCATTAAACGGAATTATCTGTTTATCATCTTCAAATACACCTTCACAGTTTTAACTTTTACATATTTAAGTGAAAGGAACTGATTATAATCTTTGAGTAATTTAAGGTATCATAAAGAAATTGTTCCAACACTGCTACATCTCTCAAGATTTAATGAATTTATAGTGTAAACTGCATAGCAAAATAAGAATTACACAGTGAATGTGGGTGAAATCATGGCCTCAATGAAGTGAATAGAAGTTTTGAGGTTCCTAAATAGGTTCATAGATTCCAAGGCTACATAGAACCACTTTGATCATCCAGTCTGACCTCCTTACAAGCACAGGACATGGAATTTCCTTAAAATAATTCCGACGGAATATCTTTTAGAAAAATCATCCAGCCTTGATTTAAAATTTGTCAGTGATGGAGATTCCACTATGAAACTTTGGAAATTATTCCAATAGTTAATAATTCTCACTGTCAAAAATATACACCCTATTCCCAGTCTGAATTTGTATAGCTTCATCTTTCAGCCACTGGATCATGCTATATCTTTCTCTGCTAGACTGAAGAGCTTATTATTAAATATTTGTTCCCTGTGTAGATACTTATAAACCAATGAAGTCACTCCTCAACTTTCTCTCTAAGTTAAATAGATTGAGCTCTTTGAGTTTATCATTATACTGCATGGTTTCTAATCGCACTCGCAGCTCTTCTGTGAATTCTCTCTAATTGATCAGCAACCTTCTTGAATTGTGGACACCAGAATGGGACATAGTATTTCAGCAGTGGTCGCACCACTGCCAAATACAGAGGTAAAATAAACTCTCTACTACTCAAGATTCCTTTCTTTAAATGGCCGCATTAGCTCTTTTGGCCAGAGCTGATTATACATCACGTCCCCCAAATGAGTCACTGCTCCATAAGATAGCGTTCTCCATTCTTGAAGTATGGCCTACATTCTTTATTCCTAGATGTATAAGATTAGCCATATTAAGACACATTTGTTTGCATGTGCAGTTTACCAAAGAATCCAGATCACTCTGAATTAGTGGCCTGCCCTCTTCATAATTTACTGTTCCTCCAATTTTTGTTCATCTGCAAACTTTATCAGTGATGATTTGATGTTTTCTTCCAGGTCATTGATAAAAATGTTCAACAGCATAGGGTCAAGAACCAGTCACTGCGGAACTGCAGGATCACTGGAAACACAGCCAGTTTTCACTTCAGTGGGGTTAAGCCTTTACCCGCTGTTTCTGTACTGAGATTTGCCTAGAGTGAAAACCTGCTACATGGAAATTATATGAGCAACACAGATACCTTAGTAAGGAGTATGACATAAGTGCCTAGAGATACTGATAAAGTTTCATATATATATAGATATATATCATAACTCAGTTATTTTTTAGTTTTTATTATTCTGTTCCTATGATGGGAATGTTTTAGACCGAACTGAAATAAAATCAACAAAGGTTAAAAAACTTATTTCTAACAACTATGTTAAAGACATTTTGAAAGCACAATTCCTGTTCAGATTTATCTAAAATATACAACAAATTACTTTATGTATAAAATAGTTAACTCATACAATAAAGAATAAGATTTGCTGAGGTATTTTCCAGAAGGCAGACTGTACTATGATTAACATTTTAAAAGTAGCAGGGTACAGTACTAGGGACCTAAAAACAGAAGTAAATTTATATTCTACCAAAAGTTTTATTGCAATCATCCATAAAGGATCTTTCATCCCATTTTTGTCTTTCATGCAGAAGAATGACTTCCCTAAATTAAAGATGAGAAGTAGAGATGCCATAAGATGCTACAATGTACTAGCAGTACAAAAAAATCACTGTTTTGTTTTAGAAAGAGAACGGTTTCTTTTAACAGTGGAAAATACTGATTATTTTATCTGTCTATGTAATTATCAGAGTCAAAGGATACTCTTTAAATATTTTTCTGTACTGCATCAGGCAAAGCATGGATTTGAATCTATGTTTCCCAGATCTCAGATCAATGCCCGAACCACTGGGCTTTAAAATTGCACTCTTTGTCCCTGGGACAATAAATATTTAACTATTTATACAAAGTAGAACAGTGCCAGCAGGAGAGACAGAGTCAAAACCAGACTAACTTAGCGGTTAGAATACCTAGGATATGGGAGACCCAGAATAAATCCCTGACTGATTCAGAGCACAGACTTAATACTGGTTTTCTAGAGTTCATGTGAATGCTCTGACAATTGGACTACTGGTTATTTTAGAATTTCGTGCTCTGTTTTTTCATGAAAAGCTTAAAAACTCTCAGTTTCATTTCAATGCAATATGAGAGTTTTCTGGAATCTCAAAAAGTTCCACAGGATGGGAAAATTGATTATGCCCAGCTTTAGTCAAAATAAACACTCAGAGGCTGGTCCAGAACCAATCCCAGGCACCACCTTAAGCTTGCTGAAGTCCATTTATTTCAGTGAGCTGTGAATCAGGCCTGTTGTGCAAGATTTGGCCAGCACTACTATGTGCATCAAATTTATGGAATAAAAAATCTTGAAGAAAATTACAGGAAAAAATGTTGGGTTAATTGTCATGCACATGCAATATCCTCTCTACAGTCCAACTAATATTTTATCCAGTCTTATTATAGCACACAATTCAATTAGTGAGTCCAAGTGAAAATACAAACTGTATTAAGATTCAAGAGTTATCTAAAAAGAACTGTCTTAGTCTAATTAATATGAACAACACAGAAACTGAAATATAATTTTCTATTTTTTCAAGAAAACCCAACCATAGTTGATGTAGGATTTCACTGTTCAAGTTACATGATTATTCCTAATCCACTAAAATAGGTTTTTTTAATAAATTATTTTAATATTCTTATGGCTATATATTTTAATTTATAAATGGCATACATGGAAAACTGTATTTTAGAAGAAAATATCAATACTACCTTTCATAATAACTTTTACATCAAAAGACTCAATTTGCAATTGTTACTCCTTCCTATGTTCCATGCTTCTGAAATGCTAGAAAGTACTTAATTAATAAATCTGTGACAACGTTCATATACTATGATACTCCACAATAAAGTCTATTCTACACAGTCATGTAATTACACATCCACATCAATTAACAATAATTCTTGAATATACACAGTAAGATTCTTAAATTGTGTAAATTAGTGTAGCTCCATTGACTAATGGAGATATGCCAATTTAAAGCAGCTCAGAATCTGGCACAAAAATACATATGTAAAAATTTGCCTCAGCTATCACATAAAAGGAAGAGAGAAGAAAATGCCCTGAGACAATTAAATACTGTATCTGGTGCTTTGGTTTTAGTTTTACAGTCACAAATGAACAATTTCTCCCATTTACCTGGATACAATCTCAGCTGTAAAGACTAATCTTTCTTGCAAGATTATTCTTAAACTGGAACAGCTTTTCACTAATATTTCTAGTTAATGTTAATATTTAGCTCTTGTCTAGTGCTTTTATATCTGTAGATTTCCAAGTGCTTTACAATGAGGCAAGTACTATTTCCACCATTTTACAAATGGGTTAACTGAGGGACAGGAAAGATGCTATAACCAGACCCAAAGTCATACAGCAAGTCAATGGCAGAGTGAGGAACAGAACCTAGAATTCCTGGCTCTTATTGTAGTGTCTTACACACTGAATTTTACTGTCACCGTCTTATACAACTTTTGTTACATAGAAATAAAATTACAATTGCTATTATATTTAGTTAACAGTTGTTCATCAGAAATGCAGTCTTACCTAATTGCAATGTTGAACGTATCTATTGATCTGATTCCAAATGCCTTTTTTTCTTTCCTCCACTTATTATTTATTATTAAAACTCTGAACTCTATATAAGTTATCCACACGCCTGGCTGTAACATATTAAAATAGCTTGAGCATGGATTTGCTAATGAATAAAAAGGTGAAATTCTGTATGAATCATGTACTATTTAATTATGACCACTCCCTGCAATACCATAAAAAAGAGTATTATAACAATTTTCCAAATGTGTTATTACAAAGTTCAATTGATAAAACAAGACAACATCATGAGTTACACATATTAAAGAATTCTGTATTGACACTTTGTCATGTGATCTGTCTATTGCTTTATGCTGGGGAGAACTGTAAACACACTATCAAACCTAACTGAGAGCTCTATTAGAAATACCTTTATTTAAAGAAAAAATGCCATATAAATCGATAATACCATATTATATGCTAAAATATACTTGAAATCTAATTATACTGAAACTATACTAGCTTATTGTAATGAATTACTATAAAATATAACTGTGATAATATTTAAGAAGGGGGGCTTGTTTCTGCTTTTTACTTGGACTATTTAAAAAATAATTCTGTTAAGTTGTAGATGTCCACAGGAGCAAATTGTACCTTTTTATGGAACAAAAGAGAAGGCAGTTATGTTAGAAAATGGATTTGTAAATCATGGTCATCTACCTTATTGAGTGAAATCTGGCTGCCATTTCAGTGTGATGGCTGCTATGCAGGACAAGGGAGAGAGAATTTTAGGACAACTTGACATATGAAAATTGTATGTATAAAAAACTGAATATTTCAATTTTAAATAAAGGGATGTAGCTCATAGGGCTAGCTTGCCTTTATTATATTTACTGTTTTGTATTATATTCCGCAATAATGCAAGGAACCTGTAGCCCTGTATCCTGTAAAATGTTACCTTCAGCAAGTTAGCGTAAGACTTGAGGCCTATGGGCTTTGAACAGTTAAACAGCCTAACAAAACCCCCCAAGTATAGGGGAGCTGAAAATAGAATATTTAAAGGGGAATTTCTGACCACAGGAACAACCAACCACAGGAATGTTCAAGAGTCCACCAGGAGAACGTTATGGCAACAAACTGATGCATATAACAGGTACATAAGCTACATCCGCAGATACCAAACTACAGGAGGACCATGGGGTGCATCTACATTTGTGAATTAAGTCAACTTAAGCTTGCTTAAGTCGACTTAATTTACTCTGCGTCTACACTATACTTTCCTTAAGTCAACTTAAGCAAAAATTAAGTCCACTTTACTATACCTCATTTTAAGTCGACTTTGCTGGCTAAGTCGACTTTAGAAAGTCAACTTAGCCAGTGTAGACGTGGAGTAGCCCTAAGTTGACTTTAAGTTGACTTAGGGGGCTCCAGGGCTTCCCCACTGCCCTCCCTGCCAGGGTGGTGGCACAGCCACAGCCTGGTGTGCCCCCCCAAAGGGCAGGGCAGAGCCCTGCCCACCCTGCCCCTATGCCCTGCCAGGGTCCCTGTCCCCCTTTGCCCCATTGTACCAAGGTACAATGGGGCAAAGGCTGAGCCCCCTGGCACTTGGCAAGGGGTGCCCCCCCTGCCACCATGGACCTGTCCCAGGTCCACCTAGCCCTAGAAGTCGACCTAGGCGTCCAGTTTGGACGCACTAGGTCGGTTTTGTAGGGTCCCCTTTAAGTCGACTTAAAATTTGAGTGTGGACATGCTAAGTCAACTTAAATTAACAAGTGTAGACATAGCCTTGGTAACTAACTGATGTATATGATAATACATTAAAATCATAGATATACTTAACTAGAGAAGAAGGACACTCGAATGTTAGTAAGGTGAGGAAATACAAATAAGAGGAAAAAAAATAAAAATTCCTACTGAATATGAATCAAACATAGTGGCATCAGTGTATATTATAAAAGTTACATCCCAGCCTTGGGGCAGTAGAAGGAGGACACATAGTCCTTGGAAAATGACAGAATGGTGGCTACTAGAATGAGGGAGAAAGTGATGGTGATGAGGAAGATGATGGCTAACATTTCAGGTCATCCTGCAAGGGAAGGAGTGAGTATATGGATGTTCAGATGTACATTCTTTAGTATCTACATGACTGATTCAGGGCATTTGCAACTGTGCCAAATGTATTAATAAACTATGTGTAAATACAGAAGAGTTCCTATACTGTGAATGTGGCATCTGGGGTTCCCAAAAATATAATAATTTGAATAATACTGGGCCTGATCTTGGGACAAAAACCTATCAACTCTCAAAGGCTATGTCTACACTAGAAAAGTTAAGTCAACTTTTTTAAAGTCGACTTTAATTAGGTCGACTTTAAGTCGACTTAAAATCAACCTTATTAAACTCGACATAACAAGTGGCAACACTTTAAGTCGACTTAGTCCACTTTGTTAAGTCGACCTAACTGTCCTTAGGTCGACTTAACAAAGTGGATTTATGCGTCCACACTAGGCTTAGGTCGACCTAAGGAAGGGTTAGGTCAACCTAAGGAGGCTTAAGTCAACGAGTGGTAATTATACAGTTGACTTAAGCTTTCATTAAGTCGACTTAAGGAATTTCTTAAGTCGACTTAATGAAAGCCTAGTGTGGATGTAGCTTAATTTAAGTCGACTTAAGCCTCCTTAAGTCAACTTAAATTGTCAGGGTAGTCATAGCCAAAGTGATAACAGAGAATTATCAAGTAATCATATAATTATCAATAATTATCAAGTAATCATTTAATCAATAAATCAGGCTACAGGGAGTAGGTAAAAATATTCAGGTTCCATTATTCATAATACATTCTTATGACAAATCCATGGAGGTTTAAAACTTTAACACTGTGGAGAAATACTAATTCTAGTGGTTGCAAGCCCAGCAATAAATGTTAATGTTAATGTTGCTTAAAAGGTATCTAGGAATGTTCATCTGTTTTATATGTCAATTGCAAACTTAAGTCTATAAAGATAAATTATATAAAATATTACTTATACCTAGAAATTATTAAAAACTCATTATTAATAATCACAGAAAATACATAAAATTATACCTGTCCTTGTTTTTATACAAAAACTATCCTAAAATTAATGTGAAATAAAACAAGTTGAGGACTATGAACAACAACAAAAATCTCTGCAGTAAAATCCCTGTGAATTGATATTTCATAGTGGAAGGAAATATCTCACAAAAGATAAAATAAACATAATTGAATATGTTTCTACAGAGAAAAATATTCTCTTTCTTACTTTCTCTAATGTGTTTCCACTCAGGCAAAAATTACACTGTAGTTAAGTGCGAAGTCTGTGCATGTAAATAGTCTTAAAGAGACATGAAAACATACCATCTATCAACCAAAATTATGAGTACTATTCAATATTATATTTTATAAAAGTATAATACATGTATAAAATACCAAGGGATATATTTAAATATAAATATTTTTAACTGTACATGTAATTTGAAAACAAAGATCAGTGATGCACTAATCTGCCTTTGAAACAATGAAACCAAAATTTGGTGCACTGATGTTTCACAGCAGTATTTTTTTATTAATTAACTTGTTTCAGCTGTATAATATACTTTAACAGAACCTCAGAGATGGTGGAGAAACAATATCACTGATCACTGAAGGGGTTAAATGAATATTGTGGCTCAACAAAACTTGACATTTTATTTTTTTCAATAGGGCATTAAAAATTAATTCCACACTAAAATTAAATGAGCATGTTCCTGTATCAGAGCCCCTCAACAGTTTCTCTCAGTTTAGAATCTGTATACAAAAAAATCTGGTAGCATGTGCATAAACCCATTTCAGCTCTGAGCATACACAAACCCTCAAGCCATTAATAATTTAAAGGTTAGGCTACCACCACTATCAAACATTGTAAACTCACTAGAAAATTAACCTCCTCCAATAAACTACTAAGCATTTAATCATGAAAAAAATGAGAATAATTAAAACTGCTTTATAACTTTTATTCTTAGAAAATATTGTTCATTGCATGTTTTCTGTAATTGTAAACTAATTGGCATAATAGATTAGTATCCTCATTTAAAACAAGAAAAAACAATACTGTTTCTCTATTAAATATGCATGATGCAAGAAACATTTGATGTTCACAAGAATTGTATGTATGAGCAAGTATAATCCCCCTTTTGGAAGGAGACAAATGTTCAGCAGCAGCTCAGCAATCATACTCTCAAAACACAAGTAAATGTGCATGCTGTGTTAGAGTTAACAATAGTTTCAATGTTAGATCCTAATCTAAAATTTGCATTCCCACTTATCTCCAAAATTCCACTAATAAGTTGTGTTATTTTCTTCTCTTGAAGATACACACTTTGCATCTAAAATTAGAATCTCACCCACTGTCTAGGTGCAAAAAGGAGAAAGCAGAAGGAAGGACTCCAGAAAGCACCTGCTGCTGCTTCTGCAGCTGGTAACTGACATTGACAGAAACTTCAGAAGAATCCTTTTATCCTACACTTTTCATCACAAGTTACTGTAGAACCTGTATACTGGCCAGTGTTCACAATATTTTTCAACATTAGTTAGACTGAGGATGTTTCAAAATTAATGGTCTTAAGAAACATCTTCAAAATGTTTATTAATCTGATCAATTTCACATAAAATTCACACATTGTGGATGAATGTCAGAATAAAAACTAACACACCACAAGTTATTGTTATACTTTCACTGTCAAGATTTTCTATTTGAAATCAGTATTTTGTATTTAAGTAGAGAGCAGTTGTCACCTGTTCATGTTATACAAATAATATACCTTGCTGAGTTTTTGGTGCCATTTATTACAGGTGGTCAAAAGTCAGAATTTCCATTTTGTAGGAAATGTCAGCATTTTGACATCTGCTTCCATTTTAAATCCGAACAAGAAAAAATATTTTCATTAAATTTTCATTTTGAATTTTTAAATGATCATTTTTATTTAATTTTATTTCATATGTCAGTAGTAGTAAAGTATGGTGTCATAAAATTACAGTAGTAGAGTATTATGTGATAGTAGTATAATGTAGTAGTAGTAATAGAAGAGTATAGAGTACAGAGCAGTAGAGCACTAGGGCTGCGTCTACACTGGTAAATTAAGTCGACTTAAGCTTGGCTTAAGTTGACTTAATGTGCCCTACGTCTACACTACACTTTGCTTAAGTCGACTTAAGCAGCTTGCTTAAGTCGACTTAAGCAAAATCAAGTCGACTTAATGAAAATTAAGTCGACTTTATTAAACCACCTTTCTACTCGACCTAAGGCTTAATTTGACTTTTTAAAGTCGAATTAAGCCAGTGTAGCCCTGGGGTTGCCCTAAGTCGATTTAGGGCTACCCCAGGACTACACCAATGCCCTCCCTGCCAGGGGGGGCACGGGGGAGCCTGGCATGCCCCCCAAAGGGCAGGGCATGTGGGCACGGTGTGACACTGTCTGGATTTAGGGAAGCATTTATGATATTTTCTATGGATATCTCATAAATGCTATAATCCATAGGAAGACAACAGAGTCCTGTGGCACTTTTAAAGACTAACAGATTTATTTATCGCATGAGCTTTCGTGGGAGAAAATCCCACTTCATCAGATGCTTTGAAGATGAAGATAAATAAATCTGTTAGTCTTTAAAAGTGCCACAGGACTCAGTTGTCTTTCTACAATAGACTAAGACGGCTACCCTTTTGGAATAATCCATAGGAACTATCTCATGTTTGGTATCAATAGAAAGGTAGTAATTTGCTGGGAATGATTATATAGTTTATGTCTAGGAATTCTATTTTGATTAGAAGTTAAGAATTTGATGTTATATCCATACTTTAACTTGTGTCATTCTGGACCAATGCCTTAGACGGGAGGGTGCGAACAACCATTGTCTCCTTAATGTTTAGGAATTTTCCAGGTAGAATGGTCCCAGGGAGTATCCTGATGAGCCATTAAGGACATAAAGAATACAACCATTGTGTCCTTAATGGCTCATCAGTTTACTCCCTGGGACCATATCACCTGGCAGATTCCTTAACATTAAGGAGACAATGGTTGTTCACACCCTCCCATTTAAGGCATTCGTCCAGAATGACACAAGTTAAAGTATAGATATAACATCAAATTCTTAACTTCTAATCAAAATAGAATTCCTAGACATAAACTATATAATCATTCCCAGCAAATTACTACCTTTCTATTGATACCAAACATGACATAGTTCCTATGGATTATAGAGCATTTATGAGATATCCATAGAAAATAATATCATAAATGCTTCCCTAAATCCAGACAGCATCACACACCGGGCTCTGCCTTGCCAGGGTCCCTGTACCCCTTTGCCCCATTGTACACAGAAGATGCCCCCCCACCACCATGGACCTGCCCAAGGTCCCCCTCGCCCCACAAAGTCGACCTAGAGCACCCAGTGTGGACGCTCTAGATCAACTTTGTAAGTTCCCCTTTAAGTCGACTTTAATTTTAAGTGTAGACATACTAAGTCAACTTAAAAGTGGAAGTGTAGACATAGCCTAGAGGATTAGTAGTAGTAGAGTATAATGTGTTAGTAGTAGAGTATAACGTGGTAAATAGTATAATGTAGAGTACAATGTAGTAGTATTAGTGGTATGGGAGTAGAGTATAGCATACAGAGTAGTAGAGTACTAGAGGAGTAGTAATAGAGTATAATGTGATAAAATTATAAATATATTTTTACTATTATATGTCACTATGTCAGCACTTAACATGGCATTATTTTCAGATTATGCTCTAATGCCACTGACATATCCTGAAATAATACAGAAATAAAGATAAAGGTTTTGTTTTAGAAAAAGTTGTTTTCACTGAAAATTTTGTTAAAATGATGCTTTTTGTGGAAAAAATGTGTTTTCAGGAAAGCAACGAGAGTCCTGTGACACCTTATAGACTAACATATTTTCTTTGGCATAAACTTTTGTGGGCTATAACCCACTTCATCAGATGTATCTTTTGCTGTACACAGATTAACATGGCTACCCCTCTGGAAATTTTCAGGAAAACTGCTTTTTCTAATGTAAAACTCTTTCAATGAAAACTTTCCAGCCACCTTTATTATTTATAACAAATTATTTTGTTTCTGAATATGCTTAATTTATAAATGTATAAATGTGTAAATATTTAAGTACCATCAGTGGAGATATTCTGATACAAAGAAAAATACACATTTCACCTGGGTTCTGACATCTGCATTCATAATGAAGAATTTTCACCTACTCTGTTGGGGTTTAAAGTTATTTCTCTATCATGAAATAGAAAGAAGTTTCTCCTGTGTATCACAGATATCAATTATCAAGTACTGTGAAAAATCTTATTCAGGTTATTCAAACTTTCATACTTTCATTAAGGAAACTGGAAGTGATTGTGATGCTTTTTTTCTACAGCTACAAATAAACTACTATGTTCTTGACCCAAAGGACTTACTTCTCCTTACAAAACAGGAATCATACATACACAGCTGGGGTAAAATATACTCTTTCAAGTTTTGCTCTAACTGCCTCTATAATACATCTGAGGGTAATGAGCAATAATGTTTAAATACTAACACAAGGCATGTTGCTTCAGCTCCCTTAAATATATAAAGAACATTCAAATATTTGAGTCAACAAAACACCAGAAAGCCCCTCCAATGCCTCTCAAGTACTAGCTAAATTACCTTTTAAGTGATGCCATTCCAAAGCACTTCCAAGAATTGGTAAGAATAAAGGAAGGGGGGGGGGGAGTATATAGAAAAATGGGAGGGGAGAGAGAAGAAAGAGGATGAAAAGAAGATTTGAAACAAGAGCTGAAACAGAAGACAAAGAGGAAGCAGAAAGGGACAGACAGATACGGGAAAACCCATTTTCCCAAAATATTATCTTTCAGTAACAGATGAGAGTTGCTAACTCAAGAAATGCCAGTTAAAACACTGAGAAATGCAGTAGTGATAGAAAAGAGCAAATTATCTGACGAAGTAGAAAGAATAAAAGATAAAGACAAACAGAAAGAAGAGAGAAAGATGTCATCTCTTGGTGGCACATAAATGTTACAGGGTTGTATTAGTATTAGTAGGTGAATAATCTGATTTCGGATTCAAATATAAAAACTTAGATTTTTTTCCTCTGGCATATCATCTTTCCCCATTTCTCTCTGCCATCTTCCTTACAATGATTTTTAAATCAATTTCAATGACACTGCCTATATCACTCCATGGCATGACTCTCCAATTGACTCCCTAATAAAAAAGAGAACCCACAAATATTTTAAAAGGTGGGCCCAGAGATCATACATTTCAAACATTATCACTGATTTATAAAAAAAAAAAGACTACAAAGATCACATTCCGGTCCCCAAATGGAAGAGACAGGCCAGATCTTTGGGCCTCTTCCATCCCCCTTCACTACTATGAAACATGGGAATTGCCATACTGACAGAAAGCCAATACCTTCAGAGGAAGGTGTAAGAAACCCACAAAAGCAGGGTGGTATAAACTGTTACTCACATTAGGTTTCATCCTATTGGCTTAAGTCCTGAAACACAAGAATTAATATCCCTTCCAAAACTTTTGATGAATGTATTTTTTGTCCAGTCATTTTGGGGGGAGGGGAGAAATATTTTCTTTTATCAGTTTTGAATTTGCTACATTTTAATGTCATTGACTGTGCTCTTGTTTAACTGCTAAGATTACAGGAAGAATCAGTCATTCATTATTTTCTATACTTTTATTATTCCTTCTTATTCATCTCCTTTCTAAGGTAAACAATCCCAATCTTTTTAATCTCCCCTCAAAAGACAGTTTTTCCTTGCCTATAATAAATCTCTTCACAGTCTCTAAATCCCCTATAGTTCTGCTATCTCTTTTTTTAAGATGGTTGATCAGGACTCAGTAGAGTGTTCCAAATGAGGCTACCCTGTTGATTGTATATAATAGCTTGATAATATTTTTCATATTGCTCTCCATCTCATTACTTATGAATCCTAACTTCATTTGCTTTTTGGACGAAAGCTGCACATGAAACTGAGGCCCTCATTGCGCTGCCTACAAAGATGCCCAGCTCCTTTTCCTCAGTTCATTATCACAGGAAAAGGAGTGCTCTTATTCCCAATTTCAGATGAGGAACTGAGGCACAGAGAAAATAAGTGACTTGCCCACAGTGACACAGACATCTGTGGCAGAGCTAGAAGTAGAACCCTTAACCACAAAGAAGAACCCTTAACCTAAACCTCTCTTGGTTTTCCCCAGGTTTGGAGGGTGGCAGGGAGGAGAAGGAAAAGGAAATGGTATTCATGTGACTATCTTGATCCATGATACCCATTTGCCTTTCATCAGCAATTTTAGAATGATGGGAAAAGAGTCCAAAACTTATTAATATATATATAAGAATTTTAAATTATGGGATGCAGCCACATTTGTATCCCCTTCATGGCTTATAACATTTATAATTTTGCTAGTGGAGGAACTTAATTAAATTAATTCTCAGACTCCTTTTAAGAAACAGTGATAACTTTCACTTCCTTTATATTTGAATTTATTTTTCCTGTTTTTCTGTTAAAGAAATGCTTGCCACATCATGCAAGTTCATAGTTTTTATTCTGTATAAGCCCAATACACATTATTTTAATGCTGAGAAATTATATCAGTTGACTTAAAAGGGACAAAGACCATTTAATTATTAGAATACAGAGCAAGAATAATTTGGCTTTTCCCCTAGTCCCTATTTGTAGAGTACTATTTTATCTTTATAAAAATTGATCCAATGAAACTATATATTTTATTTTAATGCATACATCTACACCTATTAGTTATAATGTTGAAAGTATCACTTCTTGGCAATAAAAATACTTGTTGATAAAACTTCTTAAATTATTAATAAAAATGTTCAAAAAACCTCTCTGCTGAGAAAGTTTCTTCTAAATTCACATGAATGTCCTTTTGCATCTAAATTCACACGAATGTCCTTCAGTCAGATTATCTGCTTCCATATTTAACAAGTATAAGTACCTGTAAGACTGAAGTAAGCAAGAGTATGATTGTCCTGATGTCTTCAACTTCCTTCTTTGTTATACAGAGACTAGAATGTGGTGACTGAAGAATGGGTAGGTGTGTACTCTCCTCTCTAATATAGAAACAATTGGGAACTTTGTGAAAATTCATGGAGATGTGACCATGGCAAATGGGAGAGCTGTGTAATAGAAATGATATTGGCACAGTAAGCAAATCTGAAGAATCAACCGGTGGAAGACCTTGACGGGAATTTAAAAATATTCTTCCTTGAGATCTATTATTTCAGTTCAATCAATGATATGTGAAGGGCTATTTTCTTTTTCTACCTATTTAAGGTTGACATTCGCTCTTGGTCAAAAAGACTCTCACATAATTACTGAGTTCTTAGACCAGGTGAGCGTTGGGCTTGGTGTTCATGAAGAATTAGTTGGAATGTTCTCTGAATTTACTTCCTCTTTCATATCCATTCAATCCTCCATTCCTAAATGCAGTTCTCCTTAATTATATAAACAAAAATCATAAAAGATTATATTTAGGTCTATATTTTCTTTTTGTTTCGTTTTGTTATTTAGAAAACAAGACTTGTTTCTCCATTTCTTTTTCATCTTGTCTAAGAATTCACAGTTCTCCACTAGAACATTTAGAAGCTGTCAGTTATGGCTTAGATTGAGAGTCAGGGCCTCCACTCTCCCTGGTTTAGGGGCCTCCTAAAAATGACAATGACTATAATAGAATGGCCTTGAGTCGGTAGGGAGAAATAAAATAAAGGAGTAAATAATGAAGTGTTTTATAATAAAAATGACATCCCTTAACTTTTGAAGAGCTATTTTCCATTATTTCATTTATAGATTGTCTTTGAGTAGCGTGTTGGAAATGATGACTGAAATTAAATAATTCTTCTGTAGGGAGAAGTAATTCTTCTGCTATCTTTGTTAGCTGTGCTTTAGGGTAGGAATTCACCTTCACATTGTACTACAGTTTTACAAAAGAGGTCACTGATATGTCCACTAAAGATACAACCTAATCATTCTTCTTTGTTTTATCATGAAGAATTTTGGATGTTTATTAAACCTTCTGGATATATTGAGGCATTTCTAGTCTGCTTGGATAAGGTTTTCCAAATCTGCCCAAATGAGGGACAAAAGCTTGTTTATTAGTGCTGAATGGAAAATACTTTCTTATTTGTTTATTCTTTTTTTCCTGTAGAGTATATGAGAATGAATATCCAGGGTATTAAAATAGCTCAACCATTGTTTCAAAAAATAAACACATATACTCAGGAGGGAATAATCTTTCCTGAATTTCTTCCTTGGAGCTATATAGATCTGATTCTGAGAGTTCTTTCTGTTGATGATGACAGGATGAGGTGCACTCTCTTTTACTTTTTTATATGTTGGATTTTTTTTTACTTTGATCTTTGGGCTTGCTTTAGGACAAGCTCTAAGAATTTTTTTTTTTTTTTAATGTTTTTACTTTCTGAGTACTAGGGCTTCTGTCCTGTTAGTATTATCCTTGCTGGAAGACAAGGGCAAGTCAATCTGGGACTGTGAATTGAACGTATCTGTTGTTTTTTAGTATGATCTAAAGGGGTTTTGGACACAGCGGAATTTAGTTAGGAGGTAGGTTGTTGACATTGTTTGGGGATTTGTCTGTATTCTCAGGAAACAACAGAGTCAGCTAGTTTCCAGTATTTGGAGTTGGAGTGAAAGTAGCAGTCAGAGGCTCAGAAGGCAAACAGTTCATCCCTCTAGAATAAGATTGATTGAAGAACATTCTAAATTGCAATGAAGGAATCAGACAGGAAGTTAGCAGAATTTACTTAGGTGAAGATCTACTGTAATAGAATTGTAATAATTTAAATAAATGGTAAATAAATGGTCAATGGTTTGACCGTTTATAAAACACTTTGAATTTTATATAGAGAGCAGCTATGAAGATTTTTTCTGGAGTATTTGAAGGCATCTAATGTCTTTGTTAGGAATCAAGGAGTCAAGTGGTTAAATCTTAACAGAAGGTTATTCTAACTTTTCAGGAAACTATTACAATTGCTACCATAATGTAAGCATATTCTGACAGCAACAAAGTGGTAAATATAATATTCCTAACACAGATACATCACACCATGTAACAGTTAAGCTTGTTCCAGGGCATCAACCCATATATTAAAAAATTCAATTAAGTTATGTTAAATATACTACAAAGCAAGCAGTAACCAGCTTGTAGAAAGCACTATTATTATATAGCCACATTCAACAAGGAGTGTCAGCCACTACACTCAAACATCCCACCAAAATTACCATAATACTCCACCTTAATAGTGGTGCCAACCTATGTGCTACAATTCTTATTAATGGAATTAAAGACTTCTATGTCTCTACTATTACATTTTTGTTATTTTGGGTCTTATTAATGGAATTAAAGACTTCTAAGTCTCTACTATTACATTTTTGTTATTTTGGGTCTAGTATGTTTTCTAAAAAAATAAGAATTTCACAGACTATGCTATGCCTCAGGCCATTTTAATTTATTTATATCACAACAACATATTAGCATGGGGAATCATACTTTCATACTCCCTTCATCATCTTTAGACATAAGGTCTCAATTTTTCTATAGTGTAAACTACACTATTAAAATATAAATAGACACTTTCTCACCACAACATTTGCTTTCTTCATCCACTTTATAAAATTTTCTGTGTTTATAAGTGTAATGGGGCAGCATCCATCTCTCACGAGCAGTCATTCAGTTTATGGTGACCCCCGTTGGTGGTTCCTCAGTCACATGTTCGGTGACTCAGCCCTCTGGTCGAGTCACCCACACTGAATGTGAAACAGAACAACCCCTTCTGGGGTATACAGTCCACTAAGAGCCTATCTCAGTAGCACTCTGTTGGCATCTCTCTAGCTGTCCCTGGATTCAGTCTTTAAGTAGTCCTGGCCATGGTACAGAGCTGTATCTCCAGGAGATACTATCTTTCTGAAGCCCTCTCTGGGCTCAGCTCTTACCCAGTCCCAGCAGTCAGCAGGGAGCTCTGTTGCTACTCCAGTCCCTACCAGCAACTGAGCTGTCTGTGGTCCTGCTGTTATTTTAGTCAGCCAGCCAGAAACACAATCCTCCCTCTTCCAGCTCCTGGCAGCAATTAACTGTTGCTCTTGTCTGCAGATCCTTTTATATGACCCTGATGGGTACTGATTAGTTTCTCTCTGCAGCCTTTCTCATTGGCTGATTTCCTAGGACCTCTCTAGGTTGCTTGGAGGACTTCTCTTCTGCTCCTTTACGGGATGGTGTGTGGCAGGACCCGAAGGGCCCTCCAGCAGAGGGCCTCTGGACCTAGTCCACCCCACACCATAAGGTTTGAATATATGCTAGGAAATAGCTGAAAAGCAACATTAAAGCATTTTTTCCAGACTTCTGACTAGCATTGCTTTCAAATCCCAAATCCAAATATCAAAATGTGATCTGAGCATCGCACATTTACATTCGTTGAGTAGTAGCATGGCTAAATAGATGATTCTTCCCTCCCTATCAATAATTACTGTGTTCATGTTTAAGTGCTCAATAGTTCTGGAACTCTTCATATTATTATTTAGGCATGTAACAGTTTTTAACATATTGTTAAATGTAGCCTGCTGAAATTTATGCAAATATAATTGTTTATCCTATTAGACATGCAACTATCAGTGAGAGAGTGTGCAGCAGCCCCTTAATTTTTAAAAAATGTATTAAAGAACTACAAATAAAATTGTCTATTTAAAGAATTGTCTACTGAAATTTTAGCTTATGATACAAAGGTCATATTATGATATGTTAATCTTTTCTATACTGCTGGTATCCAACCTTTGATGAAGAATATTTTAAATTTTTATCAATTTTTAACAATTGGAAACCTCTAAAACACCTTGACATAAAATTGTCTTTGAATCCCCATTACAGCATGATGAAAATTAGCAAATATACTGATTAGCGTCAAGTCCTGGACTATTTAATCCTCATTTAGGCAACACTTCTGTTGAAATAATCAAGAGGTTTGCTTTAGTATGGAAGATCAGAGTTGCCTGTAGGATAACTAGTAACTCAGAAGAAGTTGGGTGTTGTGTTTAATATTAGGAAACATGTTCAGTAGAAGTACATACAGCGTACAATATAGCCTGTGTAAAATGTTCTTGCATTGACTTGTAATTCAAATCTCTATTCCAGATATCAACACACAAATAATGCAGTGTCTGAATTGTTTATCACTATTCAGAGTTTTACATGCATATACAAAAGTGAGCTGAAGAGAATCTTACTATGTGCTGATTATATACGTTAGGACATACACAAACACTGAAAGCTGAGAACTCCCAGCACTTTCACAGAAAGCTTAACATAATAGTGACACCTTTATGGATGTTCTAGAGCATGAGTATATTTTGACTAATGTTATTTAATTAAACCATACTAAAAATTAGTAGAATTTTTTTGTTTTAATATAATACTCAGCTCATATTGGTAAATATTTGAAATAGGGGGGAAATGTTTCTTATTGCTTGGCACTGAATATGGGACCTATTTCTAAGCTGCTTCCATTCCTTCCAAAGGTTTAACTAAGGCAGCTTCTGTAATACAAAAAAATCCTTGACAATATTAAACTGTAAACTGCTGAGCAACTAGAATAAAGAATATTGACAACATTTTTTAGATCCCAAAAGAGTACATTTAGAAACCAAGTAACTGGAAATGAGAGTTGAACCAATTCTATGGTTCATCAAACATATGCAATAATATGTTGATTCTAATGCAGTTACAGGCAATGAATCTGAATGCTTGTCAGGTCAAAATTAAAAATTAAAGCAGAGGTCTTGGCGTGTCAGGAATGGAAGTTGTTTTCTGAAGCAGTCAGTAATGCTAGAAGGGATTCAGAGGGAAGGCGTAACAGCATCACAAGGTCTGTCATGTGGAGAAATATGCAGGGTTGCATCTTTGCCTATAGCAGTTGTGAATCAGAAGAGAATATTAAAGAAGTTTCAATTAAAAAAAAATCAATTAACTGTAAGGAAGCTCCAGAACAATGGGCTGAGTGAAAGAGAAGAGGAATCAGGCAAAAAAAAAATTGCATATTTCATCTAGACTAATCTCTATTTCAGTAGAGATATTTTGGATATTTAGAGAGAGCAATATTTCAGCCTCACTTCTATAATTTCTGTGCACTATATATTAAATGGCACAGTTAGAGTGAAAATAAAATAAAAAGGGAAGAATTGGATGGGTCATGGGATTGCTAGTGGCATGCAGAGCCTCAAGATCACAGATTCAATCTGACCCCATGTCGGTGGTGATTGAAAGTTGATGCTACCCGACGCATATTTGGTGGCTTATGGGAAATAAGTTGGTTGTATTAGTCCAGGGGCTTAGGGGACCTCTGTCCACAGTACAGAAAAACACACTTAAGGTACTAATTGGCATCCTTGTTAACAGACTCAGAGAGGTCAAAAATTTTTATTTTGAATGGGCATTAAGATATAAGCAAAGTATAAATGGAAAACAAGCATCTGACAGTGCTAAATATGAAAGGAAAATGCAGTAATAGAAGATTCCGCATTACATTGGTTGTTTGGTCCACACACGGACTAAGAAAATGCTAGACTCAGTCACTAGAATTTTAAATTCCAAAACTTCAATAAGAAGTTAATTTTGCTGGACTGGTGCAAACAAGGAACTAGGATGTATTTTGGCATTCCAATGTTCCTCTGCTTTTGTATTTTTAAAAAAATGATAAATACAAACTCAACAATGCAAATGCTTCACAAACTCTAATAACATGGAGTTAGTCACTATGGCTATGTCTACACTTACTAAAATTAGTTTGAATTAGTTAATTCGAACTAACTAATTCAAACTAATTTTAGTTAGTTTGAATTAACTTAAAATGAACTAGAAAAATTTAGTTCGAACTAAGCAAGTACCATTCATGGCACTTGCTTAGTTCGAATTAGCGATTTGCATTGAATTCAATGGGCTGGTTAGTTCGAACTAAGCAATTAGCCTAACTAGTTTGAATTAACCCTTACTTCAAATAGCCTAGTCAACTTTATTAGCTCGAATTAAGGAAGCTCTTAATTCGAACTAATTAAAGCCTAGTGTAGCCATGGCTTTAGTTAGTTCGAATTAAGCTTCCTTAATTCAAACTAACTTGCCAGTGTAGACATAGCCTATGCTATTTGTTTAATTCCTCAGCTTTGGAAGACAGAATTTCTTGTATAGGTGCCAACAATTTTGTTAATAATTTTTTTCCATAAGCAAAAGAGACTTTTTAATCACATGAAAACCATCATTTTTTATTTAATTTACATCAAATTTATCATCTCAGATACAAAAACCAGTCTTAATTAATTAGGGTGGTTATGGAATCTGATTTTTGAACACTCCTGCTTTGTAAAGAAATATTTCAATGACGTGTAGACTTTGGAGAGAAATGTACCTGAAAAGCAATTACCAAATGTATATTGGGGCAAGAACTACTATTTGTGACAATTTTGGGATCACTCTCCTCAATATTCTTTCACTCTTTAATGTGAAAATATTTACACACACACCCTACCCCCACAATTTATTATGCACTATTAATCTTCAAGAGGAAAACAGAAACATTGAATGATTGAAATGCATTGATTCACTACTGGAATGAAATAACCAAACCAAGCAACACTGAAGATTTAACAGGAAGTAGTCCTAATGGACTAGCGTATCTATACATTACACACCTAGGCAGAGAACCAAGGTCAGGAGTTTACAGATTCTAGGTTACTGGAAATTTTGTATACCAAGACGAGACTGAAAGCTGTGTATGATTTCCACTCCCTTTTGTTACTTGATCCATAAAGCAATATGAAGATGACTGCTCCAGATACATCCAGATACAGACATTTGATTGACTTCCCAAAGAGAAACAAGATGTCAAAGTGACAGTAGCTGTCAAGAGAAGACTAGAAAGCACTCTCTGTGACTAGATCTAAGTCTAAGCACCTAAAGACTCCCCCAGTTACAGAATGGAAGAGGGGTTAAATAATTAGGCCATATCTCACTGATCACACCAGGAAAGGAAATACTAGATAATGAAACACCTCAAGGTCTACATTTATAGGTAACATCAAATGAAAAATTTTCAAATTAAAATGAAACTTTTAACAATGTATTTCAAAGGTTTTCTGTTGGGGTTTTAATATTTTTTGAAACCCTAAATAAACTATATAGCGCTGAATGCCCCAGACATAAAGAGTCAGAGAGGTGGCTGGCACATAGCATACAATCATAAACCCACCTTTTCCATTCAGGATGTCACAATTTAAGTCTCACTAGAAAGCACCATGCTGTCCCCCTTGCAGGAATCTGAAAGACTGCTGGAGCACAAAGCTGCTCCACAGAGAGTCAGATAATAGGTGGAATTTAAAAACTGTATATGCTGAGATTTTGAGAAAGCTTTTAAAAATACATTTCATACTATTTAGGCTATCAAAATAATAATAGTAAATTAAATTTGGAACAGTTAGTTGCTACCCTTTTATCCTTGCCACTTGGTACTATTCATCAACTAGTTAGGCATTGGCAAGGCATTGGCACACTACATTATTTTTCATAACAGAAAGGGCAACTTTGGGTTCCAACAAACCAAGTATGCAAGTCAATCCAATTACAGTGCTATTTGGATTACAAATGATGGCGAAAGAAACTTTCAAACACACAAAATAAAATTGTAAACATTATATAAAACCATAAAAACATTTAAAATAATTCTGCTGCAACTGAAAAACACATCTTTAAGATACGTACGTTACAGATACTTTCTTCCTGTCCAGAAAAATCAGCTGTCAGCTTTTTAAATAAATCACAATTATTTAACAAATATTTTTTGGTGATTTAGAAAGGATTTTCACTGGGACAATAAAAGGCACATCCCTGCCACCAGGTTGACCTAATTGCCCCACCACCACTCCAAACATCAAACGTCTGTTCCAAAACACAGAAGCAAAGAAACAGCAATAAGTATTTTTTTTAACATTGGAAAAAAAGTATTTTCCCTAATCCCGTACTAGGAAATAGTTGAACCTCTCTTTTCTTTAATTATCAAAAATCTTCACACTGAAGCAGACATCTGGCACAGAAAATATCAACTGAAACTGTTCCTGTTTAGCAAAGTTGTAAGCAACTGGAAACATGGGCTTATAATGGAAAATATTAAACAACCTTAACTATAAACAAGGAATTCCGTGGCACTTTTAAAGACTAACAAATTCATTTACTTCTTGAGCTTTCATGAGTATAATCCCTTTTCATCACATGCATGAAATGGAAGCTATAACATGTCAGGTGAATATATAAATACAAAGAAGGGTAAGTCACAAGGTCAGTTCTGTCTTTTTCAGCAAACCAAACAAATTGTTCTGATTCAAACAGTGTGGAACAACAGATAAGAAGGTGAGAATGTTAGAGAGTGAGAAGAGAAAATCATCTTTGGTAATGAGTGAGACAGCCCAAATTTCCATTTAGACCTCATGTAATGGTGTCAAATTTGCATTAGAATTCCAACACTGCAGTTTGGTTTGCTCAAAAAGAATGAACTGACCTTGTAACTTACTTTCTGTGTATTTATTTATTCACCTGACATGCTACAGCTTCCATTTCATGCATCTGATGAAGTGGGATTATACCCACAAAAGTTCATGCAATAAATACATTTGTTGGTCTTTAAAAGTGCCACAAGACTCCTTGTTTGTTTTACTGAACTAGACTAACCTGGGTACCACTCTCAGTCTTATCTATAGGTGCCACTAGCAGTATTGCCTGTCATAATCATATATATAGAAAAAAATTGCAAGTTATAATTATATATTTCTTGGTATACTTCTTTTATTGGTACTAAAAAAATTAATTAATATATATTGATTTAAAAGATGCCCCCATCTGTTGATGCATTTTCTAACAATTTGATAAAAATTTGATTGAACGACAGACTGAATATGCCAAAGCAGTCTTTTGAAATTCCCTTGAAGGACAGCTCTTAATACCACGTTCTTATGATCATTCAGATTTCAAGAAACTGAATGTAAGTAGTGTACATTTTATATGCATTTTTAAAAATTTAACCATTTAAGATCTTTTCACAGGAACTAAAGACTCAGTTTTCTTGTATATACATATGTTTCAGTCAATATTTACAAATATGGCATAAGGTAATTTCCATTCCTAGCGATCTGAATATATCAGCCTTGTCTAAAGGAATATGCTTTATGTAAAATACACACAATGTAGTTAAATCTGTTACTTATGCTTATGATACACAGATTGATTAAAATTGATAAAAAATTGAACTATAAAAAAAAGCATGGGAAACATATGAGGAGTTCCATATAACTGAAATAATGAGAGATTTGTATGCATTATCACGAAGCATTAGTGCGTAGCACATTATAGCTACATTACCAGTACGGCCTGTTCCAAGTTTCATACCCAGATCAAGGAAGTTCTGGGCATTCCAAAATCACATGTCAGACCCCCAAAAACCATGAGACTGGCTTAAAAATGAAAATAGAAAAAATACATTTGGGGTTATTTTTATTTGCCTTCTGTTTTCTAAACTTTTAGGGTTTAAAAATGGGTATAATGGAGTTCAAAATTAATTAGATAAGGTCATGGAGGATAGGGCCCTCAATAGCTATTCGCAAAGATGATCAGGCATACAACCCCGTATTCTGGAGCCCACATAACCTCTAACTGCCAGAACTTGGGACTGGACAAGAAAAGGATAACTCAAAATTCCCTTGTTCTGTTCATTCCCTCTGAAGCATCTTGCACTGGATACTGTCAGAAGGGAGTATACTAGGCTAGAGGAACCATTGATCTGACCCACTCTGGCCATTTTTATGTTCTCAGGGAGCACTTGGATCTTATATTCAAGCTCTTCTCTGAAGCCACAGGGACTAGAAAGAAAGAAAGAAAGAAAGAAAGCCTGCATATTTTCACACAACTACATAATTCAAGGCACTGAGGTTTTCAAGAAAACATTGTGCATTCTCAATTAAAAAAAAAAAATCACAGGAGTTTACGATACCATTGTTTTCCAGATGAAACCTGGGAGTAAGTTGGGCAGCAATGTATTCTGCAAAAGAGGCATGGATATAAAAGGGCTGAACTCCCTTTCTCTCAGTAAGGGAGGGTTCAGGGAAGTGTCAGACTTGCAGTAATACTCTCGGACAAAAAACCTGGGAGGAAGCCTAAAACTAGGTGGATAGATAGGAAAGAAAATCTAAGGATTAGGAAGTTTTATTAACTTTGTTTCATAGTGCTAGGGTGGATATAGCTAGGAATAAAAGTAATTAATAATGAATGGCTTTGAAGTACTCACAGTTTGGGGGTGTTAGGGTAACAGCCTGAAGTAGCCAACTCCCAGGTGAGAGATAAAGGATTGCAAGAGTGTAGGAAAAGGCAATGGTCAAAGGGATACCTCAGGCTTGGTATGTGAGTTGATTGGTGGTAGCTTCCTATTTTGAGGCCCAAAGTCAAGGCTTCCCAAAGATGGTAGAAGGAAGTTCCTCCCCTCTTCCTATCATAAAGGCAGGAGGAAAGATCCCTCAAATCCTCAAGGATAGGCTCTAGCACACAGACGGTGAAAAATAGTTGGTTGGATCCATTGTTCACTTTTAATTTTGTTTACCCTGAAGAGGGGCAGGGCGGGGGCGGTTTACTGGATTTCTTAAATTAAACTATCCAGCTACCAAAAAGTAAACTATCCTAGAGGAGGGGAAACCAAGAGAGCTGCTGCATCTGATATCTGAGAGGTAAAATCATCTCTCTTCTGATTCATGATTCACATGCATAGACAGTCAAATAAATAAACACAATGTAAAACTCCATAACAAAACCCCACTGAAACAGAGAAATACAATAACTAAATAAATAAATAAGATAAAAGTGCAAATGTAATTCAGTAAATGATAACTTCATGCATATATTATAGGATTGCATAAAACTACAAAACAGTGGGATAACATAGAAAACACAGTGTATGCACTATTGGAACAGAATGAAGATTCTATACTGGATGCATGAGTGTTCTTTTAGGTACCCCTTTTGAAAATAATTTTATTTCTTTTTACAAGCAAAAATTTCTGTGTATTTTTTTACTTTTGGAATTTGATGTACCGCAAAGCTAGGAAATCAGAAATGGGCCCATTTGAACATGGACAGTTCAGAAAATACATAGAACACAACCAGCCAATGAAAGAACTGATTTCTAGGTTGAGAAACAATTAAAAGACATTTAAAAAACACATAAGGTGCATGAGGTGGTATCTTTTATTTCCCCAATTTCTGTTGGTGAGTTCTCGCTAACCAGCATGACTATAACTCTGCATACAACAATGGCACTTTAAAAACAGTAAATAATATTTTTTTAAAATTGCCTATTTCTTTCATAGTAATCCCCATGGTCCTAATACTGCAGGCTCAAAAGTGAATGGCACAGTTCACATGCATTAAATTCCTCAACTGCATAAGTGTTCACAAGATTAGGGCCAAAGACACTGATCCCACAATGTGGTCCACGCAGGAAGATCATTCTTGCTAGGTAGAACTGAACTGTAGTCAGCGTGATGGGGATTCACTAACTTCAAGTGCCTACCTCTACAAATCTGATTGCAGGGTTTGAGTGTGCGTGTGTAAAATTGGCTTGCAAGATGTAGCAGGATTCTCCAATACACTCGGTGTACTTTTGTCAATACAGAAAACATTTTAGAAGATAAAATTCATCTTATGGATTACATTCCTTCTTACACTTTTCTCACCTATTCCTAAAGATTAAAAATGTAGGTTTTCAATACAATGCTTGAAATCTGGTACAGAAGGTATCCTCCTTTTAACAATAACATGTAAGTCAGTATCATGGTATTACAACGATTTAAAGAACCTTCTGAACATGTCTTTTTGATATGCACATCTGTGTACTTTTTTGGCACTGTGTTTAAAAAAAACTCCTCTTCAGCTTCATAAAAAATCAAATTGAAAGTGAGAATCTTATTGCTGCACAATATGCCAGACACAGATCTTGTAATAAGCTTTACGGCTCTGCTAATATTCTAAGTGAATCATTTTAGACCTGCTTAACATGTGCCTGGATAAAACAAAGGCTTGTAACATACATCTGCTATCTAGTACAATGAAAGACAAACGCTGAAGATCACAAATTGGGAAAGATATGCAACATCTAATAAGAACAGTTAAACAACAAATGCTTTTATGAGAGGTGGTGAAAAATGAAGCTGTGAGGAAACAATGCAGGTAAGCCTCTGGAGGGAACACAGATGTCTGTGGTTGAATGGAACTATCACATCCAAACATTACATTAAATGCAAAATGAACATTCTACAACACAAGACACGGAAAGAAAAAAAAATCTGTTTAATTTTTTACTGAATTAATGCCTTAATACTGAAGTAAGGGTGAGACTTGCTATGCCAAGAATTTTGGTTCAGTCTAATTTGTTAGAATCAAATTTTAAGTACCCCAGAAGTTTTAACTAACACAATTTTAATTATAGTACTGTAAACACAGCACTATAATGCATACATCAAACAAGACTGCACATTTAAATAGGAGTAAGCAGACTGCTACTTCAAACATGTTAAGAGTTAGTTGTTGGACACAGGGGTAAATGCGTATTCAGCAACATAGCAATGAAAGGAAATTCATACAATCACAGAAATGTAGGACTGGGAGGGACCTCAAGAAAACATCAAGAGCACCCTGAGCTGAGAAAGGAGAAAGTATACTTACACATCCCAGACAGGTGTTTGTTTAACATGTTCTTAAAAACCTTCAGTGACGGGGCTATGTCTCCACTTGTAAGTTTAAGTCGACTTTAACTAAGTCGACTTAACTAAGTTGACTTGAAGTCGACTTAGTTAAGTCGACTTAGTGTGTCCCCACTTAAAAATAAAGTTGACTTAAAGGGGAACTTAAAAAGTCGACCTAGAGTGTCCACACCAGATGCTCTAGGTCGACTTTGTGGGGATAGGGGAC
Organism: Pelusios castaneus; assembly: GCA_007922175.1. Taxonomy (NCBI): domain Eukaryota; kingdom Metazoa; phylum Chordata; order Testudines; family Pelomedusidae; genus Pelusios; species Pelusios castaneus. The sequence continues at coordinate 1,529,138 of ML685830.1, forward strand.
CTAAGGCAGGTCCACGGGGGCAAGGGGGGCACCCCTTGCCCAATGCCAGGGGCTCAGCCTTTGCCCCATTGTACCTAGGTACAATGGGCCAAAGGGGGTCAGGGACCCTGGCAGGGCATAGGGGCAGGGTGGGCAGGGCTCTGCCCTGCCAGGTGGGGGGGAATCCCGGGTTCCCCCTGTGCCCCCCCCCAGCAGGGAGGGCATTGGGGTAGCCCTGGGGTAGCCCTAAGTCGACTTAGGGCTACCCCACGGCTACAACTGGCTTAAGTCGATTCTAGGGAGTCGACTTAAGCCTTAGGTCTACTCAAAAGCAGGTTTTATAAAGTTGACTTAATTTTCCTTAAGTCGACTTTATTTTCCTTAAGTCGACTTAAGCAAGTTGCGTAAGTTGACTTAAGGAAACTGTAGTGTAGACGCAGGGTAAATTAAGTTGACTTAAGGAACCTTAAGTCGACTTAATTTACCAGTGTCGACGCAGCCAGGGATTCCACAATCTTTCCTGAAAGCCTATTCCAGTACTTACCTATCCTTACAGTTTAATTTCCCCCCCTAATATCTAACCTACACCTCCTTTGCTGCAGATTAACCCCTTCAGTGGAGATGAAGGACATTTGATCACTGTCCTCTTTATAACAGCCCTTAACATATTTGATGACTATTATCTGGACTTCGGTACAACGTCTTTTCAGAAGAATAAACATCCCCAGGTTTTTTTTTAATTGTTCAGCATAGGCCAGGATTTCTGCGTTCTCTCCAGTTTTTCAATTTTTTTCCTAATATGTGGTGCCCAAAATTGGCCACAGTACTTCAGTTGAGGCTTCACCAGTGCTGAATAGAGCAGGACAGTTATCTTTCCTGTCTTCCATTCAGTTTTGGATCCACTATAATCCCCAGATCCTTTTCCACAGTACTATCACTTGGCTAGTTATTCCCCATTGTGTAATTGTGCATTTGATTTTTTCTTACTAAGTGTAGGACTTTGCACATCAATTTATTTAAGTTCATCTTGTTGATTCAAACTAATTCTTCAACTTGTTAGAGTCATTTTCAATTCTAATCCTGTCCTGCAAAGTGCTTGCACCTATTCCACTTTGGTGTCATACAGAACTTTTATTAAGCAATACTCTCAATTCCGTTATCCAAGTCATTAATGAAAATTTTGAATAGAACCTGATCCAGGACTGTCCCGTGGGATCTCATTAGATACATTCCCCCAGTTTGACAGTGGACCTTTCATAACTACTCTGAATATGGTCTTTCAACTAGTTGTGTACCCACCTTGTTATGATCTAGACCACATTTCTCTAGTTTGTTTATGGGACTGTTAACTTCAATCATCCACCAGCACAGCCAAGCAGGTGCAAAGAGCAATATCTTGGGATTTATGTTATTTGCAGTTGGAGCTTGTTGAAAATTATCTGACAGATCATTTTACTATCAGAAAAAGCTGATTAATCAAAATCAAAATATTCCACAAGAACATGTCAATTTTCATGAAATTTTGGTTTTAAAAAAATGGAAGCCTAATTTTTCAATAAAGCTCTTTTCAACCATATTGGAACAAAAAAAAAAAAAAGATATTTTTGTTCTGAAACAACTTTGTTTCAAAATTTATTACATTTTTTACTTTATTTTATATCAATTACTTAATCAATTAAAATGCTAATTAAATGACCAGTTAGCATACCAATAAGCAAACAAAGTACAACTACCAAAGCAATTACTATACCAACTACCTGCTAGAATACTAGTAACAATACCTATTATCAATGTAACCGGGTTTACTTGTAGTCCATGCTATGGCTGCTTTCCCCAATGATACAGTAAGACTTATAAGGGAAAGTTACTCACCTCGTGCAGGTACTGAGGTTCTTTGAAATGTGTGTCCCTGTGGGTAGTCCACTTCAAGTGACTGTGTAAAGCACTGTCCTGCTACTCATGGGTTGGGGGGAACTTCAGAGCAGTCTCGATAACTGATGTTAATACTGTGGACTCTAGTTGAGTGTCCAAATTAGTATTGGTCCTGATCATGTAGTGATTTATAAACATGTGTTCAGAAGGCCACATGGCCACTCTACTTACTTTGGCTATAGGAACATTACTGAGGAAAACAACAGACGTCGCCATTGCTCTAGCAGAGTGTGTTTTAATAAATGGACTAGATGTCTTGTCCCTAATTATTCATAACATAGTTGCATACATCCTGATATCCATTTGGATAGTCTTTGGGTGGATATTGTGTTGCCCTGTGAATGTTCTGTCATAGAAACAAATAGTCTCGGTGATTTGCAAAACACTTAGTTCTGCTGAGGTAGAATAATAGTGCTCTTTGTACATCTAATGTGTGCCATCTACCCTCTGGTTGAATCTTGTGGGGCTTGAGATAAAATGTTGGCAGTATATGGCCTGATTTACATGGAAAAAGGATGGTATTTTTGGTAAAAATTTCAGATGTGGTCTCATAGTGACATTATCTTTGAAAAAAATGTTATGGGGGTGCCAAAAAGACTCCTATCTCACCTACTCTTCTTGCTAAGGGAATGGCAACTAGAAATGCTATCTTCATCAACAGATGAAGGAGAGAGCAACTGGCTAGGGGCTCAAAAGGGGAATGCATGAGTTCCTTTAACACTATATTTAGGTCCCAGGCTGGTGTGAGTTCATGTGTTTCAAGGTATAAGTTTTGAAGGCCTGTCAAAAACCATTTCATGGTGGCGTATGAGAACATGGGTGATGATTCTCCACTTTAACGGAATGTACTAATGGCTGCCAAGTGTGTCCTGGTGGAACTCAGGGATAATCTTGTGGTTTTTAATTTTAATAGTATTGTGGTAATTGTGGTAGAGGTGCTGAAATCATGGGTATGGCTTTGGTCTGCCACCATATACTACTTCTTTTCCATTTTTGCAGCTATGCTTTGTGAGTGAACAGCTTTGTACAGTTAAGTAATACATTTTGGGGATATCTCAAGCCCATTATCTCTGTTGGTTAAACTAAGGAGTCTCTAGGCTGTCAGATGGTCTATGTCCAGATTGGGATGAGCTGTTCTGCCCTTGTTTTGTGATAAGAGATGTCTCTCTGTTGGAAGTCTTACTGGGGTGCAGATGGACATTTTCATTAGGTATGTGTATCAAAGTTGTCTGGGCCATGCTGGTGCTATAAGAATGATCAAGACATGGTCTCGTTGTATCCTTATTTACTACTCATGGTAGAAGAAGGAGTGGTCGGAATGCATATAATAGTGTCCCTTTTCAGTCAACTAAGAAGACATCTCCTCGGCTATGTCTACACTTGTTAATTTAAGTCGACTTTGCTAAGTCAACTTCACAAAGTCGACTTTAAGTCAAGTTTGTTAAATCGACTTAGCATGTCTACACTCAAAAATTAAGTCGACTTAAAAGGGACCCTGCCAAATCGACTTAGAGTGTCCACACTGGACGCCTAAGTCGACTTCTAGGGGCTAGGTGGACCTGGGACTGGTCTACGGTGGCAGGGGGGGCACCCCTTGCCAAGTGCCAGGGGGCTCAGCATTTGCCCCATTGTACCTGGGTACAATGGGGGCTGAGCAGGACAGGGGCACTGGCAGAGCATAGGAGCAGGGTGGGCAGGGCTCTATCCTGCCCTGTGGGGGAGGCATGCCAGGCTCTGCTTGTGCCAGCCACCCTCGTAGGGAAGGGAGTGGGGGAGCCCTTTAAGTCGACTTAAAGTCGACTTAGGGCTAAATCTGCATCTAAGTGGCTAAGTTGACTTAATAAAGTCGACTTAGCCAGTAAAGTCGACTTTATACTAGGTTTTATAAAGTCGACTTTAATTTTCCTTAAGTCAACTTAAGCTGCTGCTTCAGTCGACTTAAGGAAAATGTAGCGTAGACGCAGATTAAATTAAGTCGATTTAAGTAAGCTTAAGTCGACTTAATTTGTAAGTGTAGATGCACCCCTAGAGACTGGTGATCCTGTCCTGCTCTGGAGCAAAACAAATTGAATTTGTGGTTCATTCTTCTCACAAGTAGTCTGTGGATGGTGTGCCCCAGCATTGAAAAATCTCATGTTGGACATCATCACTGATCTCCCACTTGTGGTCCAGTCCAAATTTCCTACCTAATATGTCCGCTGTTATATTCATGCATCCTCAGAGGTATGAAGCACACCAGTGGATAGTGAATGAGACTGGAAACCTCCTTCTCTGTTTATGTAAAATATGCAGGCTACATTGTCCATCATGATTTGTATTGATCTAAGTTTTATTTGTGGAAGGAAATGAACACATACTTTGTGTATTGCACTCAGTTTGAGTAGATTGCTATGTAACTGGGTTTCCAATGGAGTCCATTGACCCTGGACAGTGAGTCCATGCATGTGTGCACCCCAGCCTATTAGTGAGGCACTGGTAGCAATTATGATTGATGGTACATGTTTTTTGAATTATATGCCCCTGCACAAGTTGTATGGGCTCATCCACCAGCCTAAGGAGTGTTTGATTGCTGGAGATACTGTTAGATGTTCGTTCAGTCTGTGTCTCTTTGTAATGACGACTGAATTTAGTCATCCTGGAAGCCTCTGATGTGCTGTCTTGCATATTGTATCATGAAGGTAGTGGCTGCCATATAGCCCAGGAGCTGGAGGCAAGTGCAGGCTGTAATATAAGGACTGGTTTTGATTTCTATAATAAGGTTCAATATTGAGAGGAATCTTTGAGTTGGTAGTTATGCTGTTGCCCTGATTGAGTCAAGTTGTACCCCTGTAAACTCTAGGGTTTCCACTGGTACTATGATTGATTTCTGGCAGTTCATCTGTAGGCCTAGTCCTTGAAAAATATCCGTGGTTCTCTGTGTATTGTATTCTGGCTCTGCATAGGTTGGGCTTCAAAGAAGGTAACTGTCTAGGTATGGAAAAATTACTACCGAAAGTACTTTGAAAAAAAAAAATCACAGCGTGGTGGCAAAGCCAAAGGCTAGCACTACATATTGGTAGTTTTCCATACTAGCTATGAACTGAAGGAATCGTCAATGAGCTGGGTATATAATAATATGAAAGAAAGCATCCTTTTGGTCGAGGGCTGAGAACCAATCTCCCTATTCTACTGCAAGAATTATCATTGCTAAAGTGACCATTTTGAATTTTTGAACACATGAATGTATTGAGTGCTTTGAAATCTAGAACTGGTCTCCAAATCCCCTTCTTCTTTTGTGCAAAAAAATACTTTGCCCTTGTCTTGAGGTAAAACCTTTTCTGTTGCTCCCAGTTGTAGTAAGTGGAACACTTCTTGCTGCAGCAGATGCTTGTGGGAGAGGTCCCTAAATAGGGACTGGATGGTGGGTGGGTGGTATGGATATGAAGGGGATGGAGTAGCCCAAGATTTCTAGGGCCCATCTGTCTGTGGTAATTGCTGCCCACTTGGTGAAAAAGGGGCATAATCTGTGTCCAAAAATGGTTGATGTTCCTGCTTGTGGGGTGTGTCTCAGACCCTTCATCAAGCCGTCTAGATGACAGTCTAAAATGACCTGGTTGAGAGAAGGTGGAATGGTTTGACAGTTGTCTCCTTCTTTGCGGTCTTTGCTCCTGTCTATAATTATCATATGGCATTTGTTGGTGGTTGGAAGAGAAGTCACTCATCTGGTATTGTTGTTACCCTCTGTATTTGAATGATGGAGAATACATACACAACATTCAGAGGGTTGTCCTAGAGTCTTTCATGGAATGTAAGGTCTCTTCTATCTTGTTAGAGAATAATTTATCCTTATCAAAGGGTAAATCTTCCACCTTTGTCTGTAGGTCCCTCAGAATGTCGGAAGATTGGAACCAGGAGGTGCAGCGCTTAGCAATGGCTGTTGCTTTCTTGCAAGCTGCTGAATCTGCTACACCAACGGCTGCATGTAGAGTTGCTCATGTGATCAACTGACCCTCATCTACTACAGATTTTAGTTGTCTGCAGATTTTTCTGCTTGTCTTCAGGTAAGTATTGTTTCAGTTCATTAATTTTTCCATAATTGTTGTGACCATATTTAGCTAATAAGGCTTTATAATTAGCCACTCTAAACAGCAAGGTTGCTGAAGACTGTATCTTGCATTCTAACAGGTCTTGATGTTTATTGTATTTATCATTTGGAGTGGATTTAGCCTTAGTTTGTTTATTTCTGTGATGCGCTGCGTCAACCATCAGGGAATTAGGAGGAGGGTAAAGGAATAGGAACGCCATACCCTTTGATGGAATGTAGCATTTCCTATTGGCCCTCTTACAGATTGGAGGCATTGAGGGTGGTGTTTGCCAGATGGTATCAGCAAGTTGCATTATTGCATCATTAATCATCAGGGATATTTTCATATTGGCCAATGTATGTAGTATTTGTAATAGCTTGTGTTGGGTCTCTTCAGCATCCTGTAGATTTATGTCCTGACTCATTGCTACTTATTTAAACAATTCTTGGAATTGTTTGAAATCATCATCAGTAGTTGGTGAAGGAGGCATTATTGCCTCGTCTAAAGATAAGGATGAATTGTGGATTTGGGAGTTGTCCTCTGCATCCTACGTTCTAAGTCCTCTGGTTCTTCATCCTGTCCGGGAGATGGTGGAGCAGATTTTTCTAGGTCTGTGGCTGATGTTGAAGGAACACTCTGTTGGATGCTACAAGATATGCACAAGTCGTCTGAAAAGTCATGTGATTGGGAAAATCTATGGGAGAGCAGTTTCTTGTGTTCAATCCACTTGCTCATACTTCTTTCAATTTGAACCAGTGATCTTAGTGAAGACATAGAGTCCCTTCTGGTTAGGAAGGATTGATATGGAGAGAACTCTCTTCCATGTGAACCTTTTCCATCATCACTAGATAATGGAGTGGGAATGGGTGAGATAGATGACTGTGATGTTTCTATGTAGGGTGATCTATTGGTGCCACAAAGAAGGGAATGTGAAGGAGGTGTGTCCTCATGTGTTGGTGCTGAGGCTGCCTGATATTTTGGTGCGTTGGTCAATCCCATGGATTTCATCTTTTCCCTCACTGGTGCCGATGGCAGTGATGGTACCAAGGGCAGTGCTGAAGGTGGCGGCATGCATGTTGGTGTATTTTTCAGCATCGACTTGACTGATGTCAACAGTGCAATAGCGGGTGTTGGTTTCTGGCTTGGTCCCGATGATGCCCGAAGTGGTAGGCACCATAGCTGAACTCTCCCTTGAGACAGACAGTACAGGAGGTAGAGACCCAGCTGGAGACTGCTTTTGTTTGGGTGCATCTCTAAGAGGTGAGGTCATGGCTGTTTTCATTTTCACCCTGGAGATTTGAGCCACAGTGTTGCCTTTTTCTCTTGTGTCAGACTCGAAGGTAGGCTTTAGGGACTTTTCCATAAGGATAAGCTTAAGGCAGAAATCTCTGTCTCACCTTGTTTGCTTTAAGTTTAGTGCAGTGCGTACACTTGGCAAGGTGTGTCCCTCTCCAAGGTACCTGAAACAGAGAGGATGTCCATCTGATATCGGGATGGCCTCTCTTCAGGATTTGCATCTCTTAAATCCTGGTGATGCAGGGATTTCTGAGTTTTAGGGGAGATGATACTCCCTTACGTCTAACTGAAAATAGCTATATAAAAATAGATCTTTTTAACTATGTACCTTAATTAACTTTTCAAACTATTTCTGTGACTAAAATCTATAACTAAACTATGCCTAAATGAACTAATTTTTAAATTTTATCCTAGGAGGCCAGAGACAGTTGAGAAGAAACTGAGGGGTTGGACCACACAACAGCGATTAGGGCACCAACAGTGTTGCGAGACACCCTCCGTGCATGCATAACCCATACAGGCACTGCTGCACAAATTTCTGATCAATGGCATAAAGACCTTGCAGAAAGTGGAGAAAGTTACGAGGAGAGAGGCTGTTATAGATTGATTTTGACAAACAGGGAGGAACTGGTTGAGCATCTGAAAGTGCCCTAAGAAAAGCAATATACACATTTGTGCACATTGAAACACCCTGTTTGGGAGACTGTCTCTGCAGACTGTGTTTGGGTTGTATTTGGCATCCAAGGTGTTTCACTGGAAAATACAACACATTTTTGATGATATAGAAGGTTCTGTAATTTACATAGATAATGTTTTGATCTGGGGAAAAAGAACAGAAGAGTATGAGCCAACATTCCAGGTAGCTCTGGAGAGAGTGAGAGATCTGTGCTAAAGCTAAACAAAAACAATCAAACAAAAATCTGAGCAGTGGAAATAACGTAACTAGGAGAAAAGTGAAAACAGCAAGATGTGCAGGTAGATCACAGCAAGGCTGAATCCACCAGCTGCATGATTGACTCAGCCCACAAGGGGAGGATACAAAGTTTTGTTGGATTGGTGAACTATGTAGGGGAATTTGTGCCTAATCTAGCAACTCAAACTGGCAACCTGAGACAACTGCTGTGCAAAGATATCCTATGGACATGGAGACACAAATCTTTAAAAAGATTTTGAGAAACTGATGGCGTTAATTGATAGGGCCACAGTCCTGAGGCTGTATGGCAGTTAATGTTAACCTAAGTTGTCCACAGCCACCTGCAAATATTGGCTGAGTAATATGGTCAAAACAGTGGTTTATGTATCATGGGCGCTAACAAAAACTGAGTGTCAATATGTTTTCCAAGAAGGAGGCTTTGGTCTTAGTGCATGGCTATAATAAGATTCATCTCTTTATTTGTGGAAGGCTAATGTTAGCTGAAGCTGAGCACAAGCCATTGATTGCTACTGTGACAAGGAGCCTTACAACTATTCCACTAAAAAACCAGAGATTATTTTTTCAGCTAGAAATGCATGATTTGCAAATTGAATCAAACATAAAGAAAATTTGGGATCTGCAGACACACTTGATAGAGCATTTGAAAAAAGTGAAGTGGAGCAAAATCCAGAGTTAGGAATGATATATTTATGATAATTTGATTAAAATACCTGCCTAAACTTCTTTGAAATGTGGACTGTGATTGCCAGAACTATAGCTCAGGATGAGAACCTGCAGAAAGTGATTAAGGCTATTAAAACAGGGTGAGAAGGGCAGCATATTCCCAGCTGCTATTACCAATTTAACAGAGAGGTTTCAATTGCGGTTGGAATTTTGTTTAGCCACTATCATGGAGATCCTTAAGGTATTACTGAACACCATTAAAAAGATACATGAAGGTGATTTAGTACATAATGTCTCTAGCCTTTCTTATATATTTCAATTACCAAATCACCTTCAGAGAAAGCCGTCGAGGCTTATAGTATGTGCCAAAAATACAAGGTAAGTCAAAGAAATGAGCCCCATCTTGGTAGCAGAGGAAAAATTGGCCTTTGGTGCAACACAGGCATTATGTGGTTATTTTTCCAATGGACAAGGGCAGTATTTACGTAGGAGGCATTACATGTAAGTCACATGTGAGTAGGCAAGAGCACCCTATGAAACTAAAGAATTTCCAGGTTTTCCTAGGGCTATTTTTAGCTTCCCAAATATATATTTAAGGGTGATAGGTGAGACATATCTGCTTGAAGTGAAATTCACCAGAAAAAGAAAAAGAGCCTCACTCTTGCTTAAAATGAATAATATTTAGACAAAAATAGCAAAGTGCACTATTTTAACAGTGACTTTATGTAAACAGATGTATTTCAGTTAAAAGGACAGCATAGAAGTCATATTAATTATACAAAGAGCATTATAACAGTTACAACTTACTGCTACAGTGAAGAAATACCATTTACAGTTTTAAAAAACTGTCTGTTCTCCCAAATGGACACAGTTCATCTCTAACTACATGGGATACATGTAGCATTCCTTCTATTCAACCAAGTGGAAGCATTTCTCAAGAACAGAATCTAGTTTGTCAAAAGCTAGGACCATAGAAACACTGGTGGCCAGTAAGCATGTATGTGGAGGAACAATCCGTGCCATCTGGTATTTAGCTGTGATACTCTGAGTAAGTTTCCCAGACATGAAGGAGAGCTCTGTGTAAGCTTGAAAACCAGTCCCTCTCTCCAACAGAGGTTGTTCCAATAAAAGATATCACCTTACCCCACCTTGAAGGAACTTATGTCAATCTTCCAGATCTCTTCTAGTTAACAATACTTCTTTTAGAATAGAAGAAATCATTGCTTATAGTGAAGTGGCCCGTAGCCATTACTGGACAAAAATTACATTGTGTTAAATAAGTAGGCCCCCCACATATTCCACAGACACAGAAGTCATACCTTGCCACAGAATTATGCTTCAGAATCAAAACTTTTAATTAAAAGAAATTTAGTTTGTAGCCTTTATGGTTTTGGAGATAATCTTGAAAACATGAATCAAGCATAAAGTGATGCAGGGGTTTTCTCTTGAGTTTGCAGAGAGCCTAAACAATAGCTCTGAGGAGCATGATCTATCTTACTCATTTCAGTCAAGGCTCCATGTATTCCATGGTCATGAAATTTGGCATTTCTTTCACAATGTCACTGAATTCAGTAGTTTCTCTGTGTACTTCACCATTTTGCTACAGCCGTAGACCTGATACTTTGTTTTTAGTCTCTCTGCCTGTACTTTCCCCTTTTTCAACACAGTCCTAACTAGGAGGTATTAATGTGTGCATTCTCCATGAACTGTTTCACTGAGAAGGGCATGAAGGAGACAAAGCTGGATTCCAATTTTCAGTCAGGAAGCAGGGGGGAACCCAGAAGGATTGGCTAGCCAGCCAGAGGCTGCCTTAAGAAGCACAGCAGCGGAAGTTGGGAGCCAATAAAACGAGCTGCTGAAGCTGATTACAAGCTCTCTCCTCCTCTGATACACATAGGAGGCAGAGAAGGAAGTTCTGAAATGGGCTGCCGGGAAGAACATAGCAAAAAATAAAATAAAATAAAATAAAATAAAACAAAATAAAATAAAAGCCCACTGCCAAAAACAATCATTTATGAAAACAAGCTTTAGCGTGTTTTATGTCAATGAAAATTTTCAACTGTTTTGCAACAATTATGTGTGTAGTTGGTTTAGAAGGAAGGATATTTCATGAAAATAGAACAAAATGGCTCTTGCTGAAAAATTTAGTTCCATTGTGCTTTGGAGCAATAAAGTCTGAGCATTCTGATTATCACTAGTATACATTTCCTGATTCATTTGGAGAGCAATTCCTAATGGACCTTTCATGATCATTTTTGATCCTTTCAAACTGATATACAAACTCATAACCCCTCAAATTCTTTGAAATATTTATGAATGAATATTTGGATTTACAATCATTTTGGCAAATAATGGACAGATTGGATTCTTAGTTTCATTGAAGGAAGGACACAAAGAAGGTAAGAAAAACTGATCCTAATGAAAAAGAGTTGTGTACTTTAAACAAAGGAACAATGTAGAAGACAACTTGTCTTTACTAAGACAGGAGATTGGTAAGCCATCTCTGACAAGCAGATATCATCTACAATAGTCACTAGAAAATATGCTTTACACCATTCAGAACTTAAAAAGCAATATCCTAAATCCTACATAGGATGGAAGAGAGATTAGCAACAATCTGTAGCACTCCATTCAGCCTCCATTTAAAGTAATCTACATGACATGGGGCTTAACATTAACTAAGGCTCAAAAGAATCTGTTGGAAAGAGGACACTGGTTTATGAGTCTTTTAGTGGGAGTGGTCCTGCTTTTTAGCAAGGGGTTGGACTAGATGACCTCATGAGGTCCCTTCCATCCCTATTATTCTATGATTCTTGTATTTAGCATATTTTGGGGGCAATGTAAAAATAATAAGTAAGAGTCTCCTTACTCACACCCAAAGCTGAAGCTTCATTTGGTAAAATAGCTGTTGAGGAGACATTAATTAACCCTCTGATGGAAAAAGAAATCTACAATTTTGGTGCCATTTGATAATATTAATAGATCCCTCTTTACACCAATAGAGTCTGGAAAAAAATCCATTATAATAAGGAAAAGTGGCAAAAGAACTTTTGGACTATAAAAAGATCTTAACACCTATGTTAAAAGACCATACTGAAAGATCATACTGAAATGAAGTGAGCCCTTCATGTGTCAGCCTATCAGGTCCTGAGTCTTCAGACCCAACTGAAAGGTCAGCCCATGATAAAAAAGATTGCCCATTAGATCAGAAAGAACCTTCTTTGTACAAACATTTGCATCAGGTCTGCAAACCAGGGGCCTTCTTTGCAGATTTTTGGCTCATATCTATTTTACCACCTGCTGAAAAAAAATGGAAAGGGAGAAAAAAAATATACAGAAGACACTGGATCACGAAATGAAAGTTGCACCTGGCTGGCTCACCAGAAGACTTGTGTACTGTATGCAAAACCTAAAGAAGTAGAACTTTACCAGAGACATGTAAATATCTTTCCTTCCCTCATGGCTTCCTTCATAGCTCATTTCTCAAAGACTAATATTTGGTTCAGAACATCTCTACAAAGAATGATATACTTCTGCAATGTTTCCAGAGCAAAGACGTTTTCCTCTAGCCAACAGTTAGCTGGAATGACAAAGAAACTTGGGGCTTTTTACTTCCTTTTTTCTGGTTCAGAAAAATCACTACTGCTGAATTGCATGCACAGATTAACACTAGTTTTCTTGCCTGAGTTTCCTGGAACACAAACAAAACCCTTCTTATGTTTCTTTTCTCTAATATATTTACATGAAGCTTCAGCTAAGAGCAGGACCATTTCCCCTGATCCAACATGTGAGTTCCATTGGATGTTTTTGTCTCTTCAAATGAGATATAAACGAAAATGCATGTAATTAGACCTTGATTTTGCCAACTCAAACAAAAGTCTCCAATTACAAATCCCAGAGAAAACAGAATTATAACATCCCTTTTAGATAACAATATGAGGGTGCTTACATCACAATCAGTTTAAGTATGGCCACACAAATCTTATAGCTAAGGTCAATTTTATTTTTCTGTTTATTTAATCTATAAGTAAGAAAAATATCCTTAGTTTTGAAAGCAATGATGGTCTCTATTTTAAGGATTGTCTGAACCTTCATAGATAGTCATGAAGGAACCTATAAACTGCACTTACTCCACTTACCAGTCAAAGTTAACTTTCATTTTTAATACCATCAGTGGAGAAATTATTAATATATAATTGCTTCTGGAGGTACAGGCCTATCGCTATGGAATATGGGTGCTGCAGTATTTTTATATACATATATGTTACACATATACAAACACTATACTGGAATACATATCAAGTGCAGTAAAAGTATTTATTCAAGTACAGAGTCAGTACATAGAGTCACATGACTAAGACAATAGCAAGACAAGATTCAATCTGCCTGATTAGATAGACTTGATATCAGAAAAAGCTTAATGTGTACCAGTTTTAAATATAACAATGTAGAAGCCTATCAAGGTCAATCATGCTAATTTATGTCCAGATATTTATTCAAGAGTAGCAAAATGCATGCAGTAATTTTATGATAAATTAAATAGTGAAACAAATCTCATTAATTTTCTTCATTAAATCTTGTCTAAGAATACAAAAAATATATATGGCATAGTTTCTCTGCAAATGTGAATAAGATGCTATAAACCTTTAACACAGGAAACAACCAAGTTTTTTTCTATCTAACCAGTGTATGTGTTGTGAATGTACAAATAGCTGCCTTGTTTAAGGTAGTGGTGCAGCAGTGATTATTACAAATTATTCAGCTACACTTCCTCCTGCATCAAATGTCCTTAAACCTTTTTTTCTTGTTTCTTAAAAACCAAAGTCAAAAAAGACATATTAGATTACTAGTTCATCCTAGTAAAATGTTGTTAAAGATGGATTCTCTGGGATAAGAGCCAAGGGCCACTCACACCTTAAATAAGAAACATAGAATCATAGAATCATAGGGTTGGAAGGGACCTCACGAGGTCATCTAGTCCAACCCCCTGCTAAAAAGCAGGACCACTCCCCCTAAATTATCCCAGCCAGAGTTTTGTCTAACCGAGCCTTAAAAATCTCCAAAGATGAAGATTCTACCACCTCCCTAGATAGCCCATTCCAATGCTTCACCACCCTCCTAGTGAGAAAGTTTTTCCTAATATCCAACCTTGACCTCCCCAGCTGTAATTTGAAACCATTGCTCCTTGTTCTGTCCTCTGTTACCCTCGAGAACAGCCTAGCTCCCTCCTCTTTGGAGCAACCCTTCAAGTAGTTGAAGGTTGCTATCAAATCTCCCCTCAGTCTTCTCTTCTGTAGACTAAATAAGCCTAGTTCCTTCAGTCTTTCCTCATAAGTCATGTGCCCCAGCCCCCTATTCCCTTACTGACTACCTCTACAATCCAACATATGGGCTTCGATGTTGTCAAAGCCTGTAAACTCTATCATGGCCTAGAATTCTAATATTAGCTACATAATGTTCTGCACTGAGGGTAATATCTTAGACCTCTTGAAGTCAATGGCAAATCTCTCATTGGGCAGGATATTTTAAAATATTTGTGTCTTACATCTATTGCACCAATTAGGCTATATTTTTCCACAATATCATTGCCACATGCTTCAATATGAATATACAAGCTATTTGTAAGAACTTAGGACCTAAAAGAAGATGTTAGACTGCAAAGTCATATGTTGGTTACAGCATATATAATTAAAAGCAGATGAAACATAACAGTATTGGTCCTATTATAGATCATATTCATAAGTATAGATAGTCACCTTCAGTTGCAGCGAAAACCAGCAAAGCATCAGATACACACTTTTGTCACACTAAAGGCTGCATACATCTCGATGATATAGGTTGAACGAAATTTGTTATAACTAGTTATCTATGTTATTCTTCTTGAGAGAGTGGTAATAGGTAATAGCAGTTATGATGCTGTATAATCATATAATCAGGATGACCATTTTAATACTATAGATACCATTATTCTATAATTGCAACGAATCTTGTACAAAGTATATCATGTAAAGTATTGATGGAAAGCTGATGGTAGCTGAACTCTGTGACTTTGTCCTGAGCCACAACTACTTCAGATTTGGAGATAATCTATACCTTCAAGTTAATGGCACGGCTATGGATACCCACATTGCCCCATAATATGCCAACATTTTTATGACTGACCTAGAACATCACTTTCTCAAATCTTACCCGCAAGTACCTCTTCTTTACCTACGCTACACCGATGACATTTGCATCATCTGGATTCATGGGAAAGAGTCCTTGAAGAATTCCACCAGGACTTCAACAACTTCTACCCCACTATCAACCTCAGCCTGGACCAGTCCTGGCCACCACCTACAGCCCCCAGCTGAAATCCCTCCAACATACCTACAACCTATTCTGGAAGATGATCCCACACTCTCCCAAGCCTTGAAAGGCAGGCCTCTTCTTGCTTACAGACAGCCCCCCAACCTAAAGCAAATACTTAGCAGCAACCGGACACGATATTACAAGAACACTAACCCGGGTACCTATCCCTGCAACAAACCCCGTTGCCAACTCTGCCCGCACATCGACTCGAGTGAGACCATCACAGGTCCCAATCACATCAGCTACACAATCAGGAACTCATTCACTTGCACATCTACTAATGTTATATATGCAGTTATGTGCCAGCGATGCCCCTCTGCCATGTACATAAGCCAAACCAGACTCTCCTTACGCAAGAGAATAAATGGACACAAATCAGACATAAAAAATTGTAACATCCATAAACCAGTAGGAGAACACTTTAATCTCCCTGGGCACTCAGTAGCAGACTTGAAAGTTGCAATACTCCTGCAAAAAAAAACTTCAAAAGCAGACTCAAGCGTGAAACTGCAGAGCTAGAACTCATTTGCAAACTTGACACAATCAGACTGGGTTTGAACAGGGACTTGGAATGGTTATCACACTATAAAAAGTAATTGTCGGTCTTCACACATTCTCACCTTCTATTCAACTGCTGTGAATGAGCCTCTCCTGTCCCATTGAATTAACTTTGTCAGCATTTCCCATTATTATGCTACTCCTCCTGTCATGTGTATATATACCTCTCAACTGGTGTTTCCACTTCATGCATCTGATGAAATGGGTTGGAGCCCATGAAAGCTTATACCCCCAAAATTTGTTAGTCTTTAAGGTGCTACAGGACTCTCGTTTATTGATGGAAAAGTTACAATCAGTTAAGTATGATAATTATGTTTCATGCATGTATTTTCTTTGTATCTGAAGTTATGAATATTGGCTATATATCTGTTTCCATGTGTTGTATGCCTGGCTGACACCTCGTAGATAGATTTACATTAGGGCTAGACAGCTATGTGTTGATGGTCCATTAAGGACACTCCACTCTCATTACAGGTCACTAAAGAAACTCATCCTACCCAGAAAGCCTTTCCTGTGAATGCCTTAAACAGCTTGGAACCATTGGCCCCTACCTGTGATTCAGCAAACCATGCAAGGACATATGAGGAAGGCGTGTGATCTAAAACTCCATCTTGGGCCAGTAACTTTCCACAGACTTAGACTGAAAGTATATAAGTGGAAGTTGTGACATCCCTGCTTTGTCTTCATTTCTTGCTTAATTTCTCTGGACTGTGAATGCCTTCGTAGACAAGAAAGCTTTAAACAAGGACTGATGACCCCCAATCTGTTTAGGTGATTCCAGAGAGACTTTTTTCAGTGTAGCAGACTATTCCATTATTGCTATGATCCTGATCTATAAACACAGAAAATCATCTGAAGGTATATGATTCTTTAACCATTCATTAACTCTCTTCCTTTCTTTTATAATTATTTTTTTAGTTTACTAAGGATTTGCTGACAGCATGATATTTGGGTAACATTTGAGATACAGATTGACCTGGGGGATAAGTGTCTGATCCTTTGGGATCGGTAGAACCTCACATATAGTGACATGGGTCTTCAATAACCCCTCACTATATTAGACCAATTTGTCTGGATAGGAATCACGGGCTGGAAAGCCTATAGGGGACTGTTTTTGGCTTCTTGTTAACTAGTGTGGTTCTACAGAAGTTTTCTGTTACTGATTTGGTGAATATCATTATAGAATAAACTACCATTATTGGGGGCTTGTCTGCTCTGTTTCTTGCAGTCTGCCCTGAGTTTGACATTTCAATATGGTCCATCCCAGGAACAGCAGTAATAGGTAAATGCATTTATAACACAGGCACTGTCCCATAATAAATACACCTTATCTGCAATTATTCTATCATCTAGTCATTAATCTTGCCATTTTACAACTAATGACAGTAAAACAAATCTCTGGTTTCTCTTTTGTGTTTTTAAGATAGGGAGACTTCAGAAAGTAATCCAACAATCTCTAAAATTAAAAATGTACTGTAAAGCAGTTTGACATGGAAAGAACCTGCCTGACGCTGGTTGACCTACATACAGGAGCATGCCATGTGTCTCCCTTCTTTCTTCTCTGTCCTACTTCCAACCAGACTGTCCACAGTGACCTGACTAGCCATATAAATATACACCTGTTTCATGCAAAAAACTTATTTGACTGCTTTTTTATATTTTTGGAATAATGAACAACAGACAAAGCAAAATGAGCAATAAGACTGAGTAGCAAATAGAAGAATAGAGAGTATAACATTATAAAGGTAATGTTAAGTCAACAAAAATGAAGGGTTTTTTAGGAATCATTTTGATTCAACTACTGAAATGATTCCTCATTGCATTTCAAAGTTTAACTTTAACAGTGAACATTTTAATAACAATCTTGAAGAAACTTTCATGAGTTTAAAAGGCAGTGGGCACCAATTCATTTTCCATTTCTAAACATGAAAATATCCTCACTGAAGGTTATCCTCTCATCACTTCCCTATGTCTAAGATTATTTCACCACCATTTTCAGAGTCTCAAAGGCTATGTCTACACTGGCAAGTTAGTTCCAATTAAGGAAGCTTAATTCAAACTAACTTAAGCCTTGGCTACAGTAGGCTTTCATTAGTTCAAATTAAGGGCTTCCTTAATTTGAACTAATAAATTCGCTTATACTTTTCGAAGTAAGGGTTAATTCGAACTAGTTAGTTCGAATTAACCCAATGTGGCCATGTTAGTTCAAACTAAGCACTTAGTTCGAACTAACCGTCACACTGAGCTCAATGCAATTGACTAATTCGAACTAAGCAAGTGCCATGCATGGCACTTGCTTAGTTTGAACTAAAATTTGCTAGTTCATATTAAGTTAATTCAAACTAACTAAAATTTTGGGCTCCCCACTACAGAAAGGATGTGGACAAATTAGAAAGAGTCCAGCGGAGGGCAACAAAAATGATTTGGGGGCTGGAGCACATGATTTACGACGAGAGACTGAAGGAACTAGGCTTATTTAGTCTACAGAAGAGAAGACTGAGGGGAGATTTGATAGCAACCTTCAACTACTTGAAGGGGTGCTCCAAAGAGGAGGGAGCTAGGCTGTTCTCGATGGTAGCAGAGGACAGAACAAGGAGCAATGGTTTCAAATTACAGCTGGGGAGGTCAAGGTTGGATATTAGGAAAAACTTTCTCACTAGGAGCGTGGTAAAGCATTGGAATGGGCTATCTAGGGAGGTGGTAGAATCTCCATCTTTGGAGGTTTTTAAGGCCCGGTTAGACAAAACCCTAGCTGGGGTGATTTAGTGGGAGTGGTGCTGCTTTTTAGCAGGGGGTTGGACTAGATGACCTCGTGAGGTCCCTTCCAACCCTATTGTTCTATGATTCTAAGTGTAGACATAGCCAAAAACTTTACACTTTTGGCACATATCCTGTTCTGATAGTGCATTTTGCTATAATAAATTTGGCATGCTAGGGGCTCCAATCTCTCCAAATTTACTTCATTGAACTCTATTCCCTGCAGCCATAACCATCTGCTTTGGGATTCCACCCCACAAAAGGCATAAAGGGGCAAATTAGGCCTATTAACCAATAGGCTGAAAAGCCAGAGAGAACTAAGCCTAACTCCTGATGAAGTCCAGCTGTAGGAGGAGCTGGGTAGGGTTTATGAAGAGAGGAAGCTGGCAGTAGATGCGGGTTTCTAGTGAGGTGAGCCTGCAGTCACATTCCTAGATGTAAGGGGGTGAGAAAAAGTCTGAAAAGGCAAGGTAGGAAGCATTCCAGGGTGGGAGCAGAAAGGTCTGAGGATAGATCTGAACTACTGACTTGAGGATCCATGGACTGAAACCCAGTAGAAGCGGGGCATGGTTCCCCAAAAAGCCTTTGCAGGAGTGCACAGTCAGTGCAAAAATGGAGATGCAGACTGCCTGAAACTCTGCAAGGAGAGGATGACTGGCTTGGCTGGAGGGCTTAGCCTTGAAGAAAGGCTTGGCAACTTCTGGCCAGCAAGAGAGGGGCTGCAGGCCAACTGACTGAGGCAATGGGCTGAGTGACTGCAGGACAGCGCGCGGACAGTGGTGAGCTAATTCTCCAGATATGTCATGAGGAGGCACTGTCAAGTGAAGAATAGAGCATATACCTACTACACCATGAGAAAAACTCTCCCTCCTGATGATAGGGATTAAAATATTGTTCTATTAATAAGAGCCACAGATAACAGAACCATCAAAATATTGTACCCTTAAATAATTAAGTAGTAAAAGCAGAAAAAAAGAGCTAAGATTACAGAAATTTGATCTCTTCACAGCAGTAAATTTTTTAACAAATCCATTTGGCAGCAACACAATTTATCAAGTCAGCTGACTCCAACAAACAAACACACGGCCAAATATTTTTCTCCAGTTTTATTTTTGTTTTTCCTGCCATATAATTTTGATTGTTCAGTAAAGGTGTGGGACTGATAATTCGGAATACAGTTGCCCCCTTAGCGGTTCACAAAACAAGTACAGCATGGACAGCCACTGTGCAAAATTATTCATGCTGCCCTGCCAATTGGCTTCAATCCTAGCCAGGAAGGACAAGGAATGACACAAGCACCAGGCTCACTTAATCTCTGGTCATTTTGCAGAAGATGCCAGTTAGTGTTAACTGATACACAGTTGCCTGTCAGCTAGGAAAGAGATCAAGATTACTGTTAGCTCATATATTATCAGATACAGAGTCATGACAGCTTGGGACACCATGCAGGAATCAAATGGGTAAAGGCTCTTAAATCCATCTTCTGATCTATTCAGACTTTGCCAAATTCACGCTTCTTAGACAATCTTATTAGAATGTCTCTTTCATAGTTATTTCAGAAAATATAATTCCGTATCAAAAGCTAATTGAAATTAATGGCCTGACACACTGAAAAAAGCTTAAAGAAACTCACAAGTTGGCCATATTTTTTGCCCCCTCTACAGCGTCTCTGTGTCATTCTGAAGGCACACCATGGCTAAAAAAAGCTCTCTTAGCCAATTTCCTGAGGATTCCCTCGGCACAGGGGGAATCACCTGATGACATAGAATTGTCACAGCTGCTCTACTTTCTATCCCCAACCCAGCATAAGGGATGTAATTGGAGAAATATAGATGTTGTATTCTGGCTACCCCAGATGCTGGCACAGCTCTTTTGGGCCACAGTCAGGCAAGGTAACTTTGATCCAAGAGCCTCAAATGTTCCACACAGTTCCTTTCCCCTTATTCTTCCTGTTGTCTTGCTCTGTTGGATCAGATGATTCCACCCCTTATACATATATCCCTTCATAAAATCTACTCTAAGTATTTTAAATGATATGCTTCTTTAAAAGGTGAGAGGACATTCTGAGGATTTTACTTCCTTTCCGGATGCGAATGTTCAAAGAACAATCTCATTCTAAGGTACCTATGGAAAGCAAATCAGAGTACTTGAGATCAGGAAGCTGTATGTCAGATATTTCTTCTTTTTATGAATCACTACTGCCCAGACATTTTTCTTTCAATACAATAATCAGACATACAATAACCAAATACAGTAAGATAGATATAACTTACATAATCATGAAAGGCTTTAGCTTCACTTGAATGTTCACATGTTTCTCGTCTTTCTGGAGCTGCACAGTAGAGATCCCAAAATACACTACAAATAAAAAATAATGAGTTATAAAAGTAGCAAGAAAATAACTACAATATATAATATAACCTTATCTATAGTTATATATCACCTTCTATCCAAGGATCTCAAAATTCTTTACACATATTAATGAATTAAGTGTCATGACAGCCTTGTGAGTTAAGAAAGCACTGTCTTCTGATTCTCCCATTAAGGACACTATCGTTTAATCCAAGAATGTTGGAAGTTCCTTTGGTGAACAAATTCTTATCGCATATAGCAATGCAATAGCTGGAACCTTGTATTAACTCATATCTTTTGTGTGTGCCTGGATTTACTTACAAAACACTAAGGGGCACAAAGAAATTGAGACTTGTCCAAATACACACAATAAGACTGTGGGGGAGGGGGGGGGGAAGACTAGTACCTAGCTCTTCTAAGCTACAGTACTATGCCTTAACCAAAAGACCATAAAACAGTATATATATGGGTAGGTATAAGAAGTGGAAAAGAATACCACAGTTTACTACTTGGTTTATAAAAAGTTTTTTAAAAAAATCGTGCTGCCTTTATATGGCCCGTTTTATACTTGGGAATGGAGCTGTGTTTAAAAATAGTGTTAAAACACAGTTTAAATACTTCTTCATCTGAACCGTTTTTAACAGGATTTCATCAGCTGTATTAACTGAAAAAAGTATACAATGTTTACCTATAGTTTTGAGGCATTTTATCACTGCAGTCTCAAAGATCCTGGAATCAAAAGATCTACTGCATAATAAAACACTTTAAAGAATAAAATCAAAAATGAGTTTTATTTGGCTGAGCTCAGCCATAGGTGTTGGAGTCCCTATAAGATATCTTTCACTTGGTTCCCCAAGAACTCAGTTCAACTCTAGACTCGCCACTTAGGTTCTTTTATCTACAGCAAAGCTACGCCGAGCTAACCAGAATCAAGTACAGGAGATGGATATAGGGCATAGTACATAACCAAAGTTACAGATAAACCTCTTTTCTATACATGTACACATTACATTGCATTCACTATACATTGCTTTACATGTTTTAGGTTGTCTTGGCTACTTCGTAGGAACAAATCACTGTACAGGAAGCTCTATCCATGCACTCTCACAACTTACTGTCTATGTCATTTTATGTTTCAGCTTATTTTGTCCATTGTAAATAGTTCCCTGGGTTTTACCCCTTATCTTAGCTAGTTCAGACATTCTCTCTCAGCTTACTGACACATTTAGCTCTATAATTCTGCCTGCCAAGAAATGAAACTTCACCCATCGCCAATTACTCATGTCAACCCAGGCCTACGGTATGAGCGACCCAATTTAATTCCTTAGATTTATCTTTTAGTCATCATGCCATAGCTCATAATTTAGGAAAACTTTACTAGCTGTACTGACAGTTCCACTGCTGGTGATCACTATTAAAGGTGAACACAGATCAGGAAGACATCAGGAATAAAGTCTCCTTAAAGAATTTATTGCAGGGAAATCTAAAAAGAAGTTTGGTGATGATTATGTCACTTTTTTGTATTTATTGCATACTTTCCTGTGTCCAGGTGGAACCACTATATCACCTGTAATTTCATCCTTTGTTGTCAGTAATCACCATAATTATCCATTCATAGAGTATATATGGATTTATCAAATGTGTCTGGAATGTCCATATAGATATAGTACAACTTGGCTAAAAAGCAGGTCCTATAAATTGTTTTCTTCCACTGTTCCAATATTAAACTTTAGGATATTATATATAAACACAGAAATACATGTAAGTAAGTGTAATTAAATGTGAAAAAGTATAAGGCACTCATGTGGCATTTTTGTCAGAGATAATGGACTACTTTTGGAAGAGATGGAATTTGCGGAATTTTGTATGGTGCCCATTTATATGTTTCTGGTACATCTCCCAGCTTTCCAATTCTAATATATGCTGTGCTGACACCATCATTTCATAATACAAACTTTTGCTCCAGCAAAAGAAAGTTTTTGGGGAAAAAATGAGAGTGAAGGATACCACAGGCTAAGGGCTTCAATATGGAACTACTTCTTTTCTTTAAAAAAAAAAATTCAGGAGAAGTTAATGAAATCTAAAACAATATGGCTATGTTTCTTGGTTATGTTTTTGGAGATTCATTTGTTCCTGTTGGGCTCTCTCTTTGTTTTCTATACCAATTATTCTTGATGCACTTAGTAACATTTGCACAAAATTCACATGAATGTTTTTTATACCTCAAAAAGTTTAAGAAAAATAATTTGTCAGCTTAAAACAAGGATGAAAAGTTAGTATTTTAATATTCTTTTTTCTCCAGTTTTAAGCGTAGCCATTTGATTCCTCTCTCAACCTACTTTAGTTGGAAGAAAAGAAAATTATTAACACTTACCACCACCAAGAGTGCAAGAATCCGGGGGGTTCCCCCAATGTGATGTTTTTTTCCCATCTTATCTAAAAGGAATAAAATAAAGTATTTTATCCTTTTCCATTCAGTCTGATACAAGATACATTGACTAATTTACCCAAATAGGAAAGAGAGAATCTATGATTGTGCAGTTAGAAAAAGATTTATCAGCATGGATTTGGGATGACCACATAACACATCATACCACCATGTGCTCAGCATTTGTCACATATTTTGCAGAAAACCTATTTAATAAATATGCTAGTGTTTTTAAAATGTTTACTAGTATTACATTTAGCATCCCTCCACCATTAAACTAGGTGTTTTAGTTAAGGTCAAATGTACAGGTCAGAGAGAAAAATTAAAAATAATACATTTTAAATACCTCTAAAAATGACCTACAGTGCATATGAGCCACAACATTTTAAGAAAAGCTCAAAATGTTACAAGACAATCTATTGACTCTGCAAGTGGCAGTCTTCCCTCAAATGTCCAAATTGCACCAGCGTTTCAGTATGTTAAGGAACACTGTGGTGTTAGAGGCAACTAATATTCAACAGCAATTTTCACAAAGGTGCAGTTGTTCAGAGAAGGGAATAGCCACGAAATAGTAATTTAGCTAGGACATAAGGGATATCACAAATTCCTTCTCCAGTTACAATTTGATATAGAATTATTTACTTGCTGTCCTAAACAATGGAGAAGTATTGGTGTTTAAATATGCAACATTATGACACAGAGGTGGTGGCAACTCTATGAGTGGTGAGTGAAATGAGTCCTACTGTTGTGAGGTGCTTGGGGATCCTTTGGTATGAAATGTGGTGTTGTGCATAAATAATTATCTTAATAAAATAGACAATGGTTAAAGCTTGGCTTTTCAGAAGAAAATAAGATAATTTGGTACCCAACTCCCAATGAATTTCAAAGCCCAATTCTCAAAGAATTTCAAGATCAGCTAATCAGACAGATATAAGGTCTACATATGGCTGGCCAGAAGGGAACACACAGATCAAACAGGTCATCATCCCAAACAAGCACCAATAAATCTGTTCTACCATGTTATGATGTTTTGTGTAAATGTTACTTACTTCACTGAAAAACTATTTTATATATTTAAAAAAATATATTGGGATTATTTTTTGTACGATTCTGCTGGTCAAGTCAGATCCTATGAACCAACAACACAGGACTCAGGTGGAAACAAACAAACGTAGTTAGAGATATAAAAACCATCCTTTCAAATGTAGAAATCCAGACAAAGTGTAAATTAAAATAAAAGGCAAAGCAAGAAATGAAAAAGATATATTTTAAATTAAACTCTTCAAATGCACCAGAATCAAGAAGACTACATGTGTGCATTAGGAATAACTTCAGTGAATCACCAGGAACAGATGCTATTCTTCAAAGTGTTCTAAAGTAAAGTAAACAGAAAGTAAGGTGCTAAGAAAGATGTGTTGTATGTACTTCACCCCAAAACTGTTAACGAAAGATAGATCTGTAGTAAAAGTCGTACCTGTGCACAGGGCCAACATAAGGCCTATGTACTACCTAAATCCTTCAAAATATGGCTTGAAGGGGACTTAACTGGTGCATAGGCTTTGTGCTGCCTCCCTTCACAGGGGTACATTTCATTCTAGTCAGCATCTTCAAAACAGAAGCCTGGGGAGAAAAAGATAGAGCTCTCTCATATTTTTTATGCAAATTATATTTTCTTCTGTTTACCTGCTGGATATTAATCTGTCTGACTGCATGGATTTAAATCTAAAGAGTCTGTTAGAAAGAGCAGGCAGGAAATGGAACAGTTCCGGAGATATCTTCAAGAAAAATATCAAGGGTCCTTAAGAGAACAATGGTTGGGCTATTAATAGGGAAATACTTACTTTACTGTCACCAGACAGGTTAACCAGATAATTTTTCCAGGGCTAGAACAAAAGACACTGACCTATTTAAAAAGCCCTGAATAGAGAAGAAGGGGGTGGAGAGTGAGTGGAAAGCCAGCTGATGGAAAACACTGTGGGACAGATATAAGAGAGAGAAAAACTGTAGTAGGGCAGCCTGTCCCTTCTTCTACATATGGCTGATATAAATTTAGAGCAACAACTATAATTTTATATTCACATGGTTAAGCCAGATAGTTGTGTCTGGAGTAACAAAGTGCATTGCTGTGATACCTCCTTTGTATTTGTGAATAGGGCTTTGACTTGCTATATGTTCCATGATCTCTTCCAGGTGACCACAGTCACGCACTGGAGAGTCTTTAATTTTCCATTTGTGCAGCAAGTTTCTAGATCTGCCATGGTTTATATGGATGTGGTTTAGGGTTGCCCATAAGCTTTGTGGGAGAACAAAGCCAGGGTTCTTCTGTGTCACGTCTTTTACAAGGTGTTTATTGCTAACTTCTCATTAACTCTATTCAGCTTTCCAAGCTTCATCAGGGTTGAAGTTGAATTATTAAAGGTTAAACACATGGGTCCAAAAGGGCTTATATGATTTCAAGAGGTGGTGAGGAACACAGTTACGGTCCTGGTGGATGGGAAGACAGCAGCCTTCACATGGCCCACTCTGTTAAGTGAGAAATTACAACTAATGCCATCAATTTGGCAAATCCTAACTTCAGGCTGCTTGAACATAGTGCAGCTCCAACCATGCCTCTTTCTCCTGGCTATGCCTCCTAAACTGGAACCAGAAGAGAAGGTAGCTTAAGAGTGTCTCCTGTGCAGTCTGCAGATCCCCCACACAGTAGGAATCTTCAGTTGGCCTTATCTGGTGTGTTTGTAGTCTCATTGCACCTATGGATCAACACATAAAGAGGACAAAGCATGGTGGAGAATCTATGTCTTCATCTTCCCTTATAAATTAACCGTCTAGATGACCTCGTTTTTTCTCGTCTCTCACTGTTCTCCAATATGCCAATATAATTCTCATAAGTTGTTCAGAACTGAATGTAGCAATTCAGATAGAGTTGCACAAAACTTATATATATATAAAAACCTATCCTGTTTTCTGTGATACAGAGACTCATTATATGCACCCCAAAACTGGATGAGCTTTTCTGGCAGCCATATTACACTGAAAACACATATCTAATCTGCTCTCTATTATCACTTGCTTGTCCCTTTCATAGTTTTTGCTTCCCAGGGTTCTTTGCCCCACCAATTTATCTGTATTTTGGATGATTTCCCCTACAGATGTATTAGTACACAGTTTTCAAGCTGAATGACATCTTATGGTTTTCAGCTCAGATTTCTATCTTTTTTATGCCTGTTTGTATTATTTTAAAACTTGTGACAATTATAATTTGCCCCAATATAGTATCTTCTACAAATGCCAACAATGTTCCATTTATTCTTTCTTCTGCACCATTAATGAAGTTAAAAGAAGCCCATAGATCCTTGTACTGTTTAGCAGATACCACACATCAACTCAGTATATTGCTATTTATCACTGCTTCTTGCTCATGATTTTTCAGCCACTATTAGTTCACATTACAGTGCTTCTATCTTCTCAAGATTTTGAGAGACACTGTATTGAAGGCTTTTTCAAACATCATATGTCACATTTAGAAGGTTCCCCTCATCCACTCTCTTTGCAAATCTACACTAAAAACAAGCTAAGTTTTACATTGCAAAATTTTCCCTTATAAATAAATGCTATTTTTGCTGAGCCATAAATTATCCTGCTAATTTTTAAAGTTTTTCTCTTAATTATTTTGCCACTATTTTACTAGAGAGAGAAATTAGATATGCCAGATGGTAACTGCTGGAAACATTCTTTATATTAAAGAATAAAAAGTTCTATCAAAATTTGCTTTTCTCCAGTTTTCCAGTAGCATTCCAGTAGTCCGAGACTGTTCAAATAGTCATCAGCAGCAAAATAAATTTATTACCACCTGGATCTATGCGATCTAGGACAACTGATTTTGAGATGCAGAAATTTTCCAACTTATTACCTTGCCTGCTCTTTATTCAATGTTGTTTTCCCAAGCTCTTCATTTCCCGTTAGTTAACAAGACTATTTAAGAAAATAAGTTAAAGCGAGATTTCAAAAAGGAGTTCAGTATCTCTGACACACACATCATTTTTTCCAATCAGAGATCAGGGTTTCTGAGAAGACTAATTTACGTGGATTTTCAAAAGATTTATAGACTCCTTTAGCAGAGACTATGAAGACAAAATGAATAATCTTAAGGTAAAAGGCAAAAGTACCATCAGGAGTTAAAAACTGGTTAAGCAATAGGACACAAATAGTTATAATATGTAACTGAATCTTCAGATTAAGAGAAGTTGTTAATAGCATGGCATCTTAGCGTGTATTGAGACCAATGTAGGTCTACATCATCTATGATACACACACACACACACACACACACACACAACAAGGACAGAGTCTGGATGTATATGATGGTATAGTTATATGACGGCATAGTATAAAAGATTTAATTGACATGTGTTTGGAATGGCTGCTTCATCCACAGCTGGTGAAACCATGAGTAAGTTGTACAGGTCATCCCAAACAAGTATTAATAAAACTATGCATTTCATAAATGCCATATCTGTTACATAAAACCAGTGCAACCTTTATATGTTGAAAGACAGGCAGGGTGGGGGTACAAATCGCATCAGTGAATTCTTATGCAAAGTTGGGAGTGCCTTGTGCCAGAGAAGGGAAACCATCTGGTTAGCATAGACTTAAAAATTCAAGTTTATGAGTATAAACTAATATTCACAATGTTGCTTTATTCTTTTATTTAAAAAAGAATACAATTAATCTATTTGCACATACTCTCAAAATTGTGAAAGAAAAGATGGAAAACATACCTCTGATAAAAATGTCTGGGCAGATTTCTGTGCTCCTACATGGAGCAGGTATTCATATACATACAGTGCTAACCTGGAAAATGAATGAAAAAAGGTATTCAGTATAGACAATCTGTTTGTTGTTTGTTCTGGTTTGTTTGTTTTTCTCTTTACAAATAGCCTTAGAAATTAACAGATTGCATTATGTACTGGTTGACTGCAGAAAACATCATGTACTAAAAGTGTCAAATCCACTATTATCTCAATTCTCAACTTTTAAACTAGAGCATGTAGGTCAATCACAGCAGAACTGTTTAAATAACAGTTAACAAAATATTATTAAAAAACCTAAATTAGTCTATGTCAATATTTTAATGATATTTTGAACAGATGCCCAGCTAGCTCATAGCAGTTCAGTTACTGCTGCTCTATATTTACCCACACCAACCCAAGCCTGCAGTAAAAAACACAACATATCCATAAATTATGGCAATGCTAATTTTAAGCAAATTTTTACTTGTGGAACGTATCAAACTGTTAGCACCTTTGACCAATATGCTGTTTATTTACAGAACATGTAAACCACTGGCTGCAGCAGCAGTAAAAGCTTTCTTTGCTTAATCAATAATCATTGCACCCCCTATACTGTTATGGAGGGACCATCTCCCTAGGGGAAATGTATGTTAATCTTAAAATCCACTCATTGGTCCCTTGTGTTTCTACTGAGATAGATGATAAGGGTGCCGGTTATGGTCAGAGCTCTGAAATAAGGAGCATAAAAGCAGATCCCCAGCTATGCATATCCCCACTGAATTCAACCAGGCTCCATGCAAAGCTCATTGTATGATTGGGGCAGATTTTGTGAATACTTGTGCACTGAAACCAGGGTTGAGAACACCATTTCATACAACCCACTAAACAATCATGAAATGGCAAAGCTCAGGCCCTAATAACATAAACTGGATTTGAATCAGTGACCTACAGGAGAAAGACTTTTTTATCCTACTACCTTTTCCCTAAAGAAACCATAATGCTTTTTCTCACAATGAAGCAATTGAAGATCAGTATACATTTCTTTTTTCAGGGATTTACATCTCTCCTGAAAAAACTGCTCTTCTCAGAAATTGTATATAATTGTCTATGCCCAAGAAAGGAAAGGGAGTCTGGCTATTACACTGTTTTAAGAATGTAGTTCTTTGTTCTTTATTCTCCAAGCAATCTGAGGAGAATCTGAACTAAATGCTGTCTGTTTTTAAAAGATTTTATATTAAAAATATGTGGTGCTAACTAAAAAGGAGATAGAAAAGAGGCAGAGAAAGTCTACTACTGCTCAGGAAAGTTCATGTTACCACTTGGTTGGATAATGGTCGGAATCTGCAAGGGCACTGATAGATTGCTACCGTAATTAATAGTCTAAAAAATGCAGAAATAAAATGTGAAAATATAAAATACAAAGGAGAACATTCCAAGAGACTGATTTTTCTTGATTTACATTTTGATTATTCAGTCTCTCCTACTACATCTCCAATATCATAAAGGAAACTACAAACTTGATTTCTCCCGTATGTCCGTGAGTTAACAAAGCATCTGATTCCTTCCAATCTGAGCCTTGAAATTGGTGGTAATACGCACATTTTTAAAATTCAGGAATATAATATGTATTTACAAAATACTGCTGATATGGGCTTGGATTAAACACCCTTCAATGCCCACCATTTTCATAACACTATACTATAGGGAGGAAAATATTTTAAGATTTTAATGGGCTGCTGTATTATTAGGTGCTGAACTACTAAAGAGGTTCTCAGACCCTAGAGTGATGGATGGGTGCCAAAAAAAGGACCTAGAGAGATAGAGAGGATCACTCATAGTGTAATTTCTCACCCCTCACATACTTTTCCATTATTTTAATCCATTAACCCAGAGTTGATGGGTTATCTGGCTCCAGTTTGTTAATCAAATTGCAACTTTGAACAAGAAAACTGAAAGATGGTGACAATTTTTTCTAGTTGTATCCCTGTTCAATTTTAAGAAATTTGTGCAAGTAGACAAAATCTCAGACCAAAATTATTTTAAAAGGAAAGAAATGAAATCTTTATAAAAATAAAGATAAGGATAACCTGGTACCTAAAAATACCTGGAATATATATCTGTATTGATCCTTCTGAGACAAAGAAGCTGTTTTTTTCTTTTCTGTTAAAAACAGCATCACCTCTGTTAGTTCAAGTCCACAGTGTAGATGTAAAAAAAATCAATATGTCCATATCCTTTCTCTTGTTGAAAAAGAAACCAGGAAAGCACAAGAAACAAAAGCTTACTGAAGATACAGTACATTAAAATCATAAGACTGCCCATTTGCCCAAAGCTTCAGCAAATATTGTACAACAATATCTAATTTACACTATAGAACTTTAATATCTAAAAAATATCATAAATCTCATCCAAAGACTCCTGGATTTTCTACCTGTGAAGTAGACAACATATTATTGGAACTCCAGTATTAGAAACGCCTTTTTTTGTGTATTTTGAAAACCCAAAGCAGCTCTAAAAGCTCTACCTGAGTACAGTTAGTGTCCTCTGCAGATCAAAATAAAGGATTTACAATAATGCCACATGCTTTTTATGATGAATTATTATATACTGGTTTAAATCATCAAAATAGTAACTGTGGGTCTTAGGTCTTGAAGAAGACTGCTTTGGGAAACTAAGGGTAGGATCATATTAACTGAGTGATTCCACAATCCCATTGGTAGAAAAGTTTAGGACCTCTTCAGAGGAACAGTTTCCATGAACACAAGTGAAGCAGGAGGAAAAACACAAGCTAATCCAATTGGTTCTTATCTCTCAATTTTTCACATCCCTTGTTATACTATCAGGAAGTCTTTAGGGACATTAACAGTATTATAAATTCATCCAAAAATAAATGTATTTGCCTCAGAGATAAAAAGAAAGATAATACTGTTTTCTGCATTAGCCATACAGAAGGATCAATGAAAATTGATGCTTTGTGGAAAGACAGTGAAGAAATCAAAAAAGGGGCAATACTGTGCAACAAGGGGAATTAAGGGAGGCAGTGACTACAATTATGGTATGAAGAAAAACTAGAATAAGGAGCTTAAAATGGACATAATCTAAGTATATAAAATTATCAGGCAGAGATCAAATAGACATTAATTTACTTGGTTGGTATCTAAGAAAAGAACATGAGACAAACTTTGCCTTAAAAGGGCTCAAGCCCAAAGTGATTTTTGCAAGGAATGTAATGTACTTGATAGACCAGTGTAAGAAATGGACTACACAATAGCAAGAATTAATGTCAAACTGTCACACTTATAGGATGATAGTAAGTACTCAGGCTGAGGTAAAGCAAGGTGACTAGTTCAGCTTCTCTCCATCCTAAATTTTTCTGCAGCAAAACTGTTATATAGGTCAGGTTTTTCTCAGACTTAGTCTTGGTTATGACAGTAAGAGTCTATCATAGTCTTTTAGTGTCATCCAGCTTGATAACAGAGCAACTACCAACATGTTGATCAATGGTGTCAGAGTTTTACTGATGCACCCCTTCTATGAATTCCAAACCATTTTTTCTGGATACTCTAAATGTTGAAATTTAGTTACACTGGTCTGTTTTTCTATCTGCATCTGCTTTTTGAGATGACGTACATGAAAAATAGAATTACAGAATCATGGACATATAAGGCTGGAAGAAAACTTGAGAGGTCATCTAGTCCCACTACGATGGTGAGGCAGTCCCGAATTTACCTAGACCATCTCTGACAGCTGTTTGTCTAAACTGTTCTTAAAAACCTCCAAGGACAAGGAATCCAGAAGCTCCTTAGGAAGCCTATTCCATTACTATCTTACAGTTAGAGACCAGTGCAGATACACAACTGTGGATCTGCATCTGCCCCAGTCAGCTTACCTCTGACCACAGTCTGCAGTCTAGGCAGTCACACCTGCAGACACCTGTAGCTCAGGGGCTCCCAATCAGCTGTTTGGAGGCCAGACCCAACAACTGATGGAAGGCAGGGCAGCCCAGTGGAACAGTTGTGGTGGGCTGCAGGGGAGAGCCCCATGAAACAACTGATGGGCAGCCAGCTTCCATCCCCATGTCAAAGACAAGGAAGCAGTCTGAAAGGCTATGAGCTGCAGACAGCTGTTTCCCCACCTTTCAGATCTGCATCCAATCTACCATCCACAAAAAAATGATCCCTGTATATAAAGCGGATATCCATGGATTTGTAGGGCTCTACTTTTAGTTAAAAAGTTTTTCCTAATATCTAACCTAAATCTCCCTTGCTGCAGATTAAGCCCTTGTCCTATCTTAACAGGACATATTGATCCCCATCCTCTTTATAACAGCCCTTAACATTTTATAAAACAGTTATCAGGTCCCACTCAGACTTCTTTTCTCAAGAGTAAACATGCCCAATTTTTTTAACCTTTCCTCCTAGGTTTTCTAAACCTTCAGTTTTTTCCATTCTCTTCTGAACTCTTTCCAATTTTTCCACATATTTCTCAAAGTGCTATGCCCCGAATTAGACACAATGTGCCATCTGAGGCCTCACCAGTACCGAGTAGAGCTGAATAATTACCTCCCATGTCTTACATACGAAACTTCTGTTAATACAACCCAGAATTAAATTAGCCTTTTCAGCAACTGCATTGCATTATTGACTCATATTCAACTTGTGTGTGACCCTGCTGTGCCTAGGGTAGCCACCTGAAAATGCCAAGATCAGGGCAGGCTGCAAAAGGGAGAGCAGATTCTCTCAGTACTGATGGGTGACATGAAGTCAGACTTCCCAGTCAGTCACAAACAATGCTTCTGATCCCCTTCACTGATTATCAAGAAGCTACAACAAAATACAAACTGCCCCCCTTTACTGAATTTCAGCCACTGGTCCCCAATCAGCCAGTGGGTCTAGTAAAGAGATAAATTACTTAAAACTCCATGCTCTTTACCAAAAGGGTTCTCCTGACCCCAAAGGATCAGCCACATTGCCACATAAGTTTGGATTTAACCCAAAATATCAATCCTTTAGTAACTAAAACTAACGAGTTTATTACAGAAGGAAAGAAAAACTGTAAGAGAACTGTTAAAGGATTAAAGCAAATCACATACATACAAAATGATTTGAAACTCCATATACAATTAGATTCTTGGCAGAATTTGGAGTTTGCAGGCTTGTATGGTTCCTCTGGTGAACACTCAGTACCTGGATGGGTCTCAGTCCTTTCATTTACAGCTTCAGTTGTAGATGAATAGATCCAGAGGTGGGTGATAGCTGTAGATTGAAAAACTCAAAGACTGAAGACTGAACTGAAGACAAGATGGAGGTTGTACAGCTGCCTTTTATGTCCCTTGGCCTTTTCAATGCTGTGTATGGAAATTTGTAGCAATAAGATGGATTCCAGAGTCATATGAGTAGAGCCCTGCAAATCCGCAGATATCCGCATTATATCCGTGAATATCCACATCTGCAGATACAATGAGGATATCCGCAGACAATTTCTTGTGGATGCAGATTGGTTACAGATCCACATATTTGCATCTGTATGGGGCTAGAGCCCTACAAATCTGCGGATATCCGCATCCGTGGATACAATGCGGATATCCGCGGACCATTTCTTGCATATGCACATCGGATGAGGATCCACGTATTTGTATCCGCGCAGAGCTCTACATATGAGCAAGTCCTGGTGACTCATCAGGTCTCTCCCTGGGTCCATTGCACCTGAGAGTTTTCTTAATTGGTCATTAAACTGGTTATTGCTACAGCCATTCTGACTGGGGCATGGCCCAGAAACACAGCACAAGTTAAAATATGGATATACCAAATATATTCATAACTTCCAATACAGATATGACACATACACATAAACAATCTAATCATTATTAGCAAACTATAACTTTTCTATCGGTATCTGACATGGCATATTTCATATGGATTATTGTAATTTTGAAATATTGATGTTCAAGAATATCATAAATAGTCCCCATAATCCAGACAGCATCACACTCCCACGTTTTATATACGACATTCCTGTTAATACAACCCAGAAACAAATTAGCCTTTTTTAGCAACTTTTTAGCAATTATTGGCTCATATTCAACTTGTGATCGATTAAAACCCCCAAATCCTTTTCAATAGTACAACCACCTATCTAGTCATTCCCATTTTGCAGTTGTACATTTGATTTTTCCTTCCTAAATGTAGTACTTCGTACTCATTTGTATTTCATTGTGTTAATTTCAGATCAATTCTTCTGTTTTCAAGGTCATGGTAAATTCTAATCCTGTCCTCTAATATGCTTGCAAACCCTTCCAGCTTGGAGTTATCTACACATTTTATAAGCATACTGTTCCTTCCATAATCCAAGTCATTAATGAAAATGTTGAATAGTCCCAGACCCAGGGCAGACCACTACTCAATCTCACTAGATACGTATTTCGAGTCTGATGGGAACAGTTGATAATTACTCTTTGAATACAGTCTTTCAAACAGTTATTCACCCACACTATAGTAATTTAATCAAGACCATGTTTCCATAGTTTGATTATAAGAATGTGAAGTAGAACTGAATTAAATACCGTACTAAAGTCTAGATATATCACATCGACTGCTTCCCTTCATCTGTTAGGCCAGTAATGCTGTCAAAGAAGGACACATATATAGTAAGAAGCATCCATGAAGATTCCAAAACTGACACACCCTTTAAGGAATTCTGTTCAATTAGTCACCACCTGAAGGTATTGCCAGGAAATAAACAGTGATAATCCCAGGACTAGCTTGTTAGATATTAGGGAGAAGATTCTGAAAAGGATATAGGTAAATTTAATAAGAACCTATTAATTTAGAGCACGTCGGCAAATAGTCCACTGTTTAAAATTACATAACTCCTCCACCTT
The DNA here is from genome assembly GCA_007922175.1 of Pelusios castaneus. Classification (NCBI taxonomy): domain Eukaryota; kingdom Metazoa; phylum Chordata; order Testudines; family Pelomedusidae; genus Pelusios; species Pelusios castaneus. The sequence continues at coordinate 1,564,122 of ML685830.1, forward strand.
CAAATCAAGGGATTAGGAAAGAAAAAAAACAAACTAATTTTCTATAAAGCGATCCATGAAAATCAGAAAGCTCACCTCTTGTTTTGATTTTGTAGAAGTCTGAATTCCAAACCCTGATTGAAAAAAATCAGACCCTTAAGCCAAAGCGTACTGACAACCACCCTGGCAGTAAGGTGGTTACTGTCAAATAGCCTTTTTGGAAAGGATTCACTGAGAAAATACAAAGATATAGTGCCTTCATTTACTTATCTTAAAATTATATTTTGTTAGATCTTGTAACTACAAGTTGACGTTTCAGAGACAGGAACTTGGCCTACCTGCAAAAAGAGATTAAAAAACTCAGGGAGGGATATGCCAAATTCTAATTCTTTCTGAGTATATCTCAAAGGGAATGAGTAGGCAACGCAACAACTTTCAATCTATATTGCTAAACCAGGCAACAAGAATAGAAATGCAAAGTAGTTCTAAATCAGGTTGTTTCTTGAAGTTCAAGGGTTGGGAACAGAAAGTACGGTGATTGTAAGAAGTCAGACTCCATTTTCTCATGAGAACTTCCTGATAATCCAATTGGAATCACACAACCGTTACATATGGCCTGGCAGATTTAAAACAAAAGAAAGTAAAGCTATTTTACTTGTTCTGGCTAGTCATGTGCCACAATTAAACAATATGGTTTAACTGAAGGTCTGGTTATATATAATCACAAACTAGACTAATATAAAGTTAAAGCAGCAGAGCCAAAACTTCCTGTTCCTCATATTTAGCACAGTGGCAAAATGACATTCTAAGTATATCTCATGTACCCCTTGATATCCTCAACAGCTAGAGTTATCTTATTGCTGTGCTAGAAACTGTTGTCCCTTTTATATAAAATCTATCAAAAGGGAATTAGTGTGATCTCAAGAAACTGTCAATTTATTCCTTGTGCCAGTAGATTTTGTATATTCCTTGCAGCAATAGGTTATGCTAAAGTCTGACACCTGGAACAAAAAAGGATTACAGGTCAGAATATTTCAATTGTAAACATAAGAGAAATTAATCTGTCATTTTGCAAGCTTTCTTTTTTTCTTACATTAATTACTCAGGGCAAATTTTGTATAAAAATATCCTATATGAACTTAATATTAACAATAACCGTAAAAGGAAATTGAGAAGTGATTAATTCATAATATAGTCAATAACTATATGTAATTTGGGGGGAGAAACAATAAAAGAAAAACAACACACATTTTAAAAAGGATAAGGCAAAGAATTACTCAATAACTCCTCCTCCTGTGTGTGATCTCATTGATTTAGTAACTTAAAAATAAGGCTTACCCTTTTATACTATGAGATTGTAGGATTCAGCCTGTATTTAAAAATATTATAATGACTAAATAAGGATTTTTAAGTTTGAAGCTGCCTAAAAATATTTTGTATGGTTTCCCAAATTAATTTCTTTGTTAGTTTTCAATATTGCTCTAAGCCTCAATTTCATTTTTTTTTTAATTTGAAGCTTTTTAAAAATTAGAAGTTGAACGATACCTGTATGGGGAAAAAGTACAATAAATTTTGAGGCCCCAATGCAATTATTTCATAAATTCATTTTGCTGTGAACTGTAAATTTCATTTAAAAAAATCTTTATTTTCATGGTAGTTCCATCTAACAGCTATGCTTGTTGTTCACGTGGTATTCGAGGCTTGGTAAGACAACAGAGTCCTGTGGCACTTTTTAAAGTGCCACAGGACTCTGTTGTCTTTCTACAATAGACTAACACAGCTACCCCTTTGGAATTAGGCTTGGTAAGGATCTAATTATGTAAAGGGTTTTACTCCCACACCCAAGCAGTTATTTCTGTAATCAGACCCACTGAAATTAATGGGAGTACTTGTGCAGGTAGCTGCTTTCCATTGGGAATGAAGGGTTCACAATTTGGCCCTCAGTGAGTTGTTTTAACAGATTATAGCTGCTCAAGGGTTTATGTTCTTAAACCCTAATCCCAAATACATATGCTCTCTGACTCAATACTTCCTGATGCCCACATGTTATTACTATTTCATTATTTACAAATAAAAGACACCATTTTAACAGAAATAAAATCCATGGTACATGCCAAATAAAGAAGGGCCCTTTATTACCAAGAACCATGGAGCTGTCTTGAAGACAGCTGTCTTGAAGGCCCCCTAAGTTGCAAAGTAGTCAGGCAGAAAGCACAAGCCTGCAGAGCCCCTGCCTAAACTAGGGATGTTTATATAGCATGGGGGTTACAGCAGCATAGATATGATGCCATACTGCCTGTAGGGTAAATGCACACTACAGAGATAGAAGGGATTCTTCGTTTGTCACTGTGGTAACCCCTCCTCCCCATGTGATGGTAGCTAGGTCTATGGAAAAATGCTTCTAATGACATAGCCATGTCTACTCCAACAGTTTAAGTCAGCATGGCTATGCTACTCAGAGTTATAGATTTTTCACACTCCTCAGCACTGTAGCTATATTAACTTAAGATTTAAGTGATATAGTAGATAGGTTTAATACCTTTAGAAATGGGTGGACTGATTTAAATCAAGCCCATTTAAATCATTGTTTTAAATCATGATTTAAATCACCAAGAGAAAATAATTTACTTAAATCAAGTTTCCCCACTGATACTTCTTCACAGTTTTTTAAACAATAGTGCAAATCTGATCACTAAAATATGTTAATTTACAACTCAATACAGCGTTTTGCATCTAGGAGGGTATACTTTGTGTAATTTTTTTTAGATAACTTGATTTTTATTAATTTAGGAAATAGTACATAATACTTATTACCTGTCTCAAGCTGCAGATGCAGCAGCAGAACACTAGAAATGGTAAGAACTAAATCACACACAAAAACACAATAGCACTTATATTTTATTAAACTAAATCTTAAATGTTACATAAATGTTTCAAATGTGCAACTGCAGCAGTTTCCTGAGTTGTCTTGACAGCTGTCCTTAAAAAATGTATTATGTGTTTATTTTTATTATTGTTTATTTTAAAATTTTATTAACTCTACCACACAAGTCATCACAACACTTAATGTACACTATCCTTAAAACTTCTACAACTAGCTCTCATCTTCCTCATTCCTACTGTCATTTTTATTCATAGACTGAAACAGAAATACAAGTTTTCCTGCTTTTTCAACTCCAAGTCGATTTCTTAGCTTTGAGTGAATAATACCAAACGATGAAAATGTTCTCTCTGTGCCTTCACAGAAAACTATTCCTGTGAAAAGTTAGCTTAGCAACTAAAGGAACTCTATTTCAAGGTGCCTGGCTAATGATTTACACCAATTCAAGGCAGTGACTTTGTTCAAAACACCATCAGTAAACGTGTACTGTTTAAATTGTTCCACTACAGTCCTGAAATTTATTATGACTAGCATAATTGAGGAGTGATTTTGAGATGCCCATGCTCATGGCAGCATCATCATCTTCTTCAGGAGTTAAGCATCGATCTACTTTTATATCGGGGTTTGAGAAGGTTCGCAAGATAATGAGGTAGGGTTTGTGCTTGACCCATTTGCTTCTTTATTGCCTGCAGTTTAATTTTCTGGTGAGGTATTTCTTTATTTAATGTCTCTTGAAGTGCCTTCCAAATTCTGATAGCATCAGCAATGCAGCAACAATGACTCTGAAGTTTGTTTAAGGCTATGGATATAGATGCCTGTATACTGAACATATCCTCTACATTCCTCTTTAGTCCAATGTTAGATACTTTGGATGAGATACTTCCATCTATTATATCATGGTTTCCATCACAAAGTTTTAAGAGAATAGGCTAGTTCTTTAGAAATTGATTGAAACAATCAACCACAGAATTCCACTGGACATACTGAGAGAGAATTAATTTGCATCCTCTTGCTCTCTTCAGTGAAGCTGAAGCAAAATGGTTGTTACCAAATGGTTGTTACAGAAGTATTTTGCAACATCAACAATATTTTCTTTTATTCCTGGAGAAGACATACTTAAGTCTTTGGCTAAAAGATGCATTAAATGGGCACTGCAGCCATATGTTATTAAGGAGCATCCGTCAGTTTCTTCTTCTAAGTATCATCTGATCTTTGCCACATTAGCAGCACTGTCTGAGACAAAAATGCATGTGACAGTTGAATTTTTCTTCACAGTTTATTACAGATTTCACTGCCCCTTCTTTTAAATATTCTGTTGTGTGGGCATTTCCCAATGTATCTATTGTTTCTGAAAGATATGCAACCCCATCTTCTCTTGTCACACAGGCACATATTACTGGATCATTGTGTACATTGCTCCACCAATCAAGGCTTAAACTGGCAAATTTCCCCTCAGTATTTCTTGCACTCTGTTTAAGTTCCTGCTTATATACTGTATCTAGCAACCATCCATCAATGTCTCCTCTACCAGGTGAAGTGTACCCTGGTCGTAAGGACTTAAGCATGTCAATGAAGTTTTTATTATTAACGATGCAAAGAGGAGAATGTGTGGCATAAATGAACTAAGCAATCTTTTCATCTATGGTGTCTCGTTGGAATTTGCTGATCCTTACTACAAACCCATCCATGGTGGTGGTTTTACTGGATGATTGAAATCCTTTGCTTGCTACTAATACTTTGTTTGAAATACAGTTAGTTGGAGCACTACTGCTAAAAATACCAATGGATAATGACTCTGAAGTTGTTACAGAGAGACAAAGTATCTTATGCTTAAATGGGATCCTGAAACAAAATTCAAAAATGATTTTGAATAGTCATTCTTCTCAGTTCTTCTTACTCTATTATTCAGTTAATCATTTACATTTTTTTTAGCAAGGATGCAGACCCAAATCCAAATTACCAAAAACGCTAAAAATTACTGCACTTAGGGTGCGTCTACACTAGTAAATTAAGTCGACTTAAGCAGGCTTAAGTCGACTTAATTTACTCTGCGTCCACACTGGCATTTTCTTAAGTCGACTTAAGCTACTGCTTAAGTTGACTTAAGGAAATTTAAAGTCGACTTTATTGCTTAAGTCGACTTCTTAAGTTGACTTAAGCAGTGAGGACGCCCTAAGTCGACTTAGGGCAGGGGGAAAAGGGAGCCCCTGCTCCCTTCTCCACAGGAAGCCGCTAGCGGCTTGTTCTGGCTCCCTTCTCCCTGGGACCGCTCAGGTCCTGGGGGGAAGGGAGTGCGGGGCTCCCTCCTAGACGGGACCCAAGAGGTTCCGGGGAGAAGGGAGCCCCGTGCTCTCTCCTAGCCGGGACCTGAGCGGTCCTGGCCGAAGCGGGCCCCGCGCTCCCTCCTAGCCAGGAGCAGTCCCGGCCAGAAGGGAGCGCGCTGTTCCTTTCTGTCCGAGAACCGCGCTCCTGCTGTCAGGGAGCCCCCAGAGGCTTCTCGGCAGCTGGAGCACCGCCGTGCCAGCAACTGCCGGCGCTTCAGCTGCTGGGAAACCTCCGGGAGCTCCCCAACTACCGGAGTGCCAGCAATTGCCAGCATGGCGGCGCTCCAACTGCCGGGGAGCCCCTAAGGCTCCCCGGCAGTTGAAGCGCGGTCCCCGCAAGGAGCAGGGACTGCTCGATTTCGGCCAGAAGGGAGCGCAGGGCTCCCTTCTGCCAGGGACCTGAGCGGTCCCGGCCTGAAGGGAGCTGAGCAGTCCGGGCCAGAAGGGAGCTCCGTGCTCCCTTCTCCCCTGGACCACTCAGGGGCTTCGTGCCTCCGGGAGAGCAAGCCTCTGGGAGAGTATAGACTCTCTAAGTCAACTTAGTAAGGCCAGGTTTAAGTCGACTTAAGAGTCCTGTATAAAGTGTCTTGGTAAAGTCGACCTAAATTTTTCAGTGTAGACATAGTCTTAGAGTGCACTTAATTTTGGAGTAAGCCCCATTGAACTCACTGGCACTTTTGTTTTTTGAGAAAGCAAGTATAGGATGGGGTTCCCTTAGGAAAGCTGAGTTATGCTGAAAGAAAATAGGGAATAGACTTATGCCATCGCCATTATGGTCTGTGGCCATGATGTTTCAAAATAAGGGGCGTGTATTTTGTAATATAAAATAAAAAAATGACACCCTTACTGCAGCTCTCTATACCATATACTTGGGTGGTAGCTTCTAAACCTAGTCAATTAATTAAAAAAGGCATAACGATTAACTAAGCTAAACTTTTTTTCTAGAAACATTTAATTTAGCGAACAACTTGGGAAATCACTTGTTAAATCACACCTATACGAAAAGGCATAGAGAGAGTCTTGAAGAAAGATGCATTGCAAAATGAATTATTTAAGTTACTATCCGGTTGACCCATATTGTTCTTCAGACATATCCTCATCTTCATCCACATCATTTTCTTCAAATAAGCAGTTTTCATTATGATGGTTCGTTCTTGCACCTAGGCCCTGAATCTCCTTGCACTGCTTACACTTGACATGATTTCCTTTTCTACCCAAGGAAGGAATTTCTTCAAAATATTCCCAGATACCACCTCTCTTATGCCCAGAAGTCATGACAGTTTTTCTGTGGTGATAGTGTGAGGGAATGCAGGAAGCTGTGTGGTTACTTAATAATGTCTTCTCTTTTTCTTTCCAGTTCAGTATACTGTTCCTTTCTACCCTGCCTCTGTCCTTTCCTAAATATTGTTTCTCTGTCTTTGAGACAGTGTCTTTACTGCCTTGCTTGGCCCAGCTCCACCACCCCTTAAGCACAAAACAACAACAATCCTATCCAGCCCAAGTCTTTCGTTGCACATGTGACTTCAGTTTGATGAGAAACAGAAACCGAAAGCCCAGAACTTTCAAGAAGCAAGAACTGGTAGTTAGGCTGGACAGACTAGAGCAGGGGTCTCTGCAACCTGCAGCTCCGGAGCTGCATGTGGCTCTTTGGCTGCCCTCTTGAGGATCTGGGCTCTGGGCTGTGTCCCTCCATCTCACCCCCCCAACGGCAAACCCTGCGGGTGGCCCATTCCAGGCTCTGGACCCCCTGCTACCAGGGGACACTGGGGGCAACCCATGCCAGCCTCCAGCCTCCTGCCACACGGTGACCCTGCAGGGGGACTGCTCCTGATTGCAGAGTCCTACATCCCCCCACACTTCCCACCAGGGGACCCTGTAGCAGGCACCCTGGCCCAGTTCCCCCCACCAGGAAGTTACACCCATTGTGGCTCTCAAAACACTTGGATATTAAACAAATTTTTTCAAATAGTCTCCTTATCTTTTGTGTTGGTGACCCCTGGACTAGAGCCTTTGGTTCATTTTTATGAGATAGTAAGTGTAGGTTTAGCATGTTTGTGACAATATTTAATTGTAACTATTATTTTTAAAGGAGAGAGAAATTTAATATTTTATTGAATATTTTAAAAATAATTTTAAAAGTCTGATTTAAATTTAAAAAATCCATTTTTTAAAAAAAAATCATTTATTTTTATCAGCTCTGCTTTAGAGATGTGAAAACTAGTCAACTAGACAAACACCTGTCAGAGATGGTTTAGATGGTACTTGGTCCTGCTATGAGTGCAGGGGACTGGACTCAATGACCTCTCATGGTCCTTTCCAGTTCTATTATTCTATGATTCTAACTCCATTGTAGGCTTCAGCATGAACAACTAATACATTGGTTAATTTGCTAAAGATGTCTACTCCACTGAATGTAAGAAAGGCCTTATTGGGTCAGACCAATGGTCCATCTAGCTCAAGGAAGGCCCAGGCCAAGAGGGAATGAAGGGAAGAAGGCAATTATAAAGTGATCCACCCCCTGTCATCCAGTCCCAGTTTTTAGCAGTCGCAGACTAAACATATTGGCTATGTCTACACTGGCAAGTTAGTTCGAATTAAGGAAGCTTAATTCAAACTAACTAAAGCCATGGCTACACTAGGCTTTAATTAGTTCGAATTAAGGGCTTCCTTAATTCGAACTAATAAATTCGAATAGGCTATTCAAACTAATGGTTAATTTGAACTAGTTAGTTCGAATTAACCAATGTGGCCATGCTAGTTCGAACTAATTGCTTAGTTCGAACTAACCGGCCCATTGAATTCAATGCAAATTGCTAATTCGAACTAAGCAAGTGCCATGAATGGCACTTGCTTAGTTCGAACTAAATTTTGCTAGTTTGAATTAAGTTAATTTGAACTAACTAAAATTAGTTCGAATTAGTTAGTTCGAATTAACTAATAAGTGTAGACATAGCCACTGAGAGCATGGGATGGGGTCCCTGTTCATCTTGGCTAATAGTGAGTAATGGACCTCTCATCCATGAATTTATCTAATTTCTTTTTCAACCCAGATATACTTTTGGCCTTCAGGACATCTCCTGACAAGTGCCATAGCTTGACTATGCATTGTGTGAGGAACTATTTCCTTATATTTGTTTTAAACCTGCTGCCTACTAATTTCATTGGGCCGCTGGCTCTTGTATTATGTGAAGAGATAAGTAACACTGATTTAAAAATAAGTTAGTAACTAAAAGACTATTTATCTAGTCTTAACAAATCTGTTAATAGTTTCAGTGCATTTCCTGTGGCCACCTGTCAGGACTTCCATAGAGTTCCGTTACCAGTAAGCAGAACCAACAGCATGTACCTATTCTAAAGTTATTTAAAAGAAAGAAAAACACAAATAAAACACGAACTAAAACCCCACAACCTCACAAACTTTAAAACTATACATTTGTTACATGGCTGCCAGGAGGTGGCATCTAATTTAGAAGTTAGCGTTGGATAATTTTTTGAAAACTTTTGTAATACTATTTGCTACACGTAAGAAAAGATCGTGTTAAAACACTGTGCCTACAATAAACAAGGTGGATATCAATTTACATCATTGCAACTGAAAATAATCAAGACATTGGATTTGATGTTTACCAGTCTACCACCCCACGACATTTGAAAAAAGGCAAGAGCAATTAGCAAATATCAGTGAATAAGCCTTCAACTAATATATAAATATATTTTTAAATTGTATATGTGAAGCGAGATACTAATTTTTTTTATTCTCCAATATTAAAAAAATGAATGGCTAAATCCTGTTCTAGCCTGCACAAAGTGCTGGGAACAAAGACCCTACCTGTACACTCTAGCCTGGTCTACGACTGCCAGCGAAATTCAGTGGCAGTCCACAGGAATTATGCAAGCTACTCTGTGGCACTTGCATAACTCATGTCGACTTTGTAACGTCCATTCTATGCACCATCACCACTGCACCGTGCCAACAGAAAATGCTTTCCCACTGATGCAGCGCTATGCCACCTGAGATGGTGGTTTTACTAGATTGTCTTCTGGGTTGATTGAGTGTGTCTTTACTACTGCTCAATCGAACCGGATAAAGCGATCTGACAGTGGCGAATTTGCTGCCTTTAGTGTAGACATAGTCTCTATCTATGTAAAAAAGGACTCCAGTCTTCCATGTCAGAACTACGTAAAAAGCTGAGACTGAGGGAACAACATACGGTAGTGCATTTTGACAGCCTCCTGAGAACAAGTTAAGTTCGCTCAAAGTCAGTGTTTACTGGGAACTGCAGCATGCAAGCTATTCCTTTCCTCTTACATAAGGCAATTAGGGCTAATTCTCATTTAATTCACAAGGTGGCCTTTTTTTCTAGGCTACCTCCACCCAGAACTTCCATAGTTTAGACTAAGCTATTTAGAAATTCTGGCATACGGTCTATGTGACCTCCAGAAGAAACCATATTGGCAGGCAAGAATTTGTCTTTCTTGCATTAGAAGAGACACAACTGAAAACTGCACATATAAGCAAATGTTTTAAACTTCTAGTACTCCCCAATGACTATTAGATTTCCAGAATATACAGCAATCCTCTTAGCAACTGTTAATACCTTTGGGTGGGTTTTAAATTAACTAAGAAAATGTTTGCAGTTTTTGTCCTGGGATATTAGAGACAGAAGATGAGTAAGGTACTATCTTTTATTGAACTAACTTCCATTGGTGGAAGGGATAAGCTTTTGCACTTACGCAGAGTTTTTCTTTATGTTGGTGAAAGTAATCAGAATGTCGTAGCTACATACAAGGCGGAACAGATTGCAAAATGTGTTTATTCCTTAGATTTAAGAATCTGTTCTATATATAGCTATGACACCAAGAATACCTTTCCCAGATCTGAAGAAAAGCTCTGTGTAAATTCAAAAGCTTCTCTCTTTCATCATGAGAAGTTGGTTCAATACAAGATCTTACCTCACTCACATTGTCCTCAAACAAGATAAAATGTAGCATTTACATAGCAGTTTACATATTCAGAACCATAATACCCCTTAAAAGTAGATGATAATCATTACCACCATGTTACAAACAGCAAACCAGAAAGATGAAGGGCCTCATTTCCCAAGGTTATAGAACCCCACCAATGGGAGCTGTGGGTATTCAGCACCATTTAAAAATCTGATTTAAGTGACTTATTCAAGGCCAGACAATGTGATAGTGGTAGAGCAGAAATAGAACCCAGATGTTTCACCTCCTAATCCCATATTTAATTCACTATACCAAGTTACCTCTCAAGCATTAACCAAGTTGGTGACTCAAAGACCTTAAAATGAATTGCCAGGACATATTGCTCTCATATTCACTTACTAGGAATTATCACTGAATCAATCAGGATCGGAGAGGGAAAAAAATTGTTAAGGACAGAAGCTGAATCATTACAAGATTTGCAGAATACAAAATATTAAAGCCCGACACAAACTGGAAAAACTACTACAGAAGAACTACCATAGGGGAAAAGAAAATATATTCTATGTAGTATGGGCACAAGATATTTTGAAAGTACAGGCCCTGACCCTGCAAGAACTCCATGTGCAGCATTCCCACTAAAGTCACTAGGGCTATGTCTATACTGGCAAATTAAGTCGTCTTAAGGAGGCTTAAGTCGACTTAAACAAAGCCGTGTCTACACCGGACTTTCATTAATTCAACTTAAGAAATTCCTTAAGTTGGCTTAATGAAAGCTTAAGTCGACTTACTAAGAATTGCTGGGTAGGTCGACTTAAGCCTCCTTAGGTCGACCTAACCCTTCTTTAGGTTGACCTAAGCCCAGTGTGGATGCTTAAGTCCACTTTGTTAAATCAACCTAAGGGCAGTTAGGTCGACTTAACCAAGTGGACTTAGTCCACGTCCATGGACACCACTTTGTTAGGTCGACTTAATAAGATCAACTTTAAGTCGACTTAAAGTCGACCTTATTAAGTCAACTTAAAGTGGACCTAGCTTTTCCTAGTGTAGACATAGCCTAGGAGTTCCATTTGCAGGTTCACTGCACATAACATCAAAATTATCAGGTCTGCCAGGTGTTGTGCCAGCTCTATCATGCCTATAGCTCAGCTGGATTCTAATACATTTGGCTGAACTGATGGAAGGCTGCTGGCTTTTACCTGCATTTCCTCCTTCTGGCTGCCAGACGCCTGCAAGTAGGCAGTAGGGTGCATCATCTCTTGTTGCTCCCCATGCTAGAACATAAGAATGACCATATTGGGTCAGATCAATGGTCCATCTAGCCCAGTATCCTGTCTACCAACAGTGACCCTGCCAGTTGTACACCTCTATGACATATCCCTCTCAGTTCTTTAATTTCCAAGCTGAAGAGTCCCAGTCTTTCATTTCTCCTAATATGGAAGCTGTTCCATACAATTATTTTCAATTCTAATACACTTTTTTTAGATGGAATGATAAGAACTGCACATAGTATCTAAGGTATGGGATGTACCATGGATTTATATAGTGGCATTATGATATATTTACTATCTTACTACTATTCATTTCCTAACTGCCGGGAGTCTGGCTGGCCACAGCCCGACCACAGCCAGGGACTGTGCGTGGGTGCCTGCTGGCACCGCCCAGCCTGGCCCGGCCCCACGCACCCGCCTCGCCCCTGTGGGCCAGCCGGCCGGCTGCTTTGCCATGGGGACAGGGAGGGCCAGCCCAGAGGCCGGGCGAAGCGCTCTCGCCCCGCCCCTCTGCCTTCGGCTCACTGCCAAAGGCCGCGGGAGCAGGGCGAAGCGCAGCCATGGGGGGCCATGGCACGGGCCCCAGACTTCCCCACTGGGAGCGGGACAGTGCAGGGCCCATGTAACTGCCCTGTTTCCCCCCCACACCACACCCCAAGGATGGCCCTGCATAGGATAATTCCAAAATCATTTTCCTGAATGGTAACAGTTAATGTAGACACCATCATTTTGTGTGTCTAGTTGGTATTGTATTTCCCTATGTGCATTACTTTGCCATTTTCTTATCTAATCATCCAGAGTTGTGAGATCCCTTTGTAACTTTTTGTAATCTTTAGATTTAACTGTCCTGAGTAATTCTGAATCATCTGAAAACTGCTACCTCACTGTTTGCCCTTTTTCTATATCATTTATGAATATTTTGAGCACTATTGGTCCCAGTAAGATCCTTCAAGGACCCTACTATTTACTTATTTCCACTGTGAAAACTGTTTTATTCCTATCCTTTGTTTGCTGTCTTATAACCAGTTACTGATCCATGAAACGACCATCCCTCTTACCCAATCACTGCTTATTTTGCATAAGAGTTTTTGGTGACAGACCTAGTCAAAGCTTTCTGAAAGTCCAAATAGATTATATCCACTGAATAACCTTTGTCTATATGTTTGTTGACTCCCTCAAAGAATTTTAATAGACTGGTGGAAGAGGGATGATTTCCATTTACAAACGCCACTTTGACTCTTCTCCAACATATTCTGTTCATGTAATTGCCAGGATTGCCTCGGGAGCCTTTTTAAAAAATTAGCATCACATTAGCTATCTGCCAGTCATCTGGTACAGAGCCTGATTTAAGAAATAGGTTACATAATACAGTAGATCTGCAATTTCGTATTTGAGATCCTTCAGAACTCTTGGGTGAATATCATCTGATCCTAGTGACTTATTACTGTTTAATTTATCTATTAGTTCCAAGACCTCCTCTGTTGCCACCTCAACCTGGGCCATTTCCTTCTCTGAATTTAATTTCCTCCCATTCTGTAAGTTGCCCATCTTCAAAGCATCTGACGAAGTAGGATTTTCTCCCACGAAAGCTCATGCGATAAATAAATTTGTTAGTCTTTAAAAGTGCCACCAGACTACTTGTTTGTTTTCCTTATGTTGTCACCTAAATGAATGGCTCAGGTTTGGAAGTCTCCCTCATATCCTCTACAATGAAGACCAATGCAAATAATTTGTTTAGCTTCTCTGCAATGCCCTTGCCTTTTCTTGAGTGCATCTTTAGCACTTTGATCACCCAGTGGCCTCACTGATTGTTTGGCAGGCTTCCTGCTTCTGATATACTTATTTTTGCTGTAATGTTTGTGTCTTTTGCTAGTTGCTCGTCAGATTCTTTTTGGCCTGCCTAATTATACTTTTACACTTGACTTGCCAGAATTTATGCTCCTTTCTATCTTCCTCAGCAAGCTTTGATTTCCAATTTTTAAAGGATTTCTTTTTGTCTCTAATTGCCTGTTTTACTATGCTGTTTAGCCATGGTTGCATTTTTTGGTGCTCTTATGTATCTTTTTTTATTTGGGGTACACATTTAGTTGAGTCTCTTTTATGGTAATATGCCAGCAGGCATTTCACTCTTGTGACTGTTCCTTTTAATTTCCATTTAACTAGCCTCCTTGTTTTTGTGTAGCTTCCTTTTCTGAAGTTAAATGCTACGGGGCGGGGGGGGAGGGTGTTCCTTTAGTATTTCCCCCCCTACATGGATGTTAAATTTAATTACATTACAGTTGCTATTACCAACTGGTTCAGCTATATCCACCTCTTAGACCAGATCCCTTGCTCCAGTTAGGACTAAATCAAGAAGTGCCTCACCCCTTGTGGGTTCTGAGACCAGTTGCTCCAAGAAGCGGCATTAATACTGTCTAGAAATTTTATTTCTGTATCACATCCTGAGGTGACATGCATCCAGTCAGTATGGGATAGTTGAAATTCCCCATATTATTAGGTTTTCTGTTTTTTGCAGTCTCTCTAATCTCCCTGAGCATTTCACAAGCATTGTAGCTGTCATGGTCAAATGGTCAGTAGTAGATGCCTACTCTTATTATTCAAGATATTATTATTCAAATGTTTCCATAAAATATGGGTAAAAATTTTTATCCATAGAGATTTTATGGGAACATTTGATCCATAAGTTTTACTATATTTGACTCTATGCTTTCTTTCACATCTAGTGCCACTTCTTCACAGCACAACATACCTATATATTTTGTATTCTGGTATTACCATGTTCAATTTATTATCACTGTTCATTATCACCAAGTTTCTGTGATGCCGATTATATCAATATTTTCTTTTAATAGCAAGCATTCAAGTTCATCCATTTTAGTATTTAGACTTCTTGCAGTTGTATATGCAAGCACTTATAAAATTAGTCAATATTTAGTTTTCTGACTTCATGTGAAGTAATATAATAGGACTTTTCCATTTGACCGTTCCTCTTTGGCTCCTAGCTGTACTTTATCAACTTATATCTTCTGTTTACTAGGATACAGAGTATCCCCTTTAACAAAATCCTCCCCATGAGATGTCTCTGTCCACACAGTGTGGTCTTCCACACTTGCTGGCTTTCCCCCAGCCCTTAGTTTAAAAACTCCTCCATGACCTCTTTAATTTTACATGCCAGCAATCTGGTTCTGTTCTGGTTTAAGAGGAGCCTATTTTTCCTGTACAGACTTCTCCTTTCTCAAAGGATTCCTCATTTCTTAATAAACCTACATCCCTACTGTGAACACCTTCAGCTCATCCATACCTTGAGACCCTGCAGTTGTCTAATTGGCACCGTGCATGGAATGGGAAGCATTCCAGGAAATGCTACTATGGAGGTGCAGGACCTTAATCTCTTTCCTAGAAGCCTAAATTTGGCCTCCAGGACCTCTGCCCAACTTTCCCTATGTCAGTGGTACTTACATGTACCATGATCACTGACTCCTCCCCAGCATTGCACATAAATCTATCTAGATCTCTCAAGAGATCTATAACTTTCATACTGGCCAGCCAATTTATCATGCGATTCTCTCGGCCACTAAAATTTCTATATTTCTAATGATTGAAAGCCTCATTACTATTACCTGTCCCTTATTAATCAGCATCTCTTCCCCAAAGAGGTATCCTCAGTACAAGAGGATACTATGACATCATCTGGAAAGAGGGTCCCAGCTATTGGTGAAGATTCCAGAAAGGAGCTGCTGGAGCCCCAAGCTTCCCACTCAAAAGACCTAAACATAGCTACAGCCCTAGTAACTGCAAACCCTAGTAACCTCCTATCCCAACCACAGCTGTCAAGTTTCATGCAGCCTCATCTCCTATCCCTTCCACTATTCAGGGCAGGGGTTGACCATAAACATATGGTTATATTTGCAAATACGCAAAATATCTCAAACAACTTGCATAGAAAGTCACAATTGTAGCAGCACAAAGCTTGGTGGCTGTATCTCATATAAGAGACATTCCCTACAAACCAACTTAACAAGCATAAATGAAATTGGTATAGAGAAGCTAAAATGTTACCAGTGTGAACAGCAATCTAGAGAATTTGAATGCAAAGAAGACCTGTCTCAGATATGATATTCTGCATTTGCTGACTCCCAGGGCAGGCTACAGGCCCTATTTGTTTCACCTGATGGCTGATGGAGGTGTTAGTAGTGATCTGCATGCTGATGTTAGTAGGCGGGATGAACTGATTTCATTTCATTTTGTTTTTTTAATTTTAATAATAGGTAGAGGAGTCTGGGCACTTATTAGTTCTTCTAAATCAAAAGAAAATAACTAAATTAAATTAAAATTAATAAATGTATTGGAAACCCAAGCTGCTACATGATCAAAATATTACCTGTAAGACACTATTCCTCCTCAGACAAATTGTTTTATTTTACCTAGCATTTATGTGTGCATTTTTGTACAGTCCGTACTGATTAATTATTATCAGAAACTTAAGTTTTGCTGTTTTATGTATGTATACTTTTTTAAATGCACAGTGTGATGCTGTCTGGATTTAGGAGACCATTTATGATACCATTTCATATTAATATTTCATAATTGCAATAATCCATAGGAGCTATGCCATGTTTGATACTAATAGAAAGATTGTAATTTGCTGGGAATGATTATATGGTTTATGTGTAGGAATTTCATCTGTATTAGAAGTTAGGAATATGTTTGTTATACCTGTATTTCAACCTGTGTGATTCTGGGAAACTCCCCAGACTGGGTGTCTACAGCCATTGTTTCCTTAATAGTCCATTAAGGAAGCTCCCAGGTACAATGGACCCAGGAAGAAACCTCTTGAGCCACTAGGACTTGCCCATGTGACTTTACTCCATTTTGATTGGAAAGAACTCCACACAGCATAGAGAAGGCCAGAGGTGATAAAATGCAGCAGCCCCAAATCCATCCTGTCTTCAGCCTCCAGCCAATGCCCATCTCTGGAACTTTTCATCTGTGACTGGACAAAGGGGTGAGGCCCACGCAGGTGCTGGGTGTCTAGGAGAGAAACTGATTGTGCCTGCAAACTGCTTTGCATGGACTCTAAATCATTTGTATGTATATGATTCACTTTGACCTTTTAAAATTTCTCATATTTTGTTTCTTTTCTTATTAAAGCTTTATTTGTAGTTACTAAAGGATTGGCTATCAGTGTGGTATTTTGGGAAAGATCCAAACCTATATTATTCTGTGTAATATGGCTGGCCCTTTGGGGTCAGGAAAACCTATTTCTTTAAGAGACTACGCAGCTAAGTGAGAGCCAGAGGAGCTGGAATGCAATAAAAGGGCTGTTTTTATTTTGGCAGGCTTTGTGGTGACCGGTGTGGGGAATCAGAAGCCTAGTTGTGACTGATAGGGAGACTAGTTTAAGTACCACCCCTCAGTGTTTAAGGAGTTTGGTTCCCAGTTTTGTAGATTGCCCTGATTTTTGCACATTTAGGAGGTTATCCCAGGAGGTCCCGACACACACAATTAAAACAAAGCCATCTATGTCTGAAGTTCACAATTTTTTTTTTAATCTTGTAATGAGAGTCAATGTACCAGAAATTTGGAAGCCTTTGATGGTCTGACTATATTTAAACATATGAGAATACCTTCATTGGCACTTAATAAACACATCAGTCATAGGCAACAGGCCATGCACTGATGTCAAAGTGCCAAGGTTCAGTTTTGCAACTTGTACACAATGTGGAAGAAAAATAAAAGCCACAGTCAAACAGAAGGCTTCAGCAGGCCATAGTAAACTTTTAAGATGCCAGGACTTGGCATCAGTTCCAGAAAGAAAAAAAAAAAACAGATGGGGCTTTGGCAGCAATACAATTTAAGTTTCCAGAATTCAGCATTAAGGCTTCCGCTCCATTAGGTTGATGCACCTCAACATTGCACGCCCATTAATATAGCTGATTGAACCCACACCTGACCCCCGCTATATAGACTTTATAGAAGCACGTGAGAAAGCATAAATGTCTGTGGGGATTGCAATGGTGGCAAAGTAAGTTCAGAGAAGAGGTAGTAGGCTTGTGACCAAAAGAAAACAGGGTGAAGAATGAAAGATCTCTTTATGTCCTAAAAATGTGGGGGGAAGTAAAATATATGTTGAGGGGACTCTTTGTAACTCTTTGGAGTAGGAAGATAATTTTAGTGGAAAGAGCAGCAGAACACAAATTACCAGAAAATTACCAATGATGGTAGGGCATGTTGCCTAATGATATGGTTTGATGATGTGTGCATAATAAAAAACAAATTTAGCCCCTTTTATCCACATGGAGCCAATAGCATTGAATCAATTGGAATTACTCTGATCACTACTGAAGTTCAGGCACCTTTTATTTGATAAAACATCTCAATGCCATTTGGAAATAAATTGATCAAAACACTTTTTAGTTTCCTATACAACATGCGATGGAACAAGTGGAATACACACACACACACCCCAGTACAAAGGGAAACTGCATTTTAAGAAAAAACAAGACACTACTTCATGTCTTTTATATATTTTATTTCTAAAATGAAAATTAATCTTAACATTTAGTAAATACTTGTTTTTAAAAGCACTACCTAGAATTTGTCCAGTTATTTTAAAATAGATACATTTCTAGTATTTTGTTTCTATCATATTATTAAATTTATTTCTTAAACCATTTAACTGTGCACATAATATATGATGTCAGTGCCTCTATCACTATAATACTCTCTCCGCCATCCATTTTCTTAGTCTGTTACAACCATTTGTTCTATCTTGTTTTAAATTAGACTGAAAGCTCTTTGGTGCAGATGTCTCTTATTATGTGTTTGTATAGTGCCTCACACAATAAGGCTGTGAGCCCAACTGAGGTATACAGACATCAGAGAATGGGCTCTCTTTTTCTGGCCTTTGTTTCAGATCTGACCCAATAGCCACCCAAAATTTGTCATTGTGTTTTCCTCATCCTTATAGTTGGCGGAAGGGAAAGAAAAGTGACACTTATTTTTGCCTCTTCCCTTATCCACCAGCTCTTATTCACATTAAGTTGTAATAAAATCTTAACTCCATAAGGTAGAGCAGGATTTGTGGTCTCCTTTGGGATTTTATTATTCTGCTTTAGGCATAGGGATTGTGACAATTTGGGGAATCTGTCTGGACAATATATGAATTCTGTTTGTTGTTAGAGAGGTATTATGAAATTGCCACTACTTGCTGACATGAGCCACAGCACCTACCTACCAGAGAAGAGATAATGGAGAGTCATCGTTCCTTGCTGAACTATGGTTGTGCTAAGGAGACTGACAGGAGAGCAGAGAAGTTACTTCCCTCAACGTGTCTTCAGGGAGCAGGAGGTTGAGGGAGTGGAAAATCCCCACACATAACAGCATTTAAAAAATCAGAAGCTTAAAAAGGAATCAAAGGAAGAAAAAAGAGGGAAGCCTTTCTGGGGGGTGGGGACACAAAATATGGGAAAGGAGAGAAGAGGAGATGGGCATGGTTTCATTGCAGGAAGGGCTCCATTTTTACTTCAGAACCAAACAAGGTCTGAGAAAGTGTGAAGTGCAACAGAACGAATCTGGACACCCCAGAGAGCTCTGCCCAAGCCCAAAGAACTCTCCAGAGTATTTTATTATTTTGTCTAGTTCTGTGTATCTCTCCTCCTAAGTAAAGAGTAATGGTGCTTTAGAACCCTGTACGAAATCTGTCTCTTTGTTTGCTTTAATTAGTGTGTACTCTTGAAGAAGTAAACTGTATAACAGAAGGTTCATGCCTTCACTGGGATTCTGGGGAATATGCAAGAGCTGCTGGGAGGCTTGGGGAGACAGCACTAATTTCAGGGCCTTAGCAGTTGCACCACAAAGTTCCATTGCCAAGAGGGATGTCAGACTAACATGGCTACCTCTTTGGAACCAGAAATGAGTGTCACAGAAGATTATTCTTTGGAATGCTTGTGATTAGAATGACTTTCTTAGAAGATTATCCTTTGAAGTGTCTATCTGTGATCAGTGAAGATCTGAGTGGGCATATCCTCTCGTGATTTCTTTGGTACTAAAATCTGTAGCCTGATCTATAGATCATGTAATAACTATATTGATTACTTAAGAATTCCCAGATATCACTTTGGGGATAGATAAGGCCCAGTATTATTAAAATTACATTATATTTGAGAACCCTGATATGCACAGTTGCAACACGCACTATAGGAATCCTTCTAAATTTCCAACAGTTTATTAATACATTTAGCAAAGTCACAAAAACTCTAACACAGTAAGGTAGAGCAATGGTTTTCAAACCATGGGTCAGAATCCAGGACTGGATCACAGAGCTTCAGGTACTGAGTCATGATGCCCCTTGCTGCCGCCATTGCAAGACTGGAGTGCATTGCTCAAAGATATAATTGTTGGGTCACATACATAACTGATTTCTTTTCAACTGGGTTCCCAGAAAAAAAGTTAGAAAACCACTGAGGTAGAGAGACTACAGAATGTATATATGCACATCCATATACTCACACCATCCCTTGCAGGATGATCTGAAATGTTAGTCATTATCTTCCTCATCCCCCTCACCTTCCTCCTCAGAATCAGCAGCCATTATTCCAGCCCTTTGTAAGGGATACATTTTTCTCTCCCCTACTGTCCACAGGCTGAGATGCAGTTTTACAATGTTATGCTGATGCCACTATATCTAATGCATACTCAATAGGGCTTTTCCCCTCTTTTCCATATTTGTATTTCTTTATCCTATTAATGCTGAGGTTGCTTCTATAGATTAGTACATTGATACTTGTAACTACCAATTCAGCTCATGATCATATACTCCACCTCTGTTTAAGTGGCTTTGCAGTTATTACTTCTGTGTTCCTTGTGGTAGTACTTACTGGAACATAACTCCTACCATTAAGCAAGCTCTCCTTAGTTCCTAAAATCTAAAGGTAACCATTGATCTGTGCCAAGCGTTATGGTCTACTTAACCATGTTTATTCTAACTTATGCTTCAGCTAATGTCTTACATGATACAGGATGCTGTGGGTTTCTTATGTTACAGCTGAATATAATGAAAACATAAACATACTATTATACTAGAATGCCCACCATTGGGAACCTATCTTTTGTAAAACATTTCCCAGAACAATGAGGACCTGAGTCTGATAGTGTGATCTGGCATCCACTTCCTTAAAAATGTCAAATAATAAAATAAATAATAATAAGTAAGAAATAATAAGTATGGAGATGCCTCTCTCTTCAGAGATGTAGACAAAAAGATAGAAGGGCGAAGGGTGCCTAAAAAAGGAGGAGACGATAGAAATACGTCAGAGAAAGGAACACAAAACTTCACACACACTAACCAACTGCTAAAAACCCTGGATAGGTCTCCCCAGAGATAAGAGCTGAATATCTATCAGAATTTTCTTGGGATTGGAAGGAACATGCAGGCCTTAAGCAACAATGAGGTGAAACTCTCTGCCTGAATGGAGGAATCGAAAGGATGACCATTAGAATAATCCTGGAAACCATAAAACCTCTCTTATTCTGAATAAGAGGGAAATGATGTCTAACCTAAAAAGATGTATTGATTAAGTGCGGACAATGGGGTTGGAATGAAGGAGCGTCCCAAAGAGGCTAGAAAAAAGCATGTGTCTTATCTCTCTTAAAGCCCCTATCAAGTAGATCTTCAAAAATTTCCCTCCCTAGAAGAAAAAATGTTAAAAACAGAATTTGAAGTAAACTTCAGAAGAGGCAGGTAAGAGAACACACACACACACAGAGTTATACTCATACATGCTACATTATTTGTCCAATAAAAAACTCCTGTTTGTAGTTTTCTTATAAACATCTATTAACTATTTATTAACACTTTATGAACAATTTATAAATGTACCCTTAGCATAATTGGTCCGATATAAAATGAGACATCATGTTTTTCCCAAAATATTATGCAATATATTTACTAATAGATTAAGAACTGAACTATTGTTCTCAAAATACACAAACGGATACATTTTAAGATGTATTAGCCTTGCTATTTTTATGGTATTTGCTCATTTACTCCTTATTTCACAAAATTCAGTAATTTGCAATGGGTCTCCCAGTCATTAATAAGAATTAGTGAGTTTCTTCTTTCAATCAACCTCGAATGATATAAATTATATTAAAATAGTAACAATAGGAACACTTTACCCACGTGTGATCCCATTAGCAGAAATGTATTCATATGACAACAGTCTAAGAGTCAGAGCCAAAAATCTGATTTGTCTCTCATTCCAGAAATAGACAAAAGCACTGACAAATCTCCTGATATAAATTCCTGCAATCATTTGTTTTCATCATACATATTGTAAAAAACTTAGAAGTGTTTTTATTCTGTTAATAGTTGTGCAGGAAGATGTTAGCTTTTGAATTTTTTGAATGAACTAATGTTTCCAGAGTCTGACAAACTACAGCTAATATTTGCAAGAAATTAAAGGACATTTTAGAAGGAAAAAAAATGTAAAACACCAGCATGGTATCAGAATCATTCAAATTAAGCTTTTACCTACTACATATTTTCTTCTTGATTAAGAAGTCATTACTGAGTTGAACCATGAGGAACCAAGGTGCTAGACACTGTTAACGTGGTGCTAATGACAGCCCAAATTGGCAGAAATGTGTATGTCAATGAACGAGTGATTGCGGTGAAATTTAAGCACAAGAATTATTTTTTAAAAATCTGATGCATCTAATTAGGGATGATAGTTTAGGTATTCAAAACACAAGCCAGCAAAGGTGACAAATTAACCATATTTCTGAAAACACATCTAATTTTGCAGGCACAAATTATGGAGTTTAGATGTTTAACGATCTGACTGTGTCAACAAGGGAAATGGTTGGACGTCTAGGATATATATCTACCCACTACGCTAAGCCCGGGCCTGTGTGACCTATACTTCCCACACTCAGAGTTTCCAAGCCTGCACTTGAGCATCCACACAGCATTGGAAACCCAGGTTTCTCAACTGTTCTTGTTATCCATATTGCATTGTGCAGACTTGACTCAGAAATTCAGCTACTATGGCTGTATACCATTGTATCCCAGGATTCCTAGCACCCTCACTAGTAGGGTTGTGGGAGAACTTGTCTGTCCATCCCACAGGAATTGATGAGAAATGTCATAGATGATTTTGGCCCACCAACATGGTTAGCTGAGCTATTTTGTGTCCATATGCTCCTAGTAGCCCAAGTCATCAATGTGAACCTAGTGAAAGAACTTCTACAATTCATGTTGTCAATTCTGTTTCAGAAATCAGACGAAATATCTGCAAGAGTCTGATGGACACTGAAGTGGTAGTTTTTCAACTACCAAAGGCACCTCTTGGAGGGGGATACTGACCTGCTGGCTGCAACCTGTTGCCTTATCTGCAGATTACCCCTGTAGACTTGCTCAGGGTCACAAGAACCAACAGTTGGAATCATTGTCATGTAAATCTGGGATGATTAACAGTGTGTCAAGAACATCTGTATGAAAAAACAGACATTCCTGGATATTTGGGATCAGATTGCACCAACCCTCCAGCACCAGGACACACATGAGAGAGACCATGGTGGTCCAGAAATAGGTCCCTATAGCGTCTGGAAGCTAGCTACCCCAAACTGCTACAGACCAGTTTGGACTTGGCAAAGTGTGGGGGTTGTTGTGACAGAGATTTATAAGAATCAGAACTGTGATGTAGCCAAAGGTACACCTATAGTTTGCCATCTGCAAGAAGAACCTGAGCACAAACTGCCAAAGGTACTACTTCATTGTTATGTTGGCCCTGATCAACCACACTGGCGGATTCATGGCCACTAACATGGGATGCATGGGCAGAGTGTATGATGCCAGGATGTTATAAAGATTGGGACTTTACCTTCATGGACAAGGTGAGATATATTTCCTACAGAAAGATATTTGTATAAATGGAGTCATTGTCCTCACTGTTATTCTAGGGGACAAAGGTTTCCTACCAGCTGCTGCCATGGCATGTGAAATAGTATTCTGATCTTAAAGGATCTGGCAACAGAAGATTCAGCTACACATTCAATAGCTGTAGAATTGTGGTGAATTGTGCATTTGGGGCTTAGACATCCCCTTGGCACTGCCTTCATAACCATTTGGATACCGTGTCATCAATGCAGTCCACATTATTGTATGTTCTGCACAATGTCTAAGAAAACAAGAGGGAATCTTTACATCAGGAGCAGACTTAACACAATGCTGAATTTCTGAACCGGCACACACACGGCCAGACACTGCACCTGTGATGACTACTGCTGGATCCACATGCACAATGGAAATCTGGGATTCTTTGTGCATCCACATATTAAGGCTGAACACATGCTCGAGGGGTAGTGAAATGGTATTTGAGGTTGTGCTATGTATGGGTTTCGGGCAGCTGTGGGATTCTTTTTAAATGTGTTGGTATTATGTAATATGAATGCATAAACACTTTAATGAAATGTATGGAGACACATTATCAATACTGGCCATGTATTGCATCTCAGAGTTTATGGACTACATTTTGTAAATTTGTATTATGAGATTTATTGAGAATGGGCCTGTGATGATTTTCATTACAGTTTGTGCCATTTTTAACATTACATGTAATAAAACTTATGTGAAAATTCAACACTTTAATTTACACAGGTATTTACATGCCAATTAAGAATCAGAAGGGCAGACCAGCATGTGTACAACACAATAAAAAAATGCAGAGCCAAGACTCTGAAGGATGCATGTCTCCAAATGACATCTTCCTGAGTCTTCCCTCTGTTCTCCTTGGCCTAATGGTGCATCTGGCATGTGTGTAGGTCACAAATTAATTGGTGAGGATGAATACACAAGATGCATTTGTCCACTCCACGTTGTACTCTTCATTGCCTATGACATGGTCCTGGTCCAGCCACCTTCTGTATTGTCAAAAGGCAGCAAAGTCTGTAGGACACAAAACTTTGGAGAGAACACAGGGAGTGGGGCTGAATCAGGGGCTGAAGGTGGCAATTAAACTTGAAGTCTGGTAACTATGAATGCAAGTAATAGCTTGAACGGCTCTCCGCTGTGGTTTGTCTTCTTCCCTCAACCTCCACTCATACTCCATGAATCTGTCTGCCAATCTCTCCTCACACTGTACAGGCTCTCTCTCTTTTTCAACCCTTCTTGCATTCTTACTCTTTTGATATCCCATTTGGTCTATCAGGAACTCTATCTGCTGATTTATGTTATTTAAAATTAGCTCAGTTATCCCATCAGGTCATCTTTCTCCTTGACCACATCATGTGGGTCCACTCTCCAAGACTGCTGCTGCTCAATGTTTGCCTTGTGGAGATAAAAGGGCTTTGAAAGGAAAAAGGAAGAGCACATTATTGTCTGACCAAGATAGTCAGTCTCCTTACAAGCAACCTGTGTCCATGCACAGACCTGACTGACTTCCAGGGGATTCCTAAGACACATAACCATCTTTCATTTTAATTTGCACTCATATTTATGTCAGCAGTGGACCAAGTACACATAATAGTTTTGTTTGGATTCCTAACCCACTTTTTTTGGGACTCAGTTTACAGGTGGTCCCAGACAGTGTGTGTGTGGCCAATTCATAAGATGCACTGTATTAGCCAGAAGGGATAAATAAGGATCCCCAAACCATACTTAAAACAATCAGCAAGGAACTAGTAAAAATGTCATGAGAACATCTTGTCAACTTTTTTTCTTCTTTTTGGTGTGTACCTTTTGCATCCCATGATGTTGTGGGGAGGGATGGGGGCACCTGGAGAACGGCATGAGTTCTGCCCTGAATGGAAACCTTACCTTGGGTTGTAACAGTAACTTAAATAGGGTCAAAAGAAAGAAATTTCCCTCATCCATATATTAATAAAAACAAACATGACAACAGAAACTTACTCTAGTTCTGGCATTTACTCTGATGCCAGTTCTGTAGTTGGCTGCTCTCCAGGGCATCCCCAAACAGCTCCTCCAAATACAGTAGAGTCACTCCTATGGCATAGCCTCTTCAATTATTGGCCTCAGCATCACGGTCACTTCTTGCCTCTCATCCAGTGGCTGGCTTGCCTCTGCTGGTGCATGTGACCAGGAGGTTACAGGGGTGCCATTCACACTCAACTGACTGCCATGCACCACTATGAGCTCCTTCATGGAGCCGTGAGCACGGGCGTGTATCTGGTGCGGTTCACCCCCCGTCCCGACACCTGCCCCTTTTGCAGCGTGAGGGAGACCCTGGCGCATGTCTATCTTGAATGCGCCAGGTTGCAGCCGCTTTTCTGGCTCCTCCAGAAACTCTTACTGAGGTTCTGGCTGCACTTTTCCCCACACCTCCTTTTATATGCACTCCCCATCCACGGCCCCACGAAGTCACGGGACCTCCTCGTCAACCTCCTCCTGGCCTACACTAAAACGGCCATCTATAAGTCCAGGGAGAGGAGGTTGGCTGAGGGAGGTTCCTGTGACTGTGAGGCCTATTTCCGGTCCCTTGTTCGTGCACGTATCCGAGCAGAGTTCCTCTGGGCAGCGTCCGCTGGCTCCCTCGATAACTTCCGGGAGCAGTGGGCGCTGTCCGAGGTTCTCTGCTCGGTGTCCCCCTCCGAATCCCTTATTTTGAACCTCTGACCCTCACACCCGTTCCTGTTTGTCATTTGTTGTCCCCCGTAAACAATTGAAAGCTGGGTCCAGTGCTCCCTCCCCTTAGGCTGGGGGAGGGGCTTTAGTAGAGGGCCAGTCCTTTTCAAATAGGACCACTATGAGCTACTGCTCACTACAATTCCCAGGTACCCAGTCAAATTCCTCATAAAAGAGGCAAGGGAAAGGGGCTGGATCAGGGGCTGAAGGTGACAGGGAGTTCCCAGAAGTGCCATTAGTATATTTGACTTTACAGAAATTTCGCTTTAGTGGCTTGATTCACCCTCTGCATTGTTCTCCTGTCCAGCTGATCCTTAACTGCATGCATTAAGCTAGAGACCAGGTTGCAGTGCATAATGTATTTATAAATACTGTTTGTGTCTTGACTGAACCAAGGCTGAACTATTAGGATATGTCTATACTAGCAATTTAGGTCGACTTAAGGAGGCTTAAGTCAACCTAAATTACTCCCTGTCTACACCAGACTTTCATTAAGTTGACTTAAGAAATTCCTTAAGTCAACTTAATGAAAGCTTAACTCGACTTAATAAAAACCACCCATTAGGTCGACTTAAGCCTTAAGTTGACTCCTTAAGTCGACTTAAGGACGGTGTGGACATGGAGTAACCCTTAAATCGACCTTATTAAGTCGACTTAAAGTCGACCTAACTTTTTCTAGTGTAGACATAGCCTTAGGGTTCGCTGTCTCTGAGAGGTCTTTGCTATTTTTTTCAGACATTTGCAATTCATGGAGAGTTCTACTCAGAATAATCTCCAGAGTCAGGAACTGAAGACAAGTTGGTCCCATGCAAACAGAACTAGCTTCTGGTGAATTTTCAGATGCATCTGTTCATATAAAGCTTTGGAGAATCTTAATGCATCATAGTTAGCGAAATAATCTTAACTCACATTGCTTGACGTCTCTCTTTTGCTCTCATCACTTATGTTAGGTAAACAGAATTTTATGAAAACCCTGTCCATAATTATTCCCCTATTTGTGAAGAAAGAAATCTCTATAAATTACTCTGAAAATGGTTTACTATATTTTAATCAAATGTCAAAATTTACTTCTTCTACGTTTACATTCTATAACCCATTTTACCGTTAACCAGTTTTATCATTTGTAAGGCATACCTGGAACATCTCCTGGGATTTGATCGTTTGAGCTAACTATTATAATTTAATATTGTTTTCATGTAAACAAGGGTTAAAATACATATTTTACAGTAAATATGGAGAAGAAATCTAAAAAAATATTGATCTTTATGGTAACCCGCAAAAAACAGAACACTTTTTACCTATGCAAATTTGCAAATTTGTTTTTTGTGCCTCAGTTCACTGGGTTATTCCTCCTGTTCATTCAGTAGACAAACAACTGTAACCCAGATGGGAATCTTTAAACTTTTGACACTTTCTGACTTTGACTTCTTCAAATTCTATTATAGAAGTGTTTATTCAGTGATAAAGACTCCACTGATGTACTGCAAGAAACCTAAACTCTATCTTGAAAGAAAACTTACAAGAGAGGATCTTTGGATGGGATCTGATGTGTTCGTCAAATGTATAGGTAAAATTGTCTCTTACTGCAACCTAAGTTTCACCAAACCAGACTGATCAGAGCTGCCCAGCATATCTTCAGAAGACTGAAAATATCTATAGTTTTCTAATCCTATAAGAACACTACCACTTATTATCAACATACCTAAGGCCCCAATCCCTGCAAATATATATATATATATATATATACACATGTGATAATTCCACTTAAATTGGTGGAGCTTTCACATGTATAAAACTGATCACAGGCATAAGACTTTGGAGAACTAGAACCATGATAATCTACACCCAGAGCTTGCACACAGTAAAACCAGAATTTGTCAGTTTGATCCATTAGAAAGTAAAGAGAATGGCTACATACAGAATATACCAACATATACTTGTACCTTTAGAAAACTGCAAAAAGCTAGAACTAAACATTCCTCTCCTCTGCAACAATGTAATGTCCATAGGACAGCAAAAGATAAAACAGAAAAAACAGATCCAACATCTGGACAGAACACATCTTTGCCTCTTAACAAATTGTTATCAGCACAATGGATAATCTTGATTCATCCAGGCATAAGATGCTATACCAGGGGAAAACTGAAACAAATAAACAAAAACCTTCATTGTATAAAAAGAATTTGTTCAACTCAAGATCACCCATCTACTCTAAGTAAATTAGAAACTACAAATTATATCCAAGGCTCTTTTTAATACTATGTGAAAAAAGCTGACTTATCAAATAATAAAATCACCTCAGATTTAAATGATGCCTCCTCTACTCCTGTTCACATAACACAGAACAGGAAGCTGGGGAGGCATGCCCTTGTTCACACAAAGATCAAGTTGCCTCAAGAAAAAGTTACAAAAAAGAAAACAAAAAAGAACACATTCTCTCCCTCCCTCTCACCCCAATTAAAGAAATAATCATGCTATGTACATGAAAACTAAGAGGAAGCAGAAATCCCATAGATGAAGAAGTGGCTACCACTGACAATACCTTTCAATACTGAAATGTTTTTTTTTCTTTTGAATTACAATAAGATTAGTGAAATAGCCGTTAAGATCAAAGGGGACACACAACTGTCTCAATAATAAATAGTGTAATGACTGTATAAAGTATGCATTAGAGATGTAAAAATTAATGTAATTAAGAATCCGTTTAAACGTTCTAAAAATAGAATGGTTAAATGCTGGGCGGGTTAGGGAGGGAGGAAGCTATGCTCAGCTCTGTTCCTCATTGCCAAGTGAGACTAAACAGTTACAGCTTAGCTGCTGTGGTAGCTGACTGGAAGCTGAGCCGACACCAGCTGTTCAGCTTCCCCGTCTCCCTGCCGAGCTGAACTCAGCTGCGGCTTGCCAACTATGGGATCCATGCCTCCCAGCCACTCGTGGGGAATCTCGTGGTGAGCTGAGCCCAGCTGTGGCTCACTGCCCCTCCGGCCCTGGGCTCTGTGCACCCCATGGTTAAGCCCCCCACGATAGGCTCTGCTCCCCCACCTCACAGCTGGGACCTTCACCCCCACCAAGCTGAGCCCAGCTGCAGCTCATCCCCAGCTGCAGCTCACCACCACATGCCCTTCAAGTGAAGCAGACTTGTCTGTGCCTGTTAGATAGCTCAGCACCCTGAAACCAGCAGCCATTGGGACACAAACGCTGCCTTCCAGGATTCTCTCTCATTCCCCTGCAGCCACTGGACGCACACTCAAAGAAATTACCAGGTAAACTGTTCCCAAAGAAAGTGCACATGAAAGCTTGTTTAATTCTGCTGAGGCTCAGCTCCAATATAACATCACAGAACTGAGATATACTAATAGTGAGAACAATCATAAGTTTATTATCAAAGGTTAAGATTCAAGAAATAGTGAATAAGGATAATGATGGAAACAGAAATAGTTACTTATTAAACAAAGTATAACACACTTCTTAGAATCTACACTTAACTTTAACAGGCTAAAGGCCTTTGTCTAAAGCAGTTTCTCTCACCTAAAACAATCTCCCAGTGTTTTCAACAAACATGGCTGAGATTCCTTTCTCATTAATACAAAAAGTGCTCTCATTTTGCTTCCTTAGTGAAGAACATAATGGTATTCTTTTGCCTTCTTTTAATACTCCCAAAGTTCATTGTTGTTTCCCCAGAATTCAGGATGATCCCCAGGATTTATTCTCTGACGTCTTGTCTCCTGGTGACTGTCCACCCCCCTGTTGACTCATATGTAAATAGGGCTTCCATAACATTAATTTACAATCCTTAATCTATGTGGCTGACAGAGAAATAGGTGAACCAACATCCTTTGTCTGACCCAAAACCTGCTTATTAGCTCTGCTTTGGATAAAGACTTTAAAGCATATTTTCAAACTACTTAAATATCATCTGCATACACACCTCACTCAAACAACTGGAATGACAAAAGCTTGTATTGGATGCCTACTTGACCCTCTTTTGATAATACTATGAAAGAATAGGTGCTGGGTGTAGTGAATTTGCCAGGCCTTCAGAAGTTACTGTTACACAACAGTGAACCCTTTATCAGTTGGCACCAAGTAGTTCTCAAGGACACAATAATAATCCCTTTTCTTTTTTAACTACTGGGAAAAATATCTAATTTCAGATTTAAAAGGTCCTTATACACATCTCGTATGTTACAGTAGCTATCATGGTGAGCAGCTCCTTAGAAATAATTAAGTCTTTGCTAAAAAATATGAAACTTCTGGCTTCACTCAATATACAGAGGGTCTCTATACTCAAGAAGCACAAAATAATCATCGGAAACTGCCTGCTCTGCTCTCAGAGTTTAGAAGAGAATTTAGGAGAAGCAACCTGAGCTAGATATGCAGCATGCAATGGGGTAAAAATAGCAGAACTTTGTTTTCTTTAATAGTATTGGCATTTAACATTTGCACATAACACAGATGTGAATGATGTTTTACACCAGGGGTAAGGCAACCCCTGGCACGTGTGCCAACAGTGGCACACAAGCCCATTTGGAGCGGCACTCAGCATCCTCTGTGGCGCCACAGAAATTGCCACTCCTGCCACCAAAAGACACTCCAGGTGGCTTCTTTCAGGGGCAGCTGCAGCACAGAGGTCCCTGCCATGTCCAGGCCCCAGGCATACCATGTAAAGAAGCCGCCCAGAGCAACTCCTCTCTATGGGGTGCGGCTGCCAAAAGGAGTAACTCCAGGCAACTTCTTTCCATGGTGTGCCTGGGGATGGGGTCCCCAGGCACGCTACCGAGAGGAGCCACTCCAGGTGGCTTCTTTCTATGAGTGGGCCATCGGCACCAGCTGAGGGTTGAGGAGGAGAGGCCGGCACAGGGGTTGGCAAAGGTTGCCAACCCATTTTACACAGAGAAAAAGGGAGGAACAAATTAACAATGGCTATGTCTATACTTGTTCAAATAAGTTGACTTTGCTAAGTCGACTTAACAAAGTCAAATTTAAATTGACTTTGTTAAGTCGACTTAGCATGTCCACACTATAAATTTAGGTTGTCTTAAAGTGGACCTTGCCAATTGGGCTTAGAGCGTCCACACTGGATGCCTCAGTCGACTTGTAGGGGCTAGGTGGACTTGGGATTGGTCCATGGTGGCAAGAGGGGCACCCCTTTCAAAGTGCCAGGGGGCTCATTTGGGTTCAATGGGGACTGAGCAGGACAGGGACAGTGGCAGAGTATATGAGCGGGGTGGGCAGGGCTGTGCCCTGACCTGCAGTTGGGCACACCAGGCTCTGGCTGTGCCAGCCACCCTGGCAGGGAGAACAGTGGGGGAGCCCTGGGGGCCCTAAGTCAATTTAAAGTTGACTTAGGGCTAATCCGCGTCTACAATGGCTAAGTCGACTTAATAAAGTCGACTTAGCCAGTAAAGTCAACTTTAAACTAGGTTTTTAAAAGTCGACTTAAAATTTCCTTAAATTGATTTAAGCAGCAGCTTAAGTCAACTTAAGGAAATTGTAGGGTAGACACAGAGTAAATTAAGTTGACCTAAGCAGGCTTAAGTCAACTTAATTTACAAGTGTAGACGCACCCAAGATGAGGTTGCTTGCTTTTGTGTATTATGCATTGCGCATATTCCTTACATTTGGAATAGGAAATATTGCAATGGAGAGACTGTGAAAAGAAATTGGTTTTGAGAATGGATTTGATAGTGTTTGCAGAATGAGCCAGGTAAGGAAGGATGTCATAGCTTCAGGAAGTGGTATAGGGGAAGATGTGTAGTATATAAAGGAAACAAAAGGATTCGCAAAAGTTGGAGCACAGGGCCTCAGAAAGACCTATGGGATGATACATAGCATCATACTGTATTTAAGGTGAAGGTGAAGAAGTGGAGTCTCAGTTTGATGCAAAAGGAGATACAGATGGGATTCAAAGAATGAGTGCTATGGTTAAAACAGTAGGAAATGAAGAGGATAAACTGGAGGGATTCACTGTTGGAGATAAACAGGCCATATTCTAAGTGGTGGCAGCAGTCAAGGAGATAGATTTGGCAATGGGATATAGAGGAATGGATGGGTTTTAGAAACTCTCTATGAAAGCAGAATCCAGCAACAGACAATGAGATGAAAGGCAACTTATCCACCTACAACCAACTATACCACACTGAGAACAAATTTATTATTTCCTATCAGTTCCTGCTGCAGAAAATATTGTTCATGTCCATACTAGAAAACTTTACAGAGGAAAAAAAAGACTATATCAATAGGAATAGAATTTTAGTGCTACAGTTATTTGGACTTAAGTCTTGAAATAAATGATAAGAGATATATCACTGCTAGTCACTACCTATTAGCCCTTCTATAATTGCATTGCTTGGTATTCATAGGCTAAGTTTAGAAAATGGAGGAGTCATGAAATTCTTAAGCTGGATATGAAAACGTTTATCAGACAATATTTAATAGCTTGGTCTAGATTTTGCTTGGAAAAAATAAATCTGAACTCCTGAAAAGTATCTTGAATTGAATTAACTTGTCTTAGACAAATTGGCTCTAAACAGGCAACCTCAGAAAACTAAGACTTTCTCTTTCCATTTTCATGTAGTCCTTCTCATCTGAATGATTTTGAAAATTAAATGAATTAGTCATATCTTGGGAGGAAGTTATTCAGTAAATTTTACAGGTGAAGATTCATAGACTCATGGGCTATGTCTACACTGGCAAGTTAGTTCGAATTAAGGAGGCTTAATTCGAACTAACTGAAGCCACGGCTACACTACGCTTTAGTTAGTTCGAATTAAGGGCTTCCTTAATTCGAACTAATAAGTTCGAATAGGGTATTCGAACTGAAGGATTAATTTGACCTAACTAGTTCGAATTAACCAATGTGGCCATGTTAATTCGAACTAATTTCTTAGTTCAAACTAACCAGCCATTGAAATGAATGAGGATCGCTAATTCGAACTAAGCAAGTGCCATGAATGGCACTTGCTTAGTTCGAATTAACTTTTTCTAGTTCGAATTAAGCTAATATTAACTAACTAAAATTAGTTTGAATTAGTTAGTTCGAACTAACTAATTCGAACTTATTTTAGCAAGTGTAGACATAGCCATAGACTTTAAGGTCAGAAGGGACCAGTACGATCATCTAGTCTGACCTCCTGCAAAATGCAGGCCTCAAGACCTCGCCCACCACTCCAGCAATAGGCCACCAACCTATGACTGAGTTAGTTACCTCCTTAAATCATGATTTAAGGACGTTAAGATACAGAGAATTCACCGGTAGGTGAGCCATGCCCTGTGCTACAGAGGAAGGCGAAAAACCCCCAGAGCCCAGGCCGATCAGCCCTGGGGGAAAATTCCTTCCCAACCCCAAATATGGAGATTAGTTAAACCCTGAGCCCGTGGGCAAGTCTCAATGGCCAGTTACCCAAGAAACAATTCTCTGTAATAACTCAGAACCCACCCCATGTACTCTCCCCTCTTAGGCCACTTGTATATCCACCACACGTAGCCAAATATCAGTCAATTTCCAAGATAGGCTAATGATACCATCCCCTCCATAAATTTATTAAGCTCAGTTTTGAAAGCAGTTATGGTTTTTGCCCCCACAACTCCCCTTGGAAGGCTATTCCAGAACTTTACTCCTCTAATAGTTAGAAACCTGCATCTAATTTCAAGCCTAATGATAATGGAATTAAATTTGTATCCAGTTATTGGTACTGTATTGTCCTTCAATCATTTTACAATACAATATAACATAGATCTTTAGCAGCATTCATAGAACTAATTGTCTTTTACTGACAATGCCAACTCAAATCCTGGCAAAATTACAAATTCATGGTCAAGTAAGAGAGATATCCTGGCTCTGTCATCGACAAGCAAGATAAAACATTTATCTGTTTTGAGTTCTGGTATAGACCTCAAAAATAGGGTTGAGTAAATACTTATTGGTAGGTGATTACATGCCAGTGAATACTATTACTTAAAAATCCTTTTTTTTTTTTCCCCCTCAATTAATTTCTACAGGATATCTAATGCTATAGGTTAGGGGAGAAATAATCTGATCATAAAAAACCACTAATAGATCCACTGGGAGAGGACAAGACCACAATTACTGTTTTTTCTAGATGAGTCCATACACTGTAGTTTGAGAAGAAGTTTATTTAAACACGATTCACACAAATATATTGCCAGTCTTTGGAATTCAATTCTCAGGACCAGAATGAATAGTAGAAGCTTGAACTTGCTTCCCAACTGTGGGAGAACACAAACTGCTGCTTCTTCAATACTGCTATGAACAGAGAACTGTATGATTCTGTAAATTCTTTTTTTTTTAATGCATTTATTTTTTTAATGGTGTGCTGTAGTGTCCTTGATTCTGCAGAACTTTTTCTCTTGTCCAAATAAAAATTATTCTGCCATCATCCTTCTCTCTGACTCTCAATTCTCATAGGGTATGTCTACACTGGCAACTTAAGTCGACTTAAGGAGGCTTAAGTCAACTTAAATTAAGCCACATCCACACCAGGCTTTCATTAAGTTGACTAAAGAAGTTCCTTAAGTCGACTTAATGTTGACTTTATAACTACCGCTCATTAGGTCGACTTAAGCCTCCTTAGGTCAACCTAACCCCTCCTTAGATCGACCTAAGCCCAGTGTGGACGCATAAATCCACTTTGTTAAGTCGACTTAAGGGCAGTTAGGTCAACTTAACAAAGTGGACTAAGTGTTGCCACTTAAGTCAACTTTAATAAGATCGATTTTAAGTCGACTTAAAGTCGACCTTATTAAAGTCAACTTAACTTTTCTAGTGTAGACATAGCCATAGGGATTACCGAAGCAACACTGCAGTTCCAGTTCAGAAGCTGGAAAATGTAAACTCAAGTAAGGTCTTTATGAGGAAACATGATTATGATTTCAAAATTAGAATAATTAATGTTTTAATTCCTAACCCAATTAGATGTATTTGCACTGATTGATTATTATAATGATATTCATCAGATGCCTATACAGCCTATAAAGTTCATCAAGATTCAGATATTTTATAACATATGGAGATAACTGAAGAAGAGTTTGGTTTTAAATGGACACCTTCAATTTAAATCTAGTCAAAATAAAATAAAATAAATCAGAAACTACATTTGTCCTGGAATCACCTGCTCATTTTTGTAGTTTAATTATCAAATTTTCCTTTGATGCCCAAAATAAACTAAACAAGAGATTATTTTTCTCTTATTTCTTTGATTTTTAGTATTCATATATGCTACTCATAAAAACAGTATATATGGACTTTTCCGCTGGGAAGCAGGGGTTAAAACGATATTCCCTTACCAAACCATTATTTGAAAGCAGCAGATTATATAGCAAGTTTATATATCCACTGAAAGATTTAGATATTTAATTCAATGTGAGTGGTGAGTAAACTCATTTCTATATGCATTGCCAATATTAACATCATAGGATGATTGCATTTAAAGTTACAATTGAAGACTAACAGCTAGATGCTTGAAGAAAATTAGTTTGAGTAGTCTGACTTTTCAAAGCTCACTAGGTTGTGGTCTGGTTAGCACCTGAATGGGTGACCACCTCTAATTTGTTCTAAACTTGCTGATAAATCATTTAGTGTGTGTGTACTGCACAAATATATGTATATACATAACATGCTGTTTTTCCTGTGGGCCCGTGAGTGCTCTGTGTGTTGTGCAGGAAAGCTGAGTTTCATTCCTGCTCCAGTTGCTTCACTCCCCAGGGCTTCAACGAGTATAACAAATGAAATCATATAAGCTGTGCTCTTGTCAGATCTTATAAGCAAAGCAAGATTTGGCCTGGTCAGTACTTGGATAGAAGACCTTTGATAGAAAATTGAAATAAAGGAGTCCATAGAACACATATATTCTTTATACACTAGATTAAAGCTACTAAGACGCCTTTTGTGAAACTTCTTCATTCCCTCTCCCTCTAACTTATTTCACTGTTTTTCATATTGAAGAGTTTGGAACCTAGGAGGAAAGACTGCTTTGCACCATTCTGGGAGCAAGATCTGGCTACTAAAAGTTTCAGCTACCTACAGGAATATTTGGATGGTGCATAGCTGCCATCCCTCCTGGCTTCTGGCATAGGGGGCATGGCCAAAGCACTACTGTACCCTGCTGACCCCCAACTAATCGGATAGGCACTATTGCCAGCTGGCACAGGACAGAGCAGCCTTCAGGTGCTCTTACTTACTTTCAAGTGCTGAACCAGCATCTGGTGGCCCCCACTCTGGAGTAGCATATAGGTAGCTCAATGTTACCTTTGCATCAAACTTGTATCAAACATAGCTATGCTGGGCACAGCCACGTATATCTTTTTATTATGATTTATAATAATATATGTAATACATAAACGAAAAAGAGTTGGGAGGGATAAAGAGATAAAATTGGCAATAGCACATTAACCGTATTTTTTTATTTTGCTGGATTTAAATTCCCATCTTAAACTTGGCATTAATTATTTTGCTTTTCCTCTCCTTCTCCCCCGGTCCGGAAAATGAATTCTACAATGTACCATATGATCACTATGTTTCAGTCAGGGAAGTGAATATAGTAGTAATATTAGTAATAGAATAGTAGTAATAGGTAGTAGTAATATTGAGTAAAACACTCCCATGGGTGTTCTTTATAATTATAAGTTCAAATTCACTGCATGATTTATTTCTGAGGCATCACCTTCCCAACAAAGAGAGTATTTCAATGATTAAAATAAAGTTTTACTTTATTTGGAGGTATATCAGACTCATTTTAAC
Organism: Pelusios castaneus; assembly: GCA_007922175.1. Lineage (NCBI taxonomy): Eukaryota > Metazoa > Chordata > Testudines > Pelomedusidae > Pelusios > Pelusios castaneus. The sequence continues at coordinate 1,600,924 of ML685830.1, forward strand.
AAAGAGAGATACAAATAAATAGATCTATATAAATCTTCATGCATCAAAATATCATTAACATCAGATCCTTCTTCCTCCACAATATCTCAGATTGCAGATCAATAAGAATGAATACACTGTTATATAAAATTCGTATGTTATAAATATAAATATAAAAAAGTTATAAGTTGAAATAGTTTAAAATGCAGTTACAAATCAGTATAACAAATGTTTATTTGCTTTCAAAGTAACATTTGTATAAATTTTATGGAAGTGATAAGGACAGAAGATATGTTCTGATGTTCAAAAGTTATTAGAAAAAAGGCAAATAGAACATGACAAAAATTTATATTTAGTATTAAGTGTTCCCATTTTGTGATTCTCTGTTCCTATTATTTTATTTACTTCTATTCAGAGTATGTGCTCTTTTTGCAGACTGCTATATTCATTTAAATGGTAAAATATGCTTTTCTGTTAATAAAAAAATTAAATGAAAATTTAGCTCCAGGAACTTTAATCCAAGAATGAAGTGATGAATACAAGAGAGGGCTGATCCACATATTTTGGAACAGGATCCAGACTTTCTTAAATTCTGGAGAGTTCAGATCCGTGGGAATAGCAATGGGCAACTTGGCAAGCAGGTTCGGTGAATATATTGACTAAAAGGAGCAAAAATTTTCCCCATCTAATAAATAAATATCAGCCAGGGGAAAAACATAAATAGGCCACATCCTAAAAATATCTGGAATTCCCTGCATGGAAGCTGTTTTGGAACTCAGACAGAAATAGGGAATCAGTGCACTGTAATTCTTCATCTACAAACAAAACAATCTGGGGTTCAGAGAGGCACTCTCAAAACTTAAATAAAGAGGATGACCTTCCCTGCCCCACCCCAACACGTAAACAGTCCCCAACATTAGGGACAGAGGATGAAGAAGACCACAACAATGCAATGGTGACAGGAGGAAAAGGAAGGAACCCTATGTTTTTCCTTTGGCCTACCCCATTCATGCAACCATACTGCCTTTCTTTCAGATAAGTCTGAAGCTGTCACCAGATCCGAATCCAACCTGTGACAAACAGACATCACTTTAATCTTATAGGTAATATATCTCCCATGTGATTTGCAGCATCTCAGAGATATGTGAATGGTCAGACTGTGACTATATGATTGCATCTGCTCACTGCTAAACCTTGCCTTCCTTCATCTTTTGTTCTCTATTGCTGCAAGGCTACTTCTTCATTGCTTAGCTTCAAAACCAGAATTAGCACACTAAAAAACTACATACAAATATGTTGTTGCTTCAGATACAAAAGGAATCTTTCAGTCAGCAAGCTCCCCATGTTTGAGCTATGTCTACTTTGAAGTTCTTTCCTGACCTTTAATACTTAAGGTGAGACAGTCAAAGCTAGTAGGTCTAAAAGTAGATCAGCCAACTTTGTTTTGGCTGATATAATTTTGTTTCGTAGGTACACTGTACAGCACTCCTTCCCTCTGTTTTCTCCATTGTTATGAGCAGGCAGGGTACTGAAATACAAACCAATTGCTTGCATGTTTAAATGCTTTCTGTATTCAAAAGAATGAAGAAAGCAAACAGAGTGGGAGCATGGGGAAGGCTGCACCAATTAAGCCCTGCAGATTCACGGGTATCCACTTCAGATCCGTGGGTGTCCGCATCCATGGATGCGGGTGTGGATTTCCACAGACCCATTGTTGCAGATTGGCCCTTGGATGCGGATTCTATTTTTATCTATTTTTATCGCCCATGGTGCGATTGCTGCAGCTGCTGCTATGATCTACGTCAGCAGCACATAGGGGAACAAAGAGTGCTCCAGCCAATCCCAGCTCAGCTCTGATTGTAGTCTGCCAGCCAATCAGAGTCTCAGTCACAGCAAGTTGGGGCTTGGAGAGTCACCGCTCACAATCAATCAGAATGCTGGCCTTTGACTGGCTTATTCCCCATGCGGGCCCTGCCCACTTCTTCCTTTTTGTGTTTGCGGTTTGTGTGCCATGCTGTCAATCAGAGGTTTCATTGGTGGCCAAAGAAATCTGATTGACAGCACAGCACGCAAACTGCAAACAAGAAAAGGGAAAAGTGGGTGGGTCCCATATGAAGAATAAGCCAGTCAAAGGCCCGAATGCTGACTGAATGAGCCCAAACTTGGTTGCGGATGCAGTTATGGATACATATAAAACCTGGTATGCGGATTGGATAGATACTGACACTGAGCGGATGCAGATTAGATCCACATTTTTGTATCCGCGCAGAGCTCTCTATACATCAACTGTAAAGCAAATACTGCACGCTGCAGTCAGGATATCTTTCTACAGCTCAACCAGCAAAATAGCTGGGATTTAACAATTGCATTCCTTCATTTTGAAGGGGAAAATACTTTTCAAAATCAACAGAGACTGTATAAGGAAAAGTTATATTGTTCAGGTATAGAGGCCTTCAGAGACCTATCAGCCTTAACTACCGGTATATCCTTAAAACTGATACATCAATGGATAGTCACACTGGGTCATATTAAGAGAAGCAAAGAATGAGACAAACTGATTTTCAATCAGTAAAAGTTCTTGTAAATATATCCCCTGCTAGGTGGCATGCCAACAAAAATGCAGAATGTTCCCATATACTGATCTTTTAATTTAAACAGAGCGTTTCTAATTCTCAACATTCAAAAAATTAATAAACACAAACAACCAGAGAATCATAGAAACTGGAAGGGACTGTGAGAGGTCATCGAGTTCAGTCCTCTGCACTCATGGCAATATAATACAATACAACAGAACTCTGCTCAGTATTATAAATAGTGTAATAGAATTTTACTGAGTCATATTAGCGTCTGAAAAACACTTAATGGCTAAGGAATATTGTAACAAGGAGGAGCCAGGACACCCACACCCAAACCAATGGAAGCAGAGGGGAGGGATAGGAAGTATAAAAGGCATGCTCTTCAGCTCAGTCAGGCTGGAGCTGCTGGAGAAGAACATCTCCTCCCATGCACTGCTGCCCACGCCAACCACTGAAGCAATGGAGGAGCTGCTGAAGCAGCTTGCTGCCTGCAACTCTGAGGAGCTCTTGGGGTAACTTGAGGTTTACCCTGGGGAGAAGGACGGACAATGACCCCAAAATCCAGGTACTCCAGGGAGGGAAGATTGGAAGTAGTTCAGGGGAACCAGACAATAATGCAGTTGGGCTGTGGCCTGAGACCACATCAGCACATTTTTGGCTGCAACCCTGCTGACCCAGTGGAGAAACACTCCGTGATGGTGAGGGCCCTGGGCTGGGACCCAGTGGAGTAGGTTGAGACTGGGACCCCTAACCTCTCCATATTGCTGATTCCTATCTTGTCATAGTCCAGGAGTGCTATCCCCTGCTTGTGAGCCACTAGATTGTTGTGGTGCTCACCCCATGTTTGTAAGCCTCTCAACTGCTTAACTGCCCCATCCTGCCTGGTGGCTGGGGGTCACACGCTGCTTGTTAGCTCTGCATTTGCTGCACTTGCCTACTTGACCCCCTGCCTGAGTGGCCTGAGCCCTTGAATGATAGTATTTTCCCCTTTGGGTTTTTGTCATCACAGAAGCACCTTAGTGAGGGGGCACAGCCTCCCTTCTATAGGGATAGGGAGGGACAGCTCAACACCCTATATATGTGGTGAGGCCAACTTAGCAGAGCTCTCCCCCTGGCAATTCTGAGCTGAGGAGCACCCTGTAGGCAGCCAGACAAGGCTGCCATAGATCATTGCAGAGCCAAGGGCTATTTTAACTTATGCCAGATGCTGTATTGGTCCCTAAAACAACCCAGAACCTGTGAGGCACACTGGTGACAAAGCCACCTTTGATCCTACTTTAGGCTGTGGCTTCTGCATTACTTCTGAGAAGCACGGCAAAGAATCCAATCTGTCCTCCTGATATTTTCCTATCTTCTCTACTACTGAAATTTTGGATTTAAAAAAACCTATAACATCCCTGTAACAGAATATAATTATTTTTAAAACTTTTGCAACAGAAAAGCTCCTAGCTTAAAAACACTGGTTCTAGCTCATCCACTTGACCCAGTTTACAGTGTACATATTAAACACAGCCAGTGCCACTGTACATGCTACACTGGCCAGCCGACCTTTTGCAAACAAATGCATTCACGGTGCTTAAAATGCCTCGTACAAGGAGTGTGACCAATCTGAATTACTTCTGTACTTGTTTTGTCTCTTTTAGTGCATTGGTTTTAAGGTCATCTGTTCTAAAATACTTGGTTTTTTATATTATTTTTTAATCAAGACTAAAAGTAGATCAACTCAAAACCTACAAACAACAGCTTTTCAGTCCAGGGGGGATTCAACCAAGTGAGTGCTGGGTACCCAGGCTCCTGCCCGAATGCCTGTACTACTGGGCCAGATGCCTAGCTAGGTTTGTGCTGGGTGCAGGTTGGCATTAAAACCTTTAAACATTATGCCATCTGGTGGAGAAAGGTGGGAATGCACAGGGACTACAGACAGACAGACGAACAGACAGACAGACAAAGCAAAGTTAATATAAAGGTCATCTAAAAAGAGAACTGGCAACCAAAGCCTGGTCTGGAAGTGGGAGAAACATGTAATTCCAGCATGAAGCCTAAGACCTGAGCCAGGATCCATTCGAAGAGACTAGGAGGGATCAAAGATGCAGTTACCCCAGTAACTGACAATTTACTAACAAAAATCTTTGTTAATGCATAGTTAAGGATTTCCACTGGTATCCCATGCCCTTGCAGAAGATGAATTCAGGAAAATCCAAACTTCTGGAAATCAGGAAACAGAGTTGAACATGCTCATTCAACTTTAACTCTGCCCTCTTGGAGCTGGTAATAGCCACTGGAAATTGTTTGCATGCATTCTAGCTGCATTCTCTACGTGTAGCTGTAATGAATGGCAAAGGGATTAGCTATAGAGCAGTTGGCAGAGCTGTAACTGTGATCTGAAGTAATGTGGGGAGACGTGCCCCTCTTGGGGGGAGCTCCAATCCCTGACCTCCAAATATGTGATGAGAGGAAAGACATAAATATTTACCTTGAGAGACCCAGTGGGCTTCATTTCAGCGCTGTGTTGTGTAGATTGTATCAGCAGTGGGACACAGAGATGTTCTTGCCATTGGATTTGCCAGCAGGTAGGTGGGAGGTGAGTGTGGATTATGCATTTATTGAAGGGTAAGTGAAAGTATTAGTGTTAGATGCCATCATGTGCATAAGGGTGTAGGGTAGCAAAAGGGGTTGAAGGGATCCTAAAATTAGCAGATGGCATTCTTTCTGTGGATCCGGCTAAGTGTTTAAGAGTTTGGTAGCTATAAATAGTTCCTTTCAGTACAGTGCAGAGACAGAGTGTGAATATATGTGTTATAGGATTAGTAGGGTATTGCTCAAAGAGGACCGAGTCAAGGTTTTGCAGGCCTGCCCCTTAACTCTGAACCTCCTGATTTTCAGAAGTACGAGTTCTGCTCATCTAAACTTTCCAGAAAGCACAAGATACCACCATGCAATCTTAACTGAGTTAACTATATTGACTCAAGAAAATATTTTTTGTCAATCTATTTCCTAGTTTTGAACAGAAAGAGAAAGGTGTGTTGCAGGAATTGACGGTCATTTCAACAGTTGCAGTTCTTACCTAGGTTTGTAACTGATACACTACTATGAGTAGGTAATAAACAAAAAGATCTAGCTCTTTTACAGGACTTGTCAGCAGTAGATTTCAGAGAACTTTAAATCATTATCCCTATTTTAGTTATGGGGAACTGAGGCATAGAGAGGCAAATTGACTTGCCCAAGATCACCCAGGAGGCAGATTTGAGACAAATGTTTACACTTCACTCACATTTCTGCCTTGGGTGAGTTTCAAACATTAACTGCTAAAATTTGTGATCTTTATTGAAGGCTTGGTTTTTTTCAGGGGGCTGTGTCTCAGGAACTCCTTGGTCACATAATCCCAAATCTGGACCACTAGCCCTATTCTTTACTTCCATCGGGTACAACAAATTTCAACAAAACAAACAAGGAGAGACTTAGTCTTTAAAAGTACCACAGGACTCCTTATTTGTTTTGCTAAACTAGACTAACATGGCTACCCCCTTTGGAACTTGTCAACAAATTTCAAGACAATCTGTGTAAACTGGCACTCTGCTATAATATCGTACGAAATTAATAATTCGGGTAACTAATCTTACCCCATGCCCCTATAACAGGCACCAAATTTCATGGCAATCTAAGGCCTTGTACACACTACAAAGTTATTGCGCGATAAAGCCCTTTATTGTGCAATAACAAGCAGAGCATACACACACAGAAGCCTCTTATTGCGTGGCAAGAGCCCTCTTGCTGCGCAATATGTAAACCACCAAAACGAGCGTGGTAAGGCTTATCACGG